>JAPWDM010000007.1:23494889-24083918 GCA_035578155.1 Brachynemurus nebulosus | reverse complement strand
TTCTGTGAGATCAATCTAAAAAATCGAAATTTTGAAAAGTTTAATAAAATTAGCTGATAATTTTTGTTTAAGGGACTTACTTGATAGTACATAGGTAATATTGGTAATATCGTGTAAAAACGCCTTACATTATATTTGTAAAGGCGATGAATGAGTTAACTTTTCAATTATAATTATAAGAAATAAGGCAATTGAATATGTAGGACGAATACCACGAATTGAACCAAGTTTATTCAAAAATTTCAAACAAATTGACAAAAACATGTTTTCTAAATAAGTCGCTTTTGTGGGAAAGGGATCGTCGTTTGCACAGATAGGTGGTCTCTTCCTTCCTTTTGTATTAATAGTCTGACTCGTATAGAGCCATAGGAGGGGTTCGTTGATATAACGAGTAAAAAGTGACAATTAACAATAGAGTTTTTGGTGTTTCACTTTAACACATGTTTGTAGAATTACTATTAAAATGAAGTTATATTTGGAAAAAATCGGTTATCGATCTCTTACTTTTAATAATCGATTCATGAATCGATTCAAATGAAAAAAATCGAAAAAAAGAATCGATTTTTTAAGCTTCGATTAATCGATTTTCGATTAATCGACTTAAAATTGACATCTCTAGTTTAAGCTATCTTAGTTTAAATTTAAACAAAATTACGGTGGATTTGTAGATCTTTCGACTCTAAACCCAGATAGCGGATCAAATGGTCTTAAATAGATTCGAGGTATATAGTATTCTTATTGTTTTTTATCAATAAAAATTGAAAAGTCACTTTTACATTTATCTACATTTTATTTTATATGTAAACATATATGTATTTCAGAATAGGTGAACATATTTTCAAGAAATCAATAAAATTTATAGCTCCCGACTATGTTAGGGATCATATGATGCGCTGTTTGGACTAATATCTCCCTTCCCAGCAAAAACAAGAAATTGTCGCCTAAAGAAAAATAACATATCGCTAAGTTTTAAACTACTGAAGACATTAGTAGATGAAGGTGTTATGCAACATTTTTTCAAAATTTTGAAATATCCTAGGCTGAAGTATCATATATTACAATTTGGTTTCATTACGCCTAATAGTTTTATAGAAATTCAATAATAAATACATGCTATTGCATGGGAAGTACCGTCATTTGGGGTGGAATTGATCATCGAGGGTGAAGTTGTTCACTAAATCATATTTTTTTAAATTGAATATAGCGTCAGAACTATAGTTTAGAATGCGATTTTACCGACCGATAATGGAAGAAATAAGATGGCTGAAAATACCCTATACACGTCAAGTTCAGCAGTTTCATATATTTAAAAAAAATATAGTGTATTAAAAGAAGTCGTATTTTTGGGTGAAAGTGAACTTTTAAAACTTTATCTGATAAGTCAAAATCTAAACACAGTTTTTATATTTTAATAAAGTACACATAATTGTTGATGCTCTGTAACCATCACGTGCTTGGCTGTACATAATCAGTTCAGTATTTTTTGTCATATTGGACAAATTATTGCGTGGGGTGAGATTAATCATATACATGGGGTGAGATTGTTCAATTAGTGTATTGAAAGATTAATTGCGTATAGCCGTATACGATGTATCTGTCCATGTTTTATACTCTTTAAAACTGTTAAAATTTATTATAAGCATCAAACAAACTTTTTTACAATAAGAATTTTTTTGAAAATTTAAAAAAAAATGGTGGTCAAACAGTTTTTCCTCTTAATTAGGGCCGTGAAAAAAATGGCGGGCCCTGTAGGACTAAAACCGTATTTTTAAAAAATTTTCCTCCCCCAAAAATAGGCGATGAACAAAAAGAAGCCCTTAACTTTTTTTTCTGGCCTTCTACGGACAGCTACGGACTCCTTCCTTAAGCCCGGGCCGCGAGGCTGTAACCCCGGCTACACTACCCTCTCGTCGGGCCTACTCTTAATGAAGAAAGTGCGTTTTCAGGGCTGCGAATTCGTGTGAACAGTGTCACCCCATAACGAGTATAAGATTGTTCATGGCTTGCTTGCTTCCTGTAGAAGTGTAGACTATGTTTTGACATGTAAGGAAACGACCTTTTGCAATAAGGTCCGTATTACCATCGTCTATACATATAAACCCATTTTGCTCCGATTGTGTTTTATTTCTAAAAAATTAAGACCAAAATATGTTTTTTTTTTTATCAATTCGACCCAAAATGACGGTAACTATATGTACCGTAAAACCATCTAGACCCGGACACTTTTTACATTTTTTGGTATAGTTTTATGTTTATACATGTTTCCTTCATAGATATCACCAATAAAAGTATTACCATTAGAAAGAGCGTATATTATTTGTTATATCCCTGACCCATTTGTTTCATTATAAGTAAAAATAAAAAAAATAAAAAATAATTAATTAGTAAGTGTCCTGGTCTACACCCCAAATCCGTCTTGACCCGGACACTTACTTAAATAATGTAATAACATGCAAACTAACCTCTCCCGTCGGGTTTAGGACAGTGTTTTATATCGTCTGATGCCTTTGAACCTGTCAAAGACTTCAAAATATTTTGTGGGAAGGGAGAGGGGGCAATGCATAGTATGCCTCTCTATAAAGTAAACATACGATATGACACCAGAAGGAGGCATAAACCGCGTAATTCTGGGGGGAATATAACGTATGGACAGTGGGAGTTACAACTGGTGCGAATCGCGGCCATAGTGTAATAAACTGATGTGTCCGGCTCTAAACGGATATACATATATAGCATGTATTTTTTTATATATACATCGAATATAACTTCAAACATCATTAAATGATGCGCGATAAAATTCTGAACACATACATGTCAAAACTAAAAAATATAACAATTATGACGAAAATTACATGTCTAAGTTAGACACATTTTATTTCTTTGAAAAACTGTAGGATAGTAATCCTGTAAAATGAGATAGTAAATGTTGAAATCCGTAGTTTTTATTGGTACAGCTGTTTAGAGGATGTTTTTCTCTCTCTAATTACGTCAAGAACAAATGTTTATTGTTGCAGGTTAATGTAGAAATTATTTAATTTGAAGATTGGTGCAAAGTGTCCGGGTCTAGACGGTTTTACGGTAAATAAAAACTTTCAAACGCTTCTATTGTAAAATTATAAAAAAATGTTACATAACACCTTCATCCACTCATGTCTTCAACTATGAACGTAAACAAAAGATTAGAAAGATCAATTAGAAAATAAAATACAATAAATTGTAGATTTTGAGTTCTAAAAATAAATACATAAACTTATTGAATATTGTATTTTAAGTCCGAGATTTAGTTCAAAGAATTGCAATTTTGATAAAAATTATCAATAAATTACGTTTCAAGGTGACTCAGTACACAATTACGATTCACGCTTGGGGCATTCAAGCTGACTCCACGATTATTCTATCTCCGTTTGCCCCTCCTCCCACTGTCCCCGCAATATTAATTATGTAATAATTATAATAAAAATTCCGAGTGTATCGGAAATCCATGTGCAGTTTAACCACAAATAATTCTAGTTATTATTTGAAATTTATTGTCAGTAAAACATGTATATCGCGCATACTCTTTCTCAACCTCGTATCTGAAAAGTCCCAATTTTTGGAGACACAAATAAAACGTATTTAAATCTGTGTTTTCATCATTATGAACTTAAGATTTATGCTAATTACACCCTTTGATGTCGGTTACCTACATATATAAATATATGTAGATAAGTATACATATAAATAAAATATTTAATGTTTTTTGTGTGTCCTAAAACATGCAATTTTTGATATACGAGGTTGAGAAAGAGTATGCGCGATATGTATTTACAGTGCCCTTCGTGGTCTTTTCGTGTTAATTTGACAGGTCTCTATTCACAATCAGCAGTTTAACATTCAAACGATTTCCATTGTTAAGGTTAAATTGATACAATTATGGACTTGTACCTTATGTTTTTCCATTCATTAATTATAAATTACGGAAAATCGATATTATTCATTTTACGTAAATCAGATACTTAAAATTTGTAAATCGGTTTTGTTGTCAAATTTATATAATTGTAATAAATTATAATTAAAACTGATCAGTGGCGGTTGTTTAATATTTTTAATTCAGATTCAAATCAATCAATATTTATGATCTACGTTGTGAAAAATAATTAAATAAATGTCACAAAAACTACAAAAATTAAAACAAGCCAAGTTTAGCAATTATTTTCACAGAAGTCCAATTAAATAACACAAAAAGTGTATATATTTTTAACTCTTTTATTTTATCCATAGAGAAAATTTTTTCGCCTTAAAATGCCGGAACTTTTACTGCCAGTGACAAGTACAATAGATAAGGTTACAAAAAAGGACAAAAAATCAGAGATGCCAACATCAAAAAGTGTCTACCCTAGGAATTTGCAAAATAGAAATTATACTAAACCATGTTGGTAAAATTGAAAATTACTTACAATTATACCATATTTCGAAGTCTGTCACAGATGGCGGTACTTGTACCAATGAATTAGAGTCCCTACAATAAATAGAGTCGTGACATGTCATCCATTTTCTGTCCAAAACAGAGCGGGAAGTTTCAAAATTAACTATCACATGTTTGAGTAAATATTTTTGAGTATTTAAAAATTTTTAAGTTAATTATTCTTTCTAGGTTAAACTAAATGTTTTTGATTAATATTTAATTTATTTCCAATGTATTTTACGCAAATTTTGGACAGAAAATGCCGGAACCAATCAGCATTCAGCACACATGTCACGATTCAATTCATTATAGGGACTCTACAGTGAATATATACATATCAAAGCATTTTGAGTCGCCATGTTGCATGACGAGTTAACTCGTGTTAATCATTTAAAAGCTAAAAATCTTACATCTTTAACATTATAAAAAGAATATAAAAATGAACTCGACCACATAAACTTAAAAAAATTTCATTCAGAGGGGCCGATAAAGGGCCTTATTGAAACCTCTCCTTTCTTTTATGACTGATTCGATAGAAGTCTTTTTTTTTAATAATTCTATATGCTTAATAAAGCCATTTAAAAATTTGTGAACTCGATAACGTCATTAAATTAAAAAAATTTCCCTTTTCTCAAATTAAGAACTATAGAGTCATTTGGGAATTTTAGGAATATTTGCCGCTTCTAGAATATGCCGCCTCGTGCTGTTGCTCACTTATTGTTAGTTAAACTTTAAAATTTGTCGAATTTTATTAATTTTAAACAAAGAAATTCTGTATACTAAAACATGAGTTTGTACCGCCACAGTTTTTTTTTTTTATTTTTAATTTTTTTATATTATTTTTATTATAAACAACAATTTGATGATTCATTCTTTATTGCTCCTGAGGTATCAACTGCATTGTTGTATAATGTTTGACAGAAAGGTACTGTTTATTTGTTTTTAATCATTGAAGTGAAACTTCTCTAAAGAGGACGGTAACTCTTGTTGTAGTGAGTTTAATGAAAGCAGTAATATTATCACTAGAGTAGGGACATTGGTACGCACCACAGAGCAGAGGTACAGCAACTATCTCTATCATGAAATCTGCAGTGTGCACTTCTGTGGACGTTAGGCTTTTTAATAGTCACACGCTCATCGGCAGTCACAATAGTCACACGGAGAGTTGTGGTATCATACATATGTATGTGAATAATGGTCACGTGACGACCAGTACCACCAAGGATCACTAACACAAATACACAGTATCGCACGAATACAAAGTAAACACCGTGCACGTATATAACATATTTTCTATCTCTTACTGATTACACTGGTTTCAATAGTATAGAGATACGTATTGTACCTCTGTCCTCTGTGGTACGCACAAACGGGGTGACCAATTTTTTATAGTAGGTCTAAGCAGGCACTACGTTGTCAAAAGTATGGGGATACCTTGACCCAGCGGGGTGCCCAAACTTTTGACCCGGTACTGTACGTAATGTTATCATACACTGCTGTGTCATCAGTGTGGGCATCCCTTGGGCCAAGGTGTCCCCATACTTTTGACGACGTAGTGTGTGCTAGAACCCGGTATAAAAAATTGATCACCCCTTGGAAGGGCGTTTGTGTGGACCAATGTCCTCACTCTAGATCACAATTTTTTTTTTAAACATTAATCCATTTTTTTCAGCCTTCCCGTCGATATCGATTTGGACGCGGCAATCGCCGAAGCGCAATTAGCCATAGAGTATTTTTTTAATAATCAATTTATCGAAGCCAAACAATTAATGCAGCCTCGGTAAGTGTATCCAAATTTTTTTACATAACTGTCCATCATTCTCTGTAATTGATTTATTGATTAGTATTGATGTCGATTTTTGATCGATTGCTTTCAACATTTACATAAAAGTATCTTATGTTGGGAACGTTCAAGGTTAAAAAATCGAATTGGGTCTCGAACTCAGCGAGAAAAACATACATTAAATAATATTTTAAACTTTAGCCTGTGATTGTTATTGTGTAGTTTATTACGTAACATGACATTTTTCTCTGTTTATTTAAATCTTTTAAGGACGTTCGTGCGTCAAACCTAATAGTAGATAAAAATTTTAATTTTAGAGAATTGGCAAGTTCAGTTACATAGTTATCTTCCCTCAAAGATTTTAAGGCCTTCATAGATCATTTCTTAAAGTAATTGACGATTAAAAATCAAATTTTTAACACAGAGCTATTAGGAGAAAATATTCAAAACAGCATTTTTTCATTTTAAAAATTATAGTAAGTATATTATAAGAGTAGATACCATAATAAAAAATGTTTAAAAATATTCTTTGAAATATTCAGTTTATATAAATGCACAAAAAAAATCGTGTTGACGAACGTTAAAATGAAATATTAATTATTAAAATTAATATTCGGGTAGATTTTGATGTGTACACGACATACAAGGTCAAATCAGACTACTAAATTTCAATCAACAACTGTGTATGCATTGATGTCATAGATCAGTACATAGATGGTACGTATAGCAATCACCCATGTACACGACACGATATGACAAGTACAAGCTCTGTATGCATAACATACAGGTATAGTGTTTTGTGGTAGCTACATAACATTATTCTGTAGTGTTTTGTGGACGCGTTCGAACGTCTTTAAGTACGTTTTGTGATAATAATTGTTCTTTGTTTAAAACATTCATAAGGGCAACTTGACGAATTGTTAATATTAAGATGATATTTTAGTCTGACGACGTGAATTTCAGTCGTTCAAACTAAATAAAGAAAATATTTAAAGGAAAAATTCAAAATTCAAAAAGTTATCCACCTATTTTACTTTGGCGTAAAAAAGGGGGTGAACTGATCAACATGATTGGAGGAACCCTTTCGTAAATCTGGAACAAAAATTGTAAACAATTTCTTGGTCGGAATGAAAAAGAGAAACAAATGCGTAAAGTACCGACTATCTGAAAAAAAAACAGTTTTTTTACCGTTTTTCTCAGTTTTTAATTTAAAAAAAAAAAAAAATAGTTTTGAATTTTGCAAGGTTAGAAACATCTGTTCGGTTGAATAGAACTCGAGTGTCATCCAGGTCGAGGAAAACGTGTTTAAAGTTTTGAGCGAAATTTCAAATAGCCGCGACAGTCTATGTTGCCTGAAGATTAAAAGCCAACCCTGAATTAAACTAATGCTGACTGTGTACATATATGAAGACTGGACTTCAAAAACAGGCTGTGCAAAAAAAATATCCCTGTCGCAACATCCTGCATAACATAGCGAATTTCCGTTTATAAAAATTAGTTTTGCTCGGAAACTAGTTGACATAGAACAATAGTTTAACGACCTTTTTTATGTAATTTTTTCTCCTCTTTTAAATGGTGTGAAAAAATTTCGCAAAAATTGATGATTAAGTGGAAATTTTGACAAAAAACTAATTTTTTGCAAGAATAAAAAGCATGTTCCTGGCATCCGACGTGTCTGGCTAACGAACTTGTCCAACGATTTGGCATTTTCAACAGTGAATATTATTTTTTTTTTATAGGGACCTCAAAATAAATTTCTGCCATAGTCCCGGTCTCAAGTCGCGTCATGAGAGTGGCTGTAATAGCTGAATTCCACATTCTGGAAATTCGCTAAAAAAAAAAAAAAATTGAGTTACACCCGAAAAAGGAATTTAAGTGCCATTACCAACAATTTAGATAGCATGTCAAAATTTTATTTTTTTTTGGCACAGCCTGTTTTTAAAATCCAGTCTTCATATGTATGGTTAATTTTGAAAGTGGCGTAATTGACTATTTTTTTTGAAATAGTCAAGTATGCCACTTTCAAAATTAACCATACATACATATATGCATACCTACTATCTCTCAATTCATTCCAGCTCAGCGTAATTGAGGGCATAATTTTAAAAGTCAAAACTTTAACATATACAATATACAAAAAAAACCCTATTGTTTCAAATAATCTCTAGGCTAGAGATTAGCCAATTTCGTCTCGATCAATTACGTCTGAAATTACTTAAAATATACTTAAGTACCTAATTCTAATTAACAAATTTTCTTAAAACTCATTAACATGAGGGAAATCCATCGATTTTCGTGTTTTTCAACAATTATATTGCTACATTATGTAACCAAAACTGATTGCAGTTGTGACGTACTTTTTTTAAAAATTTTTATTTTGAGCTCAAATACGTGAGTAAATGAAGAAAGAGAAACCTTTAATAAAACCATAATTAGTGTGACATCACCATATTGGTCGTCTCGTCAAATCCACATTTATTGATTCGAATTCAATTTCAAATAAGTAATTTATTTTATAGCTCGCAGATTTTAACGTGGATCAGTGAAAAGTCTTGTCCAGACCAAGGCGAACATGTTAGCTAACAAGGTTCGCGAACAATGTTAACGAACCGTGTTCGCAAATTTTAAAATCAATAACATTTACACAGATAACTTTTTGTAAATATTTTGCGATAAATAACTTTGTTCGCCAAATAACTTTGTATGCAATTGGTGTCAGTAAACTTCAAAGCGAGTAACATTTGTAAGGGATTTTCCACAATTAAATGACGTAAGAAGCAAGGGGCGTCGCCATCTAGTGACGGTTGGATGAAGCTGTGTAAAGTTTTCTATATGGAGGGTAGATATCAGGAGCACCACTTCTGTATCAAAAAGTGTCCATAGAAAGGCGAAAATAGTGGCGGCGCTACTGTAGCAAAAAGGTAAATTTAGAGAAGTAAACAAGGAAAGAGAAACATCCGCGTTGTTATGTAATTATTGTTTTTTTATTATAATTGTTACATATAATGTAATTATGAATCACTTTCAACGTGTTTCACAGCGAGATTTTTGTAGGTTATTAAACAACACACTTCACTCCGTCGACATCTACAAAGTTCATTTCATACTCTTTTGCTACTCTAGCGCTATTCTGGCGAGTTTTTGAACTGTTACTTAGTACTTAAAACGGGACACTTTTTTAACTATTTTTCTATTGTTTTCCGGCCAAGATAGTCCTGATATGTACCCTCCATAGTTTTCTAATTTAACCACTCATAGTATGCAGGTACATATTTTGAAATATCACTAAAAGTTGTTGAAACACAATATCCATTTTGACTTGTTTTAACTTAGGCGTTTCACACAACAAATGAAATAGGAAATAAGAAATGTACCATCTAGTGACGTTGTATGGAACTTTAACGTAACTGCTCATAGATATAAATATGTAGGTATTTTTGTACGTCAAAATTGGTGATTTTTTCACTTACTGACAAAAAAAGTGATCACGAACGTTATTTTTTCATGAATTTTGATGTACAAAAATACCTAAATACATATACCTATGAGCAGTTACGTTAAAGTTTCATTCAACGTCACTAGATGGCACACTCCTTATTTCTTATTTCATTGATTCCGTGAAAGGCATTACTTATAAAAAAAAAACATACGGGTTGAATTGAGAACCTCCTCGTTTTTGAAGTCGGTTAAAAATCAAAACGAATGTTGTATGTTCTAGTAAATTTTAGTGATATTCAAAAATACCTACATACTAAGTAGTGCCAGTGGTTAAATTAGAAAACTGCATACAGCCTCATCCGGCGTCAGTAGATGGCGACACCCCTTACGTCTTACGTTATTTTATTGTGTAAAGTCCCTAACGAACATTTCTAGTTCGTAGATTGTTGATTTACAAATAACGTAATTTTAATAATGGAGTGAATTAATTTCTGTATTTTAAGTACAAAAGTGTATAAAATTATAATATTATTAAAAAAAAAAAATACCCCCATCTCAGCAGCATTCTGCATAATATAGCAAATTCCCGTTTACAAAAATTAGTTTTTCTCGGATATCAGTTTACATAGAATAATGGTTCAAAAACGTTTTTTTATGTAATTATTTCTTCTCGTTCCAGTGGTGTAAGAAAATGTCCTAAAAAGTTTTGAATTTGAGAAGATTTTGGCAAAAAATTAACTTTTTTAACAAAAATGTCGAAGAAATCTTTTTTCGGGTGTCGGACATGTCTTTCAAGAAACATTGGAAGTCCAAAATTTTTAGACATATTTTTGTGAACATTGTTAGCTAACATATTAAAATGTAGTGAAAGATCATTTTCGATTGATGTAACATTGTGAATGATAGATGGCCACATTAAAGTTGATGAACTGTACAACGTTTGAATTTTAAATAAATCCAATTTACTTAAAAACAAGCTATTAATATATTCTAATAATTAATTAAGTATCCTGTACGAGATTACAGTGTTCTTGATAAATTAATTTCAAATACGATTCATTTCTTATAATATGTCTAAGGTTTCCTGTATTTTTAGGGGGGGGGGAAGTCTGATTTAACCACGTAAAAAAAAAAATCGACATTTCTTTTTCCATTGCCCTAATTGAAAGTATTATGTTACAGGAAGATGTCTACTTACATAAAATTTTAAATTTTAGTTTACACTTCTAAAAGCAAATATTTTTAAAATTAAAATGATTGGTTTTGTACAATTTGAAAATATTTCCGCGATTATTGGAAATTTTTCTGTGCTGAGCTACGGTTATGTAAGTTATATACAGGGTGAAAAGTAAATAACTCTCGTAAAACCACAGGAATTTTTTCCGGAATTAACAGTTTGAGAAAATCGCAAATGAACTGACATCAAGATGTTTCCAAATTTTTCTAAGTACGGCCCTAACTAAATTATGCATACACCTTTTTAGCACCAAAGGTATAAAATAATTTTGTTGACCAGAATTCAATAACATTTTGTAAGCATATTTACAAGGGACCAAACTAGAATGTTTATCAAACTATTCCACTTGTCGCCAGTGGGTGACGTAAATGCAATGGTGTTGGTTTGGTGTTTGCTTCTGTGTGCATATTCACACACACTACTACAAAACACCTGTTATGGGACAAACCAACCTGTCCAATTCAAGTAACAATGTCTAACAATACATTACAATGCATTGTGCGTTCAGTGACTGACACCGACTGACTACATGCCTTAAGCTGTGACTGACCAACAAATGACACCAAGCGAGCTACACTTTTTTAATATTAGTTGGCTTCTAGTGTTCTATGCATATTTACTTCTAACTATTTATTGTATGTTGCTTTTTTAAGAACAGAAAATTTATCTTAAAATATAAGATGGTCAGAATCGTATTAAAAAAAACAATTTAAGGGCCCTTGTTTTTTAACCATAATTTGTATAAAATTTTCTCTGTTAAAAAACATTTCTGGTTCAAATTTATCGGCAAATGTTAATTACATGGGCGAGATCTACCCACTGTTTTCGCAGCGAGACATATACTTTCCAGCCTGTATATGATTTTTAATTTTAGTGTTGAATTTTCCATAATGCTGCGCCATTGTGAGATTTCAGGTTAATAAAATTTAATTTTTTTTTCCAACAGTGCATCACTTAATTATTTTTAAACTTTTGTTGACATGTTTAAACAAATTTATCTGCCTACTGTGCATAATTTTAGATTCTTAGCATAATTTTTGGTTGAGATATAACAAAAATTTCCCATAAGAACACGTATAACCCTAGAATCATACGTTGGTCTACGAGCCAAGTTAATCATACATCGGCGTCGTTTCGACGAAAGAACTTTTTACGGAGAGTTTTTGAGTTTATTTGCAAAAAACATTTTTTTTACATAACAATACTACAAAAGCGAACAAAATATTTAAAAAAATTGGATTTGGAAAAATTTCTTAATATAAATATTTATTAATTTTTTTAATCTTTTTATCAAAGCATAGTTTCATTATAAAAATTAAAAAATAGATAAATACATCAATTGTATTATAAAACATGTCTTTCAAATAATTAATTTATGAACTATTATGAGTCAATGGACATGTGTGACTTTACAGAATGTGAAATTTCTCAGTCATAAATATTCCTATAGATATGTAGTTATTTCCCCATTAGGCACATTTGTAAATTTTCTAAAATTTGTTAGTAATTTTTCGAATAAGATCTCAAAAAATAATAAAAATTAAAATATTTTCCACAAAATAAATTGTTAATTTTTTATTAAGTCACTTGAAACGCATTCTTTGGTTTTCGATTCAATATACTAAAATTTCAGTATTATGTCTTCTCTATAAGTCAAACAGCTGTAATCATCTTTCACATTATCATAATCATTGAATAAATTAATTATAACATCCATATCTTAAATAAATTTTAGAAAAATTAGGAAAAATTTTATATATGTGGAGTACAAAATCTTTAAAAAAAAATATGGGTTAATCATACATCGTCGTCCTTTTGACGCACACTATTTCAGTATAAAAAAAAACGACAATAGTTATAAACAAAATTTATACGTCTTATGTGTTATAATAACAAATAAATTAGATAACAGAAGTTTCACAGCAAGCAGGCACCGACAAGTTATAGTATTGGAGCAGGTAGAGAAGTTCGTTCGTCGTTTTGACGAGTACGTATGATTCTAGGGATAATTTTGCCATTCAAACTAATATTATAAATGTGAAAGTGAGTTTATTTGTTTGACTTTCTTTCACGCCTCAACCGCTTACCCAATCGACTTTCAGCTTTGCATAGAGACAGCTTGAGTAACAGAAAATGTTATAGGTTATTTTTTATTCTGGAGCGATATTTTATTTCTGTGGAAAATGCCCCCCTAAAAAAAAATAACCGATGCAAGTCTAATATAAAAATATTCTCGCTTTTTGGAGGTACTTTTCTGTATAAAAACTGTTTGTGTACGAAGATCGCCCTACTAAGGATTGTAAATTTATCGGCTTTTTCATTTACCGGTAATTCGGTATATTTTTTTAACAGAACCGGTTTACCGGTATTTTTTTAAAGGACGGAAAATATAAGAATAACGTTCCTTTCACATTGTACGGTTTTCGTCGCACGGTAAAAAGCCGTACAACTTTTTGCCGTGTTAAACTGAATATCTTCATTTGATTTGCAACATCATACAAGTAACAAGTGTGATTAAAGTTAATTTTATAAATTAGAGGAAATATAAAGTAGGATTATTTATTACCACACTCTTTGAAGACCTGAAAAATGACGAAAATAATTTTTTAAACTATATTTTCAGACGTTTACAAACTCCTTTGATTAATTTCTTGGCGAACTTAACGTAAAAACACACAATTTGAAAATTACATACAATCTATTAAAATGCTTGTTACCACATTCAACATTAGTTTCATCCATTTCACAAATAAAATTAATAATTAACATAAAATTCAACAAAATAATGTTACTGCCGTACGTTAAAAAACCGTCAAATGTGAAAGCATCAATTTAATTACATACACTACTGACAATGAGTTAAAAACGCCGTACGGCAACCGTCAAGTGCAGTGGCAAGAGCCGGCTGCTACACGGCACGGCAACAGCATTTTGCCGTGACCGTGTAATGTGAAAGGTCCAATGCTCTTCTTCACTCCACTAAAAAAATGTGCCCGTACGGTTTTTTGCCGTACGGCAAAAACCGTATAATGTGAAAGGAGCGTAAGCCTACTAACTCTTTCCCACTAACTCTACCAATGAAAACTAGGCTTTAGGGCTTGATGACAGACATAACGAAGGGTTCCGATCGATATTTTGATTATGAAATACTGAACAGGTCACGAGTCACGACACATTTCAGTTGAGGCATTCAATATTTCTATTTATTGATTATAGATTTTATAATAATAATTTTGATTATATTATTATGTAGCAATATAATTATTGATTTAATAAATATTCGTTAGGTAATATGCATTTGTAGAACGTTGCGAAAAGTATACAAAAATTACAGTTATTAAAAGGATTTAATAATTGAACATTGAGGTTTTTACGCCAAAAACCACACACCAAATGATATTAAAAAAAAAAAAAAATGTTTAATAGGGTAAAAGCCCCCTTTGTGGAACGGTATCTAATTATGAACATTTACATATTAATGAAGTTATTTTTGAAAGAAACGTCTGATAACAAAAATTATTATTAACACTATGAGGCCCGAGTACTTTCATACTAAACTTCCCCGGAGGCCGGCAATATTTAAAAAAAAAACTTTATATAAACAAATACATATAATAAAATGATTCAAACACTGAATAGATTCAACACAGTTCAACATGTATGTATAAAATTGTAAACATACGTACGTGATACGTACATACTACATATACACTGACATTCAAATCAGTTTTATTTAAAAATATAAATTATATTTTTTATGTATTCTTTGTTTATCTTAAAATTTTTTACACATAGAAACCAAAAGAGTAGTGTGTGTTGATATGTATTTGTGTGAGTAGGAGCACATCCGTGTGATGAATGATAATAAACATCGCACACATAATGCGTAACCAATTAATAAATTAATCATTGATTGCGATCGGCCTCTGGGGATATTTAGTTTGGTTTCGGATGCCGAAGCCATGGGACTGAAAGTGTTAATAGAATGATTGTTTTTCAGTTTAAATTCACCTCGCATTTAAAGTTTCCTTACTTAATTAAAGAAATAAATATGTAAATGTCAAAACTGTTCCAGTATTAGATACCGTTCCACAAAGGGGGTTTTTACCCTACCGCCCATGCGTCTAATTCAATCAATTCAAAATATTATCGATTTTTATTTTTATTTAAACGCTCTTAATCCAATCTGTAAATCATATAAAATCCTGTTTCTTTTTTTTTTTATGATTCTGATAAAAATGAATCCACGTTGCATTATCACCTACGATATAGTGATTAGCATGTATACAGAGGCCGCTCTTAAACAATAATTGTTGCTATGGCCCTGAGAATACACAGTTGGAAAGTCTTGTTCATTAATTAGTATAAATGTTTAAAAATATCCCTGTCACAGCATCCTGCGTAACTTAGAGAATTTCGTAGTTTTTCTCGGAAAACAGTTTATGTAGAAATAATGGTTTAAAAATTTATCGTATGCGTAATAAAAATTTCCAAAACTTTTGAAACCAAAAAGAGTGACCCCGAAAAAACGTCTGTTTGTCGCCCCTTTTCGGAGACCTCATGAATTTTATTTAAAAGTGGTCTGAACTAGCGTTTCCGATCTCGATTCGATCTTATCGAAAATCGTATTTTGGGGAACCAATCTTCGATTTTTCGAATCGATTCTTTGGAGACCAAATCGATATATGTAGAGATCGTGAAAAATTTACGGGATCGGAGATCGATCTTTTCGAATTTAAATTAGAATATTTTTAGTAAAAATATGATATTTTTTCAAAATTATTGTAAAATATATTTTAACTATCTATGTTGTCAAATAATTTTACCATTTTTATGATTCATTTATAGAAAAATGTACATAAAATTGTACATAAATTTTAGCGAATATTATTTTCGGTTTCTAGGGACCTCAAAACAAATTTCTGCCATGGTCCCGGGCTCAGGTCGCGTTATGACAGTGGCTGTAATAGCTGAATTCCATTCTGGAAATTCGCTAAAAACGTAATTTTGCCCAGATAACCGACTATTGCAATAATGGAGCCATAATTGTATTTGACGTGGAAATTCATAACTGTTGTGTTATGTCATTTGCATATATTTTATTTAATTGATTTCAGAGCGAAATGTAGTATGTACCATGCGATTGGCAACTCGGTATTTGCATTTATGGAAGCATTATTAACGTTCGAACACCAAGCCATAGTCGAGGCGAGTGAAGCGTTAAAATTATGTTTGGCCGTTTGCAGTCGATTTCGTAAAAAGAACACAATGGCACAAACGCTAACAAAAATGGTCAAAAGACCGGATTACGACACGTACACGGAGTTGGAAGTGCATGCCGAATTATGTTACGCCGAAACGTTATTGCTCAAAGCGATATTAACATTTATTGAAGATGAGACGTTAAGTAGCTTTATACGAGGTGGTCTAAAAATTCGATCTTGTTTTAATTCTTATAAGTAAGTAATAAAATTATGTATCGGACATCTTTCGGATCAGACAGGACCGTGTTTTGTATATGCAGGTATGTTGCGCTTGATGTAATTAATGTAAATAAAAGGTGAATAGATATTTTGATAAAATATACTCATATAATACACACATACATATGTGTATAAAAATATTATTTCTACGAATTTTTTAATTTTTTTTTTTTCACTCAGTTTCGGATTTACCTGCAAGTAAATTAGACAATTGCCTAAGGCGCACTTTTTCGAAGGGCGCATTTATTCAAATTTTTGATTCAGTTGTTATTCAGAATAAAAACATTTTTATTCATATGAACTTTCTTAAAGTTAACTTTTGTAACTTATTTTTCAATACGGTACTGGACTGTATTTAAAATTTGTATCAAATGTTAAATAATTCTATGCATTATCATTTCATATGTCCAATTTTAATGATGAAACATAAAAAAATTTGATAACTATTTAGAAATTTTATTTTGAAAATCGCCATTTTTCAACAAATATTCAAATTAGTGAAAACGCGCCATTTCTTGTATATGACGTAACATTTTGTTGCTAATACGGTATCTAATACTGGAACAGTTTTGACATTTACATATTTATTTCTTTAATTAAGTAAGTAAACATTAAATGCGAGGTGAATTTAAATTGAAAAACAATCATTCTATTAATAATAATTTTTGTTATCATACGTTTCTTTCAGAAATAACTTCATTAATATGTAAATGTCAAAACTGTTCCAGTATTAGATACCGTTCCATAATGGCGGCTTTTACGTTATAGTAATGATAATCGGCCAGAATTCTAATAAAGATAATAATCAAAGTTTTGAGGTTATAAATATTGACATTGACGTTTAGTTGCTTCAAACTGTGACTTCACTATAGTGAGGTGTTTTTCCCGCCTTTTTCTCATTTAAAATTGTAGGGTTATTTTTTTTGATGATTTTTTACAGAATCTGTCGAAAATAAAAAAAAAATCACTTAACTGATATGGAAAAACAATGCTTTTAGAATATTTTTGTAACTTCAGTCAGTCAAGTACCCTACTATTTATAAAAAATAATTGACAACAATTTATTTGCTATTCCATTTCCATTGCAAAAATAATAGTCTCCTCTATACTTCCTATAGTTTTTTGATATTCTCACTGCTGGATTTACATTAGGGGCACGCGGGACTAGTGCCTAGGGCGGCAAAATTTAGAACACAATGTGGCAATTTGGCTTTTTTTTTGCTCGTCACTTTTTTTTTTTTTTTTTTTTTTTTAGTGGAAAGTTGATGTGTTTTTTTTTTCAGGGGCCGCATTTTTCATGGCACTTAGGGTAAATTCGGCCCTGGTTCCACTGTATTTTGTATCTGTATATGTACGTGTTTTTATTTATATTATGTAATCTTAAATTAAATAAATCCATCTTTTCTTATTGCTTTGAAATTTTCAAACAGTTGTTTATTAGAAATTTGTTTTTCAATAATAATAAAAATTTTAGCAAATATGTTTTATAATGAGCCGTGAAAATTTCCAACAACATTTTAATAATTTTTTTTTAAATTTTATTTTCTATAGGTATGTATTTACTTATTTTTGTTAAATAAAAAATGTTAGTACAGTTGAACCTTTTTTTATGCGGTGGATAGGAGCGCATAAAAAAATCGCACAAAAAAAATATATGTATATTCAAAAATACCGTAAATAGCTACAAAAAGTTTAGTTCGGTCCAGATTGTAAATAAAAATTTTTTTATGCAGTGGATTAGGACCGCTTTAAAAAAAAGTTTCATCGAAAATACATACATAACTCAAAATGTTCAAAACCTCACGATTTCCTTCAATTGCTTTTCTAAACAAAATAAAGCATTAATTTACACGTGGGAACATTTTATTTCATTTTTATAATATTATGAAAATTATGAAAAATACATCTTTAATAAATAATACAATAACTTATATTCTTATGCAATGTACTGATTAAATTCTTAAAAACCATTAAAAAGTATTTTTATCAAAGCGAGTTATTATAGTTAATGTTTAAGTTTCCGATTTTCTTTTGATTTTGATTCACATTATGCATTTTAATGACCATTTTTTTAAAAACCGCACAGAAGAGGACCGCAAAAAAGCGGTTTTAACTGTATTTTAAATAGCGAAAAATCAAATTTTTGACTACTTACATACGTTAAAATGAGCGCAATTGCATGTAATTTAACTGTAAAATTTTATTGTAATAAGTACGGTCCTGACTTGTCCGAAAAATGTCCGCTTTCTAATAATAGAGCCGGGGCACACAGTATTCGGACCGGCGGCGGAACCCTATATTCCTCATTTGAAAATTTTTCTAGGGAGTTAAAAATCATTCTGGACAGTCGAGATTGGAGTAATTGTACAACGAAAGAGCACCTCGAAAGTGGTGTTTGTATGGGAATTGGAGCGTTTAATCTGATGATTTCGATGTTGCCGAGTCGTATCATAAAATTATTGGAAATGATCGGTTTCTCCGGCGATAAGGTAAGTAATCGGATCCAAAATTTACTTGGCTTAGATTTAATTTGTGCTTGGACATGTTTTAGCAATTAGGTATCACGAGTTTAGAAGCTGGATATCGTATGACGAATGGAATTCGGCAAATATTGTGCGTAATGACTTTACTCGGATATCATCTTTTAGTGTTGTTTGTGTTAAGTCACGAAGAGGGTAATTTAGATATATGTGAAGAAATTTTAGAACAACAATTGACTGTACGTATCATCTTATAGTAATAATAATATATTCTTAGTTATAGAGAAAAAACGTAAATGGGGGTGACGGAGCTAAGTTTAAATTTGTCAAAAATGTTTGACAAATCGAGTATCAATAAGTGAAAAACAAGACCAAAAAATCTTTTTACTCTCTCTAGCTTAAATAAATACTCTTACCTTTATGATTTATGACCTGTTTAGTCAACTTTATTGGGGCTTTTCTATAAAGATTCTCATTTCATAGTTGAAGACAAGATAAATATGATATTATGTTGTAAGAATGGCAAAAAACTAAAAGAGATTGGATTTTCAAGGAATATAAAGAATTAAAAAGTTTATGGAATTTAATTTGATTTGATGAAAAAATTGAAAAGATTTCCAGGTATCCAATTCATCTTCACTTAATTTTTCATCGAATTTCATCGGATGACATTAAAATTCACTTTTTTCGCAAATAAAGATACGTCACTTAGTTAATCAGGTTACATTTTTAATAAAGCATTGATAAGAATGTGTTCCTAGCAGCCAGTTGAAACTATGTATTGAG
The DNA here is from genome assembly GCA_035578155.1 of Brachynemurus nebulosus. Classification (NCBI taxonomy): domain Eukaryota; kingdom Metazoa; phylum Arthropoda; class Insecta; order Neuroptera; family Myrmeleontidae; genus Brachynemurus; species Brachynemurus nebulosus. The sequence continues at coordinate 24,064,267 of JAPWDM010000007.1, read as the reverse complement.
TAATGACTTTTTATCAGATAGGAAATAAAGAAAAATGCGTAAACTATTCTTCACTTGGTCGACCTAAGTAATTTTAGTCAAACATTTTAATACCTAATATATAAAAATTCTGACGTGTTGGAATTTTTTCAATATTTTTTTCGTAATCAGCGCCCTAAAATCTATCAAAATATTTAGTTAAAGTTAGTGTTCCTATATGGTAACGAAAGCCTTTAAGGGTTAAGTATATTCTTTTTGAAAAGTATTCATTATTTTATATTAAAAATACATAATATATAGATATAACAAATATTAAAAATAATATATAGATATTTATTGTAAACCACGTGATCGCCATATTTGTTGAACGCCGTTCTAATTTGCGGTGATTATCATAACATTTTATTGGTTCATCTAATTCTGTGTTATTTATTTTATAAAATATATTAAAACAAAACAAAACAAAATTGTTTAAAATATGTCAAAACAAAATTATTTAAAATATTCAATTTTTCACACCGGTGACTACCCCTAACCCCTTAATACAATCGTCAAAAATTAAAATTCTTCTTAATCTGCAAAAGTATAAGTATCTACATACTAATATTTTTGTACTGTGTTATGTATATACGTACAAATGCACATAATAATTATTTGTTTGGAAAAAAGTTCCAATTTTTTTTAAACATAATGTAAGCAATACCTAATCCAATAATAAAAACAGTTATAAATTATTTTTTACCAAAAAAATCTAGGTAATATACATTGGTGTCTAAAAAGAAATAGTACTATTGGCTATACAAACATGACTAACAAAAATAAATCTTTTTTTTAATAACAGCATTATGAAAGAGTGGGACAGAGTGTAAAAATGAATAGAAAATTAATTGCTCCTCTTTTTTTACTAAATTGGTTTTATCTTAAAGTAATACAGTGTAAACTCCGTATAACGAAATTGAAGGGACCGGGTATTTTATTACGTTATAAAGAGTTTTCGTTATATGGAGAGTAAAAGAAAACAATATAATTTTACGAATACAACTTACGAATTTAGTAAGTGGTTTTAATTTTGATTGAATTAAATGACACTTTTTCGTCAATACACAAACTCTTTCTTTTACTGGCCATGTTTACAGTTAAAAAGTTTGAAAGCAACTAAGAATAAGATAACGTAAAGACAGCAATAAGACAGTAGTACGGAAGTACAGTAGGCAAAAACATGTGCTAGGCAATTACAACAAACAAATAAACGGATTTCTAAGAATCCCTTTGTGAGTACGAAATATTTACGACTCTATATCACTATTTTGTTTGAAAGTCAGTGAAATAAAATTTTTTTTGGCTTAAAAAATGACTTATTTTTCGCTATTGAGAGTGGCAATTACGTTATAAAGAGTGTTTCAATATACTAATGATAATGTAAACCAAACAAACCTTTGTAATTTCTACGTTTTAAGGAGTTTTTCGTTAAATAGAAGTTCGTTATATAGAGTTTACACTGTACTTATGACTATGTGTGTCACCTAGGAAATTAAGTTCCACACTAACACATTCAAATGGGATGTATCGCCACTTGCGATACGTCCCAAATGAAGAATATTTTAAAGTATTGGGTTTTTTCTCTATAACTAAGAATATATTATTATTACTCTAAGGTATCATCAAACACTTCCAAGATGGTCTCGAATTTTGAATAACCGTAAAATTGTTTGCAGAAATATCCAAAAGGGGTGTGGTTTTTATTCTTTAAAGGACGTTTAGAATTTTTAAAAGGCAATTTGGACGAGGCTGTTATATGGTATGAAAAGTCGTGGCATTTGCAACAACACTGGCCCCAGTTCCATCATTTATGTTTTTGGGAATTATTGTGGTTGAATATATGTAAAATGGATTGGGTGCAGGCAAGTCAATTCGCTGGGATGCTTGTGGAGCAAAGTAGATGGTCCCGCACTATTTACAGTTACCAAAGAGCCGTGATTATGATTATGTTTCCGGAAAAAACTGAGAATGATAAAGCGGTTATTGTTAATTTGCTACGGTAATTTGGAAATTTTATCGTTTTTAACCTATAAAACTGACAGAATGTTAAGGGGGACCACTAGTGTGACCACCTGAAAAAAAGGTGATTTTTGGGAATTTTTTTAAAGAAAACTACTATATGGAATGTTTTAATATTTTGAGGATATATTCGTTAATATATAATAAATTCATGATAAAATTTTTGGACGAAAAAATTGAAAATTCAGTGAGTTATTCGCAATCTCCCAAAGCTCCAAAAAAAAAAGTTCCCCCACTGCTGCAGTGATAGAGACCTTCACACTGCCTGAAATCAAAAAAATCAAAAAGCCTCTTAAACTAGAAGGTATGACCCGGGCTATGAACCTCAATCGAAGAAAAAAAGTTGAAATTTAACAAAATGGCGGAGTTTTTGCGCGAAAATTTAATGATTTTTGGCTTGCAAAAATTACATTTTTTATTCGATCGGAAAACTGCAGATTCATGGTACGAAGAAACATATATATAAAAGAAGCTGCAATAAAAATTAAATCGAACGGATGATTTGTCTTTGAGTTATAACTGCAGCAAATTTGAAAAATGTAGTTTTTCTTTACTTTACCTTTTAGTTTTAATCACTGAGAATTTTTACTAAAACTATTTACGATGTACTCACTATAACGGTCATAGTAAAACTAGATGAGTCATTAAAATATGTCAGGGTCTAGCTGCTCCACAACATGTGACTGGCAGCCACGTCCAGAAACTCCCGAACTATCAACCTTCATACATTTTTCAATACCTCAAAGTTAACAATGAAAATCAGAATCCGCTTCTCAGATGGCTGTAACTCAAAAACTATTTGAGATATGAACTTGAAATTTTAGTATGTTATTTTTAAAAGTATAGACTATCGAAACATTGTTAAATTTTTTTTTTTAAATGTCACACTAGTGGTCCCCCTTAACAAACGAAAATGATGATCCGTGATCAGGGTGGCCATTTTCTGAAAAACTGGGAAATGTTAGCGAATTTTGATATCGGGGAATTTTTTACTGATGAACACTGTATTCCATATCTGTTGTATTCGTCTTTTTTCCACCGTAGGAGGAATGTAATATTTCAAATAAAGGGAAACCTAAAAATTTGGACTCTTTAAGGATTTCCGGTGCCATTGATAGTCTCAGTGCTAACGATTTAGTTGCGCCAGAAATGACAAAGGAAAAATTTTTTTATCGGAAAAATTTTTTGTTTTCATATTTTCAAAATTGATGTCAAAAGAAATTCAGAACATTTCTAATTTTTCCTGTCGCTGCATAGCGAATTTCCATTTATAAAAATTAATTTTTCTCGGAAACCAGTTTACATAGAATAATGGCTTAAAAATCTTTTCTATATGATTTTTTCACCTCTTTTTAATGGTGTAAAAAAATGTGACAAAAACTTTTTCAACTTGGGGAAATTTTTATCACGAAAAACGCCCAAAAAAACATGTTCCTTGCATCGAACGTGTCTGATTGAAGAACTCATCCAAAATTTTTGAACTTCCAATGTTTTCACCAAATTTCATAAAAACAAAATATTTCGTTTGAGAGTTATCATCCTGATACATAAATACATACATGTGTATATATATATATATATATATATATATATATATATATATATATATATATATATATATATATATATATATATATATATATATAAATTTTAATGAAAATTTTAAATTGTTCTAGAATAAAAAAATTTAAAAATTTCAGTTTCTTTAAGATTTTGAGCGGCATTGATAGAGCCTCGGTACCGGTGTTTTTAGTGCACTTTCAGTTTTATCAAAAATAAAAAATTAAAATTTTGATTAGAAAAAATTGTCCAGAAATTTGGTCCTGAGAAAAATTGGCCACCTTGATATTTATTTGGCATAAGATGAACAGTACAACTCAGCAGTATACTTTCCTATTGAAGTAAATAAACTATTAAAATGGGTAAACCAAAAAATCTTTTTTGGTTTTTCCTTTCTAGTGTTCCGTACCACAACTTGAACGCAACACTGATGTGATCTTCAATTCGTTCAAATAAGTGTTACCATCTCGCACTTCACGAACCTTCTTAAATGACAGTGTAACATATCTCTTTTTTCTATGGGGGATATATATTTAATGGTTGATTTATTTACTTCAGTAAGAAAGCACCCTGCTAAGAGTTATTTTTAAAATTTCCTCTGTCGGTTTTCGATTGATATGACGGCCCACTGATAACCACCTTACATACAAGCCAAGGTAAAACTCGAAAGACTGCTCGTAATCTTATTTATCGGTGAAAAATCACAAAGAAAACATTTTCATATTTACCAAATTATTTTAGTGATGTGCCCAAATACAAACAAAGAATCGCCGGCAAATCGTTACCAATGGAAAAATTTGCCGTGAAAAAGGCTGAACGTTATTTCGAACAGAACAATTCCCTAGTCTTGCCGGCAATCGAATTGATGTACTTATGGAACTTTTTCAAAATCTTCCGAAAAAATTTCCAAATAGCCAGTTCCGTGTTTAAACTAATCGATAAAGAGCTGACAAAATTGGAAAATTCACGTGAAAAAACCAAATATGATGCGGATAACAAAGCCCTCTTACTATTATTGAAAGGCGCATGTCTGCGACAAATGAAGAGTCCACTACAGGCGCTAGAATGTTTAGAGAATGTCGTGTCGTTACAGAAAGAGATTAAAGACGACACATTTTTAGTTCCTTATGCGATAACCGAAATTGGTTTGCTTGCCATGGAAAATAATGATCGGGAGAAGGCCGCGTTGGCGTTCGATGATGCCAGGTAATTGATTTTTGAGTTTTGTAGTAAAAATTTTCGAACATTTAGGACCAGTATTATAAAAGACAAATAACTAAATTTGTGAACTAAATTGATTTTATTCACAGATGTCAGTATTATAAAACTGAAATAAATTAAGTAGGGAACTAAATTTTAGTTGACAGAAAATCTACCGACTAAATTTTATTCGGAAATTAATTTGACAGTTCTGAAAGATTTTTACAAATATTATTTATATTTATAATTATACATATTAAACAGGTTTTATACACATTATAATACAAATTAGAAATACAAAATTAATTTTTACATTATTATATATATGGAAATTAAAATATATTTACAACATATTATAGGATAATCAAAATTTAGTTCACAACACAGAACAATAGAAGGAATACAACTATCTATTTTCTGTAATCACTCATGGGCATTTCTGGGCACATTAGGCTACTTAGTAGTCATTCATTCGGTAGCACTCGATGAGTGTGTTTCAATTGTTGTCATTGTATAGTCATATTAACACGGTATACGTACCACATACATACGTGTGTAGTATTATGTATATACGTATGCAAGATAGGTTACCTCACTCATACACACAACATACTTCCCACTGACACACACTACACCGAGTGCACATAGGGTGAATGCGGGAGAGACGCCGCACATTTTGAAAACACTTGATAATTCTTAAAGTATGCATTCAATTGATTTGAAATTTGGTACACATTAAATGTAAACATTGTTCTTTAAAATTAGTTATAAATAATTTTAAATTTTAAGTCATAAAGGATTCATAATTAACATTTTTGTAGAGCCTGCAAAGCGGGAGAGATGCCGCACCTATGGGAGAGATGCCGCATCAAAGAAGGAGAGGCGCCGCATATTTCATATTAAAAATTTTGCATTTTATACACATCTCCATACATGATGCATGCCATATGTAACCATTTTTGGCACTTTATACATCTTAACCAGTCAATTTTCTTTTGTTTCTGAGTACTCTTCAAAACAGTCAATACACAGGCAATCATCATTATTTTCGTTATCTTCACCAATATGAGAGCTCTTTCTGATCCATTAATGGATCTTTTATATTTACGTGGCATAATTTACAGTCAAAAAAAAAAAAAATTTTACATGCGGCATCTCTCCTTTTTGTTGGGGTAGATGCCGCATGTTGCTATAGCAAGCATAGTGCGGAATTCTAACCTAAAATTTTATACAGTACTTTTAAAATATACCTAAATTAATAACAAAACTCATTTTCATTAAAACAATGAAATATACATTCTTAAATTCTAATGAATTAAATGCTTGATAAAATATTATGTTAAAAAACTTACCTTTCAATAATAAAAAGTTGGATAATTACTAAACTGACGGACTAATCATAAATATTACCATATACAGCTTAAATAAGTAACTTATTCTAAACATATAATCCATTAATAGCGCTATCTGTCAGTCAACGGACGAACTATGGCTACTGCGGCATCTCTCCCGACGCGGCGTCTCTCCCGCACTTACCCTATATAACATATTGGTGGGATATTTTCTATCCTTTGTGGTTACACTGGTTTCAATAGTATAGAGATACGAATAGTACCTCTGTCCTCTGTGGTTCACAACTATTTTTATTCATAGAATTGTTATATAGATTTATTTGTCCTTTATAATACTAGGCTTTATAGTTTCTAACGTAACAAAAAAATTCTTCCCTTTCAATAGGGACACAGAAGGAAAAAAATCCGTGACACTAAAAATGTACACGTTACAATTCAGTTCCATTGAACTGCAAAAAATTGAACTATATAAAAGGAGTTTGCATAGATGGCAACAGTAATTACTGTTTGTTTGTGTTACATGATCTTGAGTGATGTTTTGAACTATAAAGCATATTCAGAATTTAATTTTTTTTTCGAGTAGCAGAGAAAATTATCAATTTTCAGATAGACTCCGTATTAAAAAATGGAGATGAAAATTTTCACTCCCTTCTGACCTTAAAAATTTTAAAGGACTTCCTACAAGTATGCAGAAATGTATACAAAATAGGTGTATGACCTATAATAATTTTTTTCTGCGACCGCTACTTTGAGAATCACCGATATAGGGGAATCGTTAGAAAGGTCTTTTAAGAGGAAATTAAAATGTCCCGCCTAACTTTTAACCATGGATTCAGAAACTTGGATAAAATTTGTAGGAAGTTACGAAAAACTTTAGCTATTAAATCCTTGGTTAATGCGTGCCTAACACGCTTTTGATCATTTTTTCTAAATTTTTTTTTGTAGCAAAAATTTATTAAAACTTTCTTATTTGCAGAAAACGGTACACAGGGTATTCCTTAGAGTCACGTCTACATTTCCGAATTCACACGGCTTGTACATCATTGAAACAAATGTCAACTAATACAGTTAATTAAACCTCATTAAAATTAATTAAATTACCTACTTATCTTAATTATTTTTTAATTTAAATAAAATTTAATATAATGTGATTAAAATTAAACAAGATTACCATGCGAACCAAGAAGAAGAAATCTTATCTAGTCAATAATTCTAATGTCAAACAGAAATAATGGAATTTCACTTTTTGAAACATCAGTTCCGTAAAGGGTAACACCACTGTGAGGGGTGGAAACCAATTTTTTTTGGTCGTTTGCATCGTTTGGTGAAGTATATTGGCGTTGCTAACCATTACACCTTTTTAACTACTCACAGTGGTTTTGAATGTTTAAACAGTGTCGGAACCAATAAAAGTACCATTGAAATAATAAACTGTTCTTATATATTTTAATAAAATGGCATTTATTTTGAAAATTTTAGCGAAAAATTAGTCCAAGAGAATGACTCAAAAACAGACAATATTTTCACAATAGCAGTATTTTTTTATGAAAATAAATATTTTATAAAAATGAGCGATAAATTAATTTTGTAATTCAGTGGCGTACTTCGTTCATATTTTTCGAAAATGTGAGTAAAAAAAGTTCCTAGAATTAGAAAGAAATTATATTATTCGTAAAAACCAAATTGTTATTGGTAATATGTTTTGTAAAAAGTACGCCATTGATTTATATTGTAATACTTAAACAAGTATTAATAGATTTGTTTTGTGTTGTTAATTTTTTAATATTTCTGTAAAATTTTAATAAAATTTAGTTTCAATAAATTTAATACATTTAATAATTTTATTTTCTTTTTTTACCTTTTTCCTCCGCCCTCCAAAAAAATAGATCCGGGTTGCACCCGTCGAGTAATTTATTAATCTATTTTCCGAGGAAATTTCATTAAACGGTAATTACAGGTCACATAATTATGTCATAGTACACATTTGAAATTTTTATTAGCACAAATGACGCGGTACCAAGGTCTTAAATGGACAGCGCGACAATGAGGATCAAATGAAGGTTAAACAGGTTTTAGTGTAGAGCTTTAAATATGAAAAATTTGGATCCCGAAATATTTGTATTCATAACTCGTCGGCGAATAATTTATATTATGCAACTGAATTTTTAAGTACAGTGAATTCCCAAATAGATGAGGTAGCGGTAGTGCCACGCCCAAATGATTCTCATAGTTGAAACTATCTGAAATTTTGTTGAAAACTTGAAACGCGTTTTTCTTGAAACTTTTTTTCAACCCGATGCCTTCAAATTTCGGATGAATCTTCAATAGATCTTTAATCAAAAAAAAAAAGAGCTGATAAAATTCTGAATTTTCATTTTTTTAAAATCTTTTTTGTACATTCAGTCTGAAAAGTATCCGAAGTTCACGCCTCTAGATCAATTGTAAAATACCGATTTATTGTGAAACAGTTAAAACGTAATCAATGATAGCAATGTATTGACATTAATGTATTAAAAATTGCCTATACAGGCACTTTTTAGAAAACGGAATACTCAAAGAATTTTCAATGGAGTATAATAATCTCCATAGAATTTTTGAATCCATAATAAAATTATTTTCTGATGAAAGTCCCGTATTAAGCACAGTAAAGTTTTCATTATATTTTCCGTAAAAACATAGTACCCTAAATAACGAAAATCTAAAAATCTGGGTCTATTTTAGTGCTATGATAACGGTTTGATTGCATTTTTGACTGTACCGGAAATGAATAAAGAATCTTTAATCGGGAAAATTTCTTGTTTTCATGTCTTTAAAGTTGACGTCAAAAGAAATTCAAAATATCTATTTTATTTTATTTTTTTTTTTTTTTCAATAAATCTATTATTTAAAAAAAATGTTGAAAATTAAAAAAAGTTCTACCTACGTCCTATCAAACAGATTGAATAAAAAATCTAAAAATTTATGTTTCTTTAAAAGATTTTGAATACTATTGAAAGCCTTTCTTTTGGTGATTTAATTGCACTTCCATATCCGCTGCATCAGCTTTTCCTCTACAGTAGGAAAACACAGTCTCTTGAATGAAAAATTTAAAAATTTGCACCTTTTTGGGGCTTCGGGTGTCATTATTCGCCTCGATACTAAGGGTGTTTACACAATCAATGAAATAAGGAATAAGAAGTATGCCATCTAGTGACGTTGAATGGAAATTTAACGTAACTGCCCATAGGTATATGTATTTAGGTATTTTTGTACATCAAAATTCATGAAAAAATAACGTTCATGATGACTTTTTTTGTCACTAAAGTAAAAAAAAAGTCACGAATTTTGACGTACAAAAGTACCTACATATTTATATCTATGAACAGTTACGTTAAAATTCCACTCAACGTCACTAGATGGCATACTTCTTATTCCTTATTTCATTGATTGCGTAGACACCCTAACAGTTTGATTAAACTTTCCGTTGTGCCGGATATGAAAAAAAAATTTGAATCTTTATTTCATCAGAAAAATTTATTTCCCTTAAAATATCGCTTATGTTTATTTTTTCAATAATTCTACTGCTATTTAAAAAAAAATTATTGAAAATTGGAAAAAAAATTTTCTAGCGTTCGTCCGGCCAAAATGACAGGAAACACTTCCGGTTTTGTCGAAAAAAAAAATGAATTTTGAATTGGAAAGATTCAATTTTTAGTTGTCAGGGAAAAACTCAAATATTATCTGGAAAACCGGAAAAAATATGGGAAATTTGGTCTTGAGAAAAAGTGACCACCCTGCTGTATTATTATAATTGCACTTTTTACTGTTCACACAGTTTGGAGCGGTACTGTAGCTATAATAATTGCTGGTGAAATACGTAAAAATGATTACAATTTTTATTTTATTAAAAAGTTATTGTCAGATATGGGAAATTACAAAGGTTACACCAGTCAGATTGTATATTGTTTCTCTGAAACTGTGATTTATCTAAAACGGTTCACAAATCTTTCACATTTTTCTCTTTTTTTTTTTACAAAATTTCTTTGGAAATTACATTTATTTACGCGTTCAAAGAATTTTCATAAAAATATTTGCTTAAGACATACCTGCTGAATGAAATGGTCGCGATGGTAAAATGATTCAGTAATGTTTACTTTGAATTTCATTCGAATTCAAATCAGGTTCTCGCAGAGTCCGGGCATACATGTTTACTATTTATTCAAATCATTATTGTATCCAAACTGTAATACTTTTTTATTACTTCAGTTGGTCAAGGAAATCAACTGATTCATAAAGTTAAGAAGTGATTTGGTACACTAAAAGTTCCCTATCAGGAAATCATAAAAATTATTCCAGAATTGATATTTGGAGAGAATTTCAGTTATTTTGGGGTAAATTTTCGGTTTTTACCCTAAAATTTATGAAAATAAGTTTTGGAACTCGGCGTTCGCACAATCTTACAGTTTTGATTTTGTCAGAAAAACTCTGAGGACACAAAAATCATGTCCTCACAACTTCAGTTACAGATTTTATCCTGTAAAACCGTTTAGTATAGAGCCAAATTTTCATTTTTTTTTTCAATTTTCTTGTTACTGAATCGATTTGTTACGGATATATTGATGGTCTTTCAGTAATTTTAGCGTAAATTTTCGATTTTTGTCATTAAAATCTCGAAATTCTACTTGGAAGTATGACTTAAGGGGAGATTTGCCAAAAAAAAAGCATCAAAGATCGACCATTATTATAATTTTTTTTTATACAAATAAATATTTTATTAAAAAACTAAATATACAACATTGTTCCTACATGTTTTGAGATTACAAAAAAAAATTAAAAAATGAGCTTTGAAGTCGACACTGCGAGATTTTTCTACCTTGATGGTTCCTCGCGTTCTGTAATCCCCAGTGAATCAAAATCAAAAATCAAGAATTTTCTGAAAATATACATATACAGTTATGGCACTAACTAGGATCTAAGAAAAAAAAATAAAATACCAGCGAAAAATCGCATTTTGAAAATAAATTTTCAAAAATCACCGCTTTTTCTCGATTATAAATAACCGCCATTTTGAAAATATATTACGGAACCAAAAGACCCTAGTTCCTGCTAAAATGACGGTATATTGAGCAATAATATGCACTCTGATTTATGTCGATATCTCAAATACTTTTTGAGATACATGAGGAACCATGTCGAAGAACGTACTTTCGAGAAAATAGAATTTAAAGTTTTTTTTTTTTTTTTTTTAAATTGAATTATAGTCAAGTGCGTGCACTAAAATGCCCATAACTTTTTTATTTCTCATTTTTTTTTTAAATAAAATTTTAGGGGAATATTTCTAACACCTTAAGGAACATAATTATAAAGAAAAAAATTGATTAATTTTTTTTTAGCGAATCTCCCCTTAAATTCTGAAACTTTACTTTCGGACCATCCTACAGTTTTAATTTTGTCAAAAATGAAAAGAACGCATACAAAAACCTGTAATTAGATACAAAACTCAGGTCTTCACAACTTAAATTACGATTATTATTCTGTAAAACCGTTTAAAATCGACTTTGATGACGTCATAAAGACCAAATTTTCATTTTTTTCAGTTTTATTATAAACTTAGAAATACAATTTACATTTTGGGAGATATATAGGAAATGCGTGGTGAATCGAGAAAAATCTGATAATTTCTTGTAATTATTATGGTTGATAGTTTTTAGTATGAAGGCGGTTGTATTTGAGTTTATCATAAGACACTATTAATAACTAATAATATTTTAATTTAAATTAATGTTAAAACTGTTACAAACAGGTTAAAAAAATTAACAATTCGCCCATTTTACAGTATGATTACTTTACTTAAGTCACCTTTGTAAGCGTTCTAGATGTTTTATACATTTCTACTTTTGGTTTATTGTTGATCTTGCACGTCACCTGTTCACTGTCCACCTCTTGTTCACCTGTACTGTCCAGTTTAGTTAAGTAATTTGAGTATGTAATTCAAGTAGACAGAGAAGGCAAATATGTAATAATTCATTTTATTGAAGCACATTACTAATTTAATAATAAAAATAATTACACATAGTTCAGAGATTTATTATAATTTTTTACCATTTTATGTTCAAACACTTCAAAGTCCTTGAGAGGACACTCGTCATTACAAAAGAGCCATTAATAAGTATTATATTTATTTAACGTACTGTTTAAAAAACTACCGCCTCGAAGCGTCGAAATTTTTTTTTTTAAAATGAAATTTTCAGCTAGACGGATTTCCCTTTTATTTGGAAAATACTAACTACTTGATAAAGATTGTTTTGATCATAATTCTCGGAATTTTGATATCTGATCTTGGCCGAATTTTTAAAATTTTTCAAATGATCTAAAGTCGAGTGTACAGTGTACATTTTGAATCAAATTGTAAGGGCATAATTAATAGTTAATTGTCCCAAACACAATGCTACAATGTCTATATCAAGGTCTGAATTTTGTCACTAATTAACCGCTTAACGGCCACTGGTCTCGCTTGCTTGACCAATACATAGTGGAATCAAAATAATAAAAAAAAAAAAAATTACGATGATAACTTACTCAGTAATTGTTGTCATATTTGCATAGTGCGCAAGGGTTGGACAATCTTTGGCCGGTAATTTTTTGAAATTTTGTAAGATCAACATCTGATTAACACTTTCAGTCCCATGGCTTCGGCATCTGAAACCAAACTAAACATCCCCAGAGGCCGACCGCGATCAATGATTAATTGATTAGTTGGTTACGCATTATGTGTGCGATGTTTATCATCATTCATCACACGGATGTGTTCCTACTAGGGATGTTATTGATATCTGTAACCGTAACCGAAACTACCGGATATCCGAAATAATTGCATATCCGAAACCGAAACCGTATCCGAAAATAAAAGTTTCGGATTTGTTTCGGATAATAACAGACAACTTTCGTTGGAATACTGAGGTTAAATCGAAGCAAATTTTTGCTACATATATTTCTCTTGATATATTTCCGTTAATTTGTGTTTGGAGTTCACTTTTTGGGGTAAAATTTTCCCCTTTTAAAAAAAAATGTTCAGTGAAAGCAATTATCCGTAACCGTAACCGTATCCGAAACATTATCCGATATTATTACATATCCGTAACCGAAATCGAAACCGAAAAAAATGTTTTTAAATATCCGTATCCGTATCCGAAATTTCATATCCGTAACATCCCTAGTTCCTACTCACACAAATACATACCAACACACACTACTTTTTTGGTTTCTATGTATAAAAACTTTTAAGATAAACAAAAAATACATAAAGAATATAATTTATATTTTTAAATAAAATTGATTTGAATGTCAGTGTATATGTAGTATGTACGTATCACGTACGTATGTTTACAGTTTTACACATACATGTTGAACTGTGTTGAATCTATTCAGTGTTTGAATCATTTTATTTTATGTATTTGTTTATATAAAGTTTTTTTTTTTGTTTTAAATATTGCCGGGTTCCGGGGAAGTTTACTATGAAAGTGCTTGGGCCTCATAGTGTTAATAAAGGGCTCAAACAAGACAAATGTTTAGAGTTCATAATTCTGAGAGACTCCCATTTAAAACCCACCAAAAAATAAATACAAAAACAAAAAGAAGACTGGACCGAATTTGATGAAATTTCTTTCAGATCGTATTAACGTTAATACACTTCGATTAATATCGCAACGGAGTTGATACCATTTTTTATTCGCGAGATATTGTACAGGAAAAAATATCTACATACGTACAAATATTTTTAAAAATAGTGTAAAAACACTGTAGTGACCGCGAAACATATATAATATGTTAAAAATTTTGATTTAAATTTTTGAACTCATTATAGTAACTTCCTATGGGAAGTTAAAATTGCAACAATACAATTGAACTCTGGGCGATAACTGCTTTTTATTATCGAAAACAACATAAAACTTTTCCACTTTAATGATTTTTTACCACCAATCTTATACTAGGATTTCGTAGTTTTAACAACGAATTCCTTATGAATTTGTGATTTATTATGTTATCGCAGAGATGATCAACCCGCGCTTGACCACTTTGTAATAGTCAGTGTCGGATCGTACATAGTTGAAAGATGGTGTCATTTAAAAAAAAACTATTGTTGAAATTTTTTAAACTCATATAGAAAGTAAAAGGCTTAAATTTAAAATAAATTAATTTCAATATTAAATTAAAGTAAGAAATATTTTATCCCGAGAATTGTGAAAACTACAAAATTCCGACTTAATACATGTTTAACACTTCCTTTCCGAATTTTTTTAAATTAAATATTATAAATCGTTTAATTCAAAATGTGAATTTTGTTCATCCCTGTTTTCAATAAATATTTAAATATAAGTATTTAAAGTTGCGGACAAATCTGTTTACTTATAAATAGTTAAGCACAGTGTAATGTTCAAAAATTTTAAATAGTGTTTTTGAGTTAAATTTTTTATTTTTACAAAAAAAAAGAAAATGACGGTCCTCAAGTTTATTAAAGTTTGTGTGATATTAGTTTTAATTGTTGGATTAAACAACGGTAAGTTTTGCCGCTCATTTATTTAATTTTTTTTTTTTTGAAACTATCGTACAGTTTTAGCCAGTGTGATGTTTAATTTAAAAAAATTAATAAATATAAAAAAAAACTAAACATTTAAATACAGTCGAATTTCGATTAACCATCACTCGATTATCCGTCAGTTTTCGTTATCCGTCAACGCTTAATAAAAAAAGATGCAGAAAAGTAAATAATTTCTATTAATAAATGAAACACTTTACTTTGCAAAAATACCACTTTTATCGTTTAAACTCTTACGACGTGTTTCGATCAATATAATCATTATTAAACATGTCTTGTCATAAGAATTTAAACAATAAAAGTGGTATTTTTGCAAAGTAAAGTGTTTTTTAATTATTAGTAGTAAATATGAAATACCATAAAGTAACGCTTAAATCTATTTTTAAGTAAATATTTTATTAAAATAACGAATATGATGGTGAAGAATATAAAATTATTTTTTATGGGTTACGGTATGTAAGGGTTTACCCTTTTTGGAATAAGCAAATAGATTGGAATTACAATTAGATCGGAAATTCTAAAAAATTTTCCGAATGGTTTATCATCATTACTAAATAATCACTAAGAATACACATTTTCGTCCCAAAGCTAGTAGTAAAGTCAATTTATTAGGAAATTTCTGTTATCCGTCCCGGTCCCGACAGTGACGATAAATCGAACTTCTTCTGTACATCAAAAATTTTAACGCGCGTTTTTCAATTAATTTTTTTTTAAAATTTTATATTGTTTTTCTTCTGTCTAGGTATTGTTTATATAAATATCAGACAATAAATAACTTAATTACTTTTTAATAATTAAAAAAAAGTCTTTTAGAAAAAATAGAAGAACGTGACTTCCAAGGACAATTTGTGTGAAATAATTACTAGGAAAAGCCTTATTAAAAATAGTTAATTTTTTGAATTAAAATACACCATCATTCAAAAATTAATAACTTTTATCGCAATAGTACAAAAATTTCAAAATTATTTCATACATTAATTATTTAAGGTGGTTGGCGCATTAGAGTTGAGTAACTATACTCAGTTGCAAAAAAGTCTACCAATTGTTGTTCCAAATTAAAACTGGTTAGTTGTGAATTTTTTTAATTGAAAACTTCTTTAAGTGCGTTGAGCGATTTTTAGTAGGGGAAATATTATGGGACGTTTAATATTAACAGTATATATCGCGCGTACTCTTTCTCAACCTCGTATATCAAAAACTGCATGTTTTAGGACACACAAAAAAAAACATTAAATTTTGTATTTATATATATACTTATATATATATATATATATATATATATATATATATATATATATATATATATACATATATATATATATATATATATACATATATATATATATATACATATATATATATATATATATATATATATATATATATATATATATATATATATATATATATATATATGTAGGTAGCTAACATTAAAGGGTGTAATTAGCATAAATCTTAAGTTCATAATGATGAAAACACTGATTTAAATACGTTTTATTTGTGTCTCCAAAAATTGGGACTTTTCAGATACGAGGTTGAGAAAGAGTACGCGCGATATGTATAGCTATAAGTATGGCGTATATACGTATACATATTTAGACACCAACACATTGTATGATGATGTGACTTTTTGGATGGGTAAAATATTGTGAGCTTGCATCACCGACATGCTGTAATAGCAGTATATCTGCAGTTATAAGGGTGACGTGTTGTGCAACATTAGCGCTGTATATATCTGTTACATATTTCATAGTTTTAAATTTTCACTTCTGGGGCAAAATCTCGTTTCTTCCCTTATAATTAAAAAATAATTTCATCGTACAAAATGGACTCGATACCTTTCTCAGTTTTTGAAATTCGTCAAAATTTGATGATTTTATTCTGTAAATATTCCTAACGAGTTTTTTTCAGTTAATCTTAATTTAGCACAAGGTATTTATTTATTCGATGAAATGTTGATTTTTGATGTGTTTTGGGAATTCCCTTATTAATTGCATGTTAAAAAGAAAATTTTTAAAAATTTTATTTAAGGAAGTTGGTCGATAAAACGATTTTTTCAAAGGATTTTAACGAAATTTCTCTAGATATTTATTTAATTCAATACCAATAATACGAGCCCTTATCGAAAAAAAATCAACGACCTCAAATTTGAGAAAAACGATTTCAAAGTTTTATAATTTTAACACGGGCTCTTATGGGAAAACTCTATTTTTTTTTTATTTATTTTTTTTTTTTTTTTTGAATAAAATGAAAACGTGTCAAAGGAATTTGATAAAAATTTAATATGTTATAAAATACAAAGTTACAAACCATATTTAATAAGAAAAAAAAATTATTCACCACGCCTTTTTTGAAATATAATTTGTAAACATCATTTTACAACGATTTTTCAACATTGTTTTTATATTGCTACAACATAAACGCGCGGAAATTAAAAAAAAAAAAAAAAACAAGTGGTATAAAAATATAGTCACTGAAAAATATTAATATACATTATTTAACTTTTGGTAAAAGAAATTTTTTTTGAGTTATACTTTTGTACCTGACTATCTCAGAACAACTACATTTAAAAAATTATTCAGTCTTTAGAATGTTCTAACGCGCCAACCCCCTTAATTAGTGTAAAAAAAACCGTTGCAGATTTTTCGTGAAATCAGTATTAAAATATTTATTTATTTCAACCGCGCTAATTTATTATGCAAGCAAAAACACTTAACTTAAGTAAATGATTAAGTAACATCTATTTTTGTCTATTTTCATGATTGGAATTCATAATAAATAGTACTTCAATTAATTTTCAATCATTCTTAATGTCATCTCAAAATGTGATGCAATTAAAAAATTATGTATATTGTTTTAGCTCAAGAAAATTCACCATGTAAAACGCCGGACGGTTTAAATGGCTATTGTATAAATGTCAAAACATGCCCGCCAATTATTAATCTATTATATCGTGTACGAAATAATCCTAAAACGGCCGAATATATCCGACAATCCGAA
The DNA here is from genome assembly GCA_035578155.1 of Brachynemurus nebulosus. Classification (NCBI taxonomy): domain Eukaryota; kingdom Metazoa; phylum Arthropoda; class Insecta; order Neuroptera; family Myrmeleontidae; genus Brachynemurus; species Brachynemurus nebulosus. The sequence goes on along the minus strand of JAPWDM010000007.1, from coordinate 24,046,543 downwards.
TGTGGCCGAAGCAACAATACACCATTAGTTTGCTGTGTAACGTCAGCCTTGGGGACCACCGGCGCCACCGGTAAATCGTTACCAATGTCCGAACAGCCAAAATCGACAATCGCATTACCATCGACCGACACGTGTGGCCCATTTTTCGATCGTGAATTTCCGCGTGTGGTGGGCGGTTTTGATGCTCAACGCGATCAATTTCCATGGATGGCCGCGCTTGGATACCGAAATAAACGGAATCTTACCGATTTTCTATGTGCCGGATCGATAATCACAAACAAACATATATTAACGGCAGCGCATTGTGTTCACCGTAGACCGGATCTGTATTTGGTGCGTTATGGTGTGCTCAATTTACATACGGATCCGAAACCGTTCGATGTGATCATCGAGGATAAACGACCCCATCCCGAATACGATGAAACACATCTTGTAAATGATATCGCCATTTTGAAAGTGGCGGAAGATATTCAATTTCGAAATACACGTATGTGTCAATTTTGTTTTTCAGCTATTACAGCGACTCTCGTGGTAAGATTTGAGGGAAATTCGTGGGAAACCGAAAATGACCATCACCAAATATGTATGCATTTATGTGTCTGTGCGATAACTCTCGAACGAAGCCAATTTTTATGAAAGTTGGTGAAAAGGTCAAAAGTTCTAAACCCTTGGATGAGTTCGTTAGACAGGCACGTCTGACTTTTAGAACCCAGAATTTTGGTCATTTTACATCACTTTTGATTGTTTTTTTGCGAAAATTTTCTAAAATCAAATTATATAAGAAAGATTTTTAAATTTTTTTCTATGTCTGCTAGTTTTTGAGAAAAAAATATTCAACATATGCTGTCTTATGTAATGTTCGCCAGGATCTCGGGGTCCAAAAGTACCAAAAATAAACCACCCAATCAATTCTAAAATTTTAGCTAAACTATTTTAGATGGACAGAGGCTATGTTATATGAGGTCCGCCAGAGTCCTAGGATCCCAAAAGCGCCAAAAATAAATTAACCGATCTATTTTGAATTAAATGGACAGAGGCTATGTTATATGAGGTCTGCCAGGGCCCTAGAGTCCCAAAAGCGCCAAAAATAAACTATCTAATCGATTTTAAAAATGTTTTCACTTTACAAATTTTACAATATTTTTGAGTAGCAATATTTCAAGAGTTAAATTTCGTTTTCATACCATGGAAACTTTATAAAATTTTCTCAAAAAGCTGCTCTTGTTAAATTTCAGTACATTTGACATTTTAGTAACTTTTTTTTTATTAATATAAATAAAGATAAAAAATTTATAGAATTTTAAATTAAAAAAAAAAAACATTTTGCATTTTATAATCTATTTTAAGTAGCTATTTTCCATTTTCTATTTTAAATATGTTCAGGAAAACTATTTTTCATTTTGTATTTTAAATGCAATTTTGAAAATTATTTTGCATTTTCTATTTTAAATGGTTTCTATGAACCATTTTTCCCAGCCCTGGTTAGAATGCTAAAATATCCTAGATGAATATAGGCTATATTATTATGTAAGGTCCGCCCAAAATACACGGCTGAGCTGGTTTTTATTAAATTTTTCTTAAATACCACCTACTTTGGAAATACCAGGAAAAATGAACATTAGGTTAAGATTCTGCAGATTCAAAAAATCGCCCAAAATAAACAAAAAATTGTTTCACTGTTATTAGAGAGTAAAACATTTTAGTCAAGTCCGATAAGGTCCTCATGACCCAGAAGCGCCAAAAATTAACTACCCAACCGATTTTGAAAATTTTTTCGCTTTAAATCTTTTTTGGAAATTTGCTGTTATGCAGAATGCTGCGACAGGGGTATTTTCATACTTATATACTCTTTAACGTAAAAGCCCCCATTATGGAACGGTATCTAATACTGGAACAGTTTTGCCATTTACATATTAATGAAGTTATTTCTGAAAGAAACGTCTGATAACAAAAATTATTATTAATAGAATGATTGTTTTTCAATTTTAATACACCTCGCATTTAATGTTTCCTTACTTAATTAAAGAAATAAATATGTAAATGTCAAAACTGTTCCAGTATTAGATACCGTTCCATAATGGGGGCTTTTACGTTATATTACTTTTTTAACGAATATATTTTTTAGCGTTGATACGTCCAATTTGTTTACCCGACAGTCCAAACTTAAGATCAAAAACATTTGAAAAAAAATTTCCATTTCTGGCCGGATGGGGCTCATTATATTTTCGTAAGTTCATGTACTTGAAAATTGTCTCAAATTCTCAACATCTTACTGATTTTCTAATTGATTTTCAGAGGGACCATCCAGTGATCGATTACAGGGTTTACAACTACCGATCGTTCCAAATGAGCGTTGTAGATCCGCGTTTGCCAGATTTAAAACGGCCGTGATCGATAATCGGGTCATTTGTGCCGCATTCTCGAAAGGTGGCAAAGACTCTTGTAAAGGTGATTCGGGTGGTCCATTGATGTTCCCGGAAATAATCAACGATCAAGTGAATTTCTATCAAATTGGAGTGATTTCGTACGGTTACCGTTGCGCCGAGCCCGGATATCCGGGTGTTTACACTCGAGTTACCGAATTTATGGATTGGATTAAGAATCAGTTGTATTAATACCAGTATTTTGTAATGGTTTTCACACAATAATATGACGTAAGACGTAAACCATAAAGAGTGACGCCATCTAGTGATCTTGTAAGAAACATTGTGCAGTTTCCTAACTTAACCACAGTTAGTGATTTTTCAATCAACTAATTAACCGTTTTATTTTAATCATAGAGAAATTTTTTTGTCTTAAAATGCCGGACCTTTTACTGCCAGTGACAAGTACAATAGATAAGGTTACAAAAAAAGAAAGAAAATCAGAGATGCCAACCTCAAAACCCTAGAAATTTGCAAAATAGAAATTCTACTTCTAATGTTGGTAAAATTAAACATTACTTACAATTATACCGTATTTCAATAAATCTGTTACAGATGGCGGCACTTGTATTAGTGAATATATACATATCAAAACATTTTGAGTCGCCATTTTGCATGACGAGTTAAATCGGCTTAATCAATTAAAGAGCTAGGCGACGTTGGTGCCGCGGAAATTTTTTTTTCTATTTTAAACCAACTTCCAAATTAACGTGTGATAGCTTTAAAAAAATGCCCTTTCCGAATATAAAATTGTCTTAGATGTATTTTTTAGGAATAATAAGTTATCATTATACATATTATTTAAATATTTTGACATATAAATTAACATTAAAACAATAAAAAAATTGTTTTAATCATCAAAATATTTTTTCCTAATACTTTTAAATTTGCCCCATCGAAGCGCGAAATCCTTTTTTGATTTAATTGTATTGTAACTGACTATTATTGTGATTAAGTTAGGAAACTACACAATGTTTCTTAAAAGATCACTAGATGGCGTCACTCCTTACGATTTACGTCATTTTATTGTGTAAAAGCCAACATGACATTTCTGACGATTGTGATTGATCCAAATTTGGACAAATAATAAAAAAACAATGTATTTTTTGATCATTTTTTTTTATTTTTATACTAAAAATTTTACATAATTTTACTAATTTTATTGTATTTTTTTGGGATTAGAAGTATAAAAATTTTGTAAATTTATTCAATAAAAATAACTCTCATGAATAACTGAACTATTGAAACCAAAAAAAAATTAATCTATTTTTAAAGTAAAAACATCTATTTCTGGATGCTCATTTGGGTTAGCTCGGGTTAAGAAAACGAGTTTAACCAAGCACCATGATCTTTATAGAAGTTTTCAAAATAATTTCCCTTTTAACACGTTGACGGTCATAAACGTTATAATTACTGTATTAGTTTGGCGTTTCGTCATAATCCTTCATGACCGTCCAAGTGTTAAATTGATACAGAAAAAACGGTCTATTTAATACTATGATTAAAACAAAAATAACACACTAAATCTTAAAACTAGATTATCGCAATTTCTTAGCTTGTCAAGCATTCTATTAACCCATTAGACGTCACCGAGGAATCCTGACAAACTAAGAAATATTTGGGATCGATTTTTTCCGTGGGTCACAAATTGAGTTAGCAGAATCGGTTATATACGGTATGACAGCTACCATTAAAAAAATAAGGATGTTTACACAATCGATGACGTAAGACGTGAAGAGTAACGCCATCTAATGCAGGGGTCGGCAACCTTTTTTGGATGGCGGGCCATTTTAAATAAGGGCTACTCAGGGTCATTGACACTGAGTAGCCCTAAAAATAAAAAAAAAAATAATTTTTAGCGGGCCGCACAGTCAAATATTTTGCAATGTAGTATGTGGCTTAAGTAGGTTTTTTTTTAACGAATTTTCGAATCGAAAATTCAGCTATTAGAATCACTGTCTTGATGCTACTTGAGCCCGAAACTATGATAGAAATAATTTATTTTGAAGTCTCTAGAAGCCAAAAATGATATTCATTAAAATTTATATAACTCTCGAGCGAAAAATCCTGTTTTTACGGAAATTGGTAAAATTATTGGAAGTTCAAAAAGTCAGACACGTCCGATGCCCGGAATGGATTCTTAGGCATTGTTGCCTAAAAAATTTTTGTGGAAGTTTTTTGCCCAAGTTTCTTGCCAAAGTTTTTGCCATATTTTCTTACACCGTTAGAAAGAGGAGAGAATAATCACATAAAAAGGATTTTTAGACAATAATTCTATGTCAAGTAGTTTCCGAGAAAAACCAATTTTTGTAAATGGAAATTCGCTATATTATGCAGGATACTGCGACAGAGGTTTTTTTTCTTTTTTTTAACACAAATTAATATAAATATTATTAAAAATCAGCATGAGGAAAAATTTTTAGTAACAGTTTTATTTATATGTTATAAAACATCCGAAAACAAAAAGAGTATAAAGTATGCTTAACTCTGCATAGGCAGAGCAAATTGTTCGAAAAATTATATTGCTTGGCGGGCCGCATGAAAGCTTGCTACGGGCCGCAGGTTGCCAACCCTTGATCTAATGGAATTACACAAAGTTTCACTCGCGCTCACTAGATGGCGTCACTCATCGTTTCTAATGTCCTCCATTGTGAAAACATCAAAAAAAAAAAGAAATTATAAAAATATCCAAATCTACTTCACGCAACTCACGGAAATTCAAATATGGTACTTGTGGGTAATAAAGCCCACTTAATTTTTAAGTAAGACCTGACAAGAAATATAATCCAGGCATATTTAGAACGGATTTTTAGGTGGACGTTATTATCCATAAGCATTTTACAATAAAGTTATTGGGAACGTTCGTAACGCAACGAGCCAAAGTGTCTTGCTCTTACTTTTAAGAACATTACACTTGTTTTGAAGTGTACCCTCCTTACTTTTGAGATATTTGTATATTCTTCTCTCACTTACCGTGTTATCAAAATTCTGTACAATTCTTATTATAATAAAAAAAATTAATAATAATAATAATAATAATAGTATAAATAAGTAAAATGAATTATATAATTCAATTCATACAAATAAAAATTATATGAGAATTTTCTGTTATTTTATTTTTTAATTTTTTCTCGTTCCAATAAGAATATTCCTATTGTCATTAAAAACGCAACTAATTTTCATTAAAAAAATTCATTCAAGTGAATTAGCTAAATTCTAAATAATTAACAACACATTTTTTAAAAACTTTCACGTATTATTGTATTAACAAGAAATTTTATCTAAAATCTAGTACAATATTACTCTTGTATTTAAATTAGTACTCTGTGAGTAAAATCATATCGTGTACATCTCTATGATACGATGATTCTAGCATACATAGTTTATAGTCAGTAATAGCGTTCGGTATAAATCGTATGTATGTATACCTTCACCCTTCTCTCAAGAACACGGAAAGTGAGAGAGGAATATACAAATATCTCAAAAGTAAGGAGGGTACACTTCAAAACAAGTGTAATGTTCTTAAAAGTAAGAGCAAGACACTTTGGCTCGTTGCGTTACGAACGCTCGCAATGTTCCATATATGATCACTAGATGGCGGCACTCCTTTCGCCTTACAACAGTATATTATTCGCCAGAAAATATGGTTACCTAACGTTACGTAACGGAGCTTGCACCGTTACAAACCAAAGGGCACTGATTCAAATAAAATTAACGCGCGTTAATTATTTTTTCATGACTTTTCTCTGGTTTCTCAAAATAAAAATTCGTAACTTCTAAAGTACATTCACACTTAAAAATTATGAAATAAAAAACAAACAATCACTCTGGTAGATATTGTAGTTTTAAACGCGTATTCACTCTTTTAGTACCGACGTATATTCCAATATTTTAGATAAAAAATTTAATATCTCTGTAAGTATAATTGCAAGTTTGGTAGGTTTTGCTTAATTTATTTACAATATGACCGCTCTTTACTATACAACCTCCAGTTACCGATACAAGACAATGCACACTCTTCAGTTGAATTTTTTCTAAAAATTAGTATGACGAAAAATGTTTCTGAATAAGAGCCCTCTGGTTTGTAACGGTGCAAACTTCGTTACGTAACATTATGTAACAAAACTTGCTGGCGAATGCCAGCTTTATTATTTCTTTTAAATAGATCCCGTATTTCACTTAATTAAATATACAAACAGTAACAAATTATCACTTGAAATTTTTTTCAGATATTGAAAATATACAATTATTGAAACAAACAAACAAAATATTCTCAAAATTTAGGCACAATTAAAACTTTGTTCAATTGTAGGCACAAGTCTGACTCAAATAATATTTTACAATCTATAAAATTTATACAATTTTGGCATGATTATGTTATACAATTATTAAGTAAATCCGAATTTTTAAACGCTTAAATTGTTGCGTCCATATCAATAATTAACTTAACCAGAAGCGACGTGGTATCTTTAATCTCATCAATCGTATAATCGTCGGGCAGGGGTAATTTTGATGCCCACACAGCCAACACGGCCAAAGGTCTTTTGTCCACCATGGGGACGTTACTGATAACAATTTTAATGTAATTGACAATATCACGAGATATCTCGGAAATTATCAGACACTGTTGCTTGGTATTCATTCTCACAGTAATTATTTTGTTGCAAATTTTCGACAAAGAAAATACTATGTCCTCGATATTTTTACCTTCAAATGACACGGCTTCCTGGCAACCTTTCTCGAATAGTTGAACCACTGGGCTAACAATTTCAATGAAATCGTACAGGACGTGGTGAAGATCATCCGCGTACTTTCCCTCGATCATACTTTCTAGAAGACACTTGACGTAGTCATAGTTTCTGTTCATCATCTCCTTGGGCGCGATGTGCTCCCAGAATATTTTCTTAACTAATTTCGCGTCTTTGGAAGCGATAAAATGATTAATCGCGACGTTATAATCGCCATCGAAGAGTGCTTTATAACCTTTTGCACGTGAAAAATATTTTGCCGGTATCGATAACTCTTTAACAGCGAACGTTTCCCGAGCAACGTATTCCTCATCGTCCGTATCGATGGAAACGTTACGATTTATCACATCCACGACCAACTTTTTGCGATGTGGTGAATATTTGATGTGTAAAAGTACGAACAGTGCCCAGTGCCATAATCCTTCACGCTCTAGTTGAGACGCGAATCGTTCGTGGATCTTCGTTTCCGATGTTTCACGAATATGGGTGTAGCCCAACGCTTTCAAATTTTCAAGTGTGAGCCAGCTTAGACTGTAATCGGTGGGGTCGGCTGTGTAATTTGCCGGGTTCAATAGCGTTTCCATGGAGTACGTTTGGTCGCCGTACAGACGAAATAGATGATAGATTAAGTCGTATATCGGAATATTGGACGTCAGCTTCTCATTTTGATTCAGCGAGTACAGAGGGAACGGGGGTTCTGCGTATGCGTCTTCCATGAAGGCTCGAATATAATCGTTTGTCACGTCTGTAATGGTCAACTCCAACGGGGTGAGATACCACAAATGTAGGGCGAACGCCTCCAACCAATTCAAATTCTCACAAACGTTAATTTTAATATTTTGATTGACAATCGTAACCGGTAATCCCGATAGAAGTAGGTAGAGTTTTATGATCTCTTTGTCGATGAATTTGCCGTAATCGTCCGTTTGCCAGATAACAATTTGATTGTTTCCATATCTTCGAAGCCCAATGTTCGCCGTTAAATTCGGTATCAACAACGACAAATTCAGATTACGCTTATGGTAAGCAAATTTCGAAGCTTCTAACAATTTGTGCGCAACAATATAGTCGTAGATGCTTAATTTTTCCGGATGAAACACTTCTTTGACTCGAAGAATTTCCTCCATGTACGATTCCAACCAGTTGGAAAAGTAACTACGACGTGTCGACGTGGTCAAATGATCATTTGGATCTTCAAGTTCCAATTCAAGAATTTCACCCCACAACGCCTCAAACAGTTTCCACAAATAGACGGCGTAGTGCACGATGAAATCCTCGCCGCTGTTTTTCTTGTGTTGTTTTTGGGCTCGCTCGGAATGTTCGTGAAGTGCCTTTGGACCTTCTAGCGGAAATGCGTACGGGAAACCATCCGAGTCGATTTCGATATCACCATGCGCCTGTTGTATGAGAAGATGCTGTTGGATATTTTCGGCAAAAGTGTTCGTGCGCCGATAATCTTCAACGGTAAACGAAAGTCGCATTAAGTCGGGCACTTCTTTATACTGAAGATCTTCGTTATAGTAAAGTATGCTACGGGGACGCTCGACCCGATTCCCGACTAACGTTGGAAATTTCTTATTCCACTGATTGACTATGAAAAATTGATCGCCTTTCGTGAACTTCGTACGAAATCCGTTGGCTTTGAAGATGGAAATATCGTATTTACATTTTGTCGAATTGAACACTTTCAAGAAATCACTCAATCCAACAAATCCAACTCCGTGGGTCATGATAATATTATCGGGAATATATTCAGGATTGATTTCGGGCGGTTCGTACGTTAAATCAGTCGGTTCGGGTGGTACAAAAATTTCTGGCGGAGACGACATACGCACGTCATCAATATACTGTTGTTCTTCAAGTCGGTATCTTAGCATCGCGTCCAATTGTTCAGCCGACTCCAGTTCCAAATCGGGGTCCTGATAGACTTTTGTGAAAAATTCCCTCATGTAATGCTCCCGTTGCTCTTCTGTTAAATAATCCACGTAACTGCTGGCCGTTAAGATGCCGCCACTTATTTGAGAGCTGGCAATTGATCCGGTATCTCCATTGTCGCCGAAAAACGCCTGTCGCATCATATGCATTCGATCATTTGTGACATTGTTGACCATGAAACTCTTCATCTGGCTGCCTCGATCGCCAATCTCGCAAGCGGGCGTCGAAAGCATTATCATACTCTCCCCATCATCCGAATGTAATTCCTCCAAATCACTGTCCTCTTTGTCATCGTCTGGCCCCAGAATTTCATCCGACAGTGGAGGTATATTGACTTTTTGTTGAAGAACGAATTCGGCTGTCTTCTTGGCCTCTTGTGAAGTTTGTAACGCCATCGAGGATAACGCGGCATCTTCATCGGTGAAGGTATACCTAGTGAAATGATCCACTTTGAATACCCACGAACCGGTTTCTGGCCGATAATCGATGAATTCGGTTCCGTGGCGATTGCACGTTTCGCGCAATATATTCTCGAAACCCATTTCGGTTAACCGATCCACGTCCGTGATCAGTTCACGAGTTACACGGTCTCGAGGATAAACTTGGTCCAGTGTTATTTGGGCGGGACGATTCAATTCTTTGCCCACGGGCGGTTTGTTCTCGTCGTCCACGTAGATGATCAATTCCTTGGTACGGAAGTGGACATGCTCGTCGATATTTATGCCGGCCACGTCGAAACTTTCCGGGAAATGGACGTTACCGTACCCTCTACGACCGATTGTGAAATTTTCCACAATACATCGACCATCTGGTGTCACCATTTTTGCCAGTTCGTCCAGTGATGGAATGGTGTAGTAACCGGGACGGGTGCAAATGATTCCGGCTGGATGGGGCTCAGACGAAGTTGTACTGCTTTTTTCGGAATCATTATCCACACTGTTGTCGCTGGTGTTAGACAATGTTGTTGTATCTTTCGAATATTGAGTACCGGTTAGATTTGGGCTGTTAAGCGATGGAGGACCATTTAGATTTGCTTCGGATGAGGTGTTTGATGGAAGTTCTTTAGTTTTTGATGTTTCGGAAGCCATTGACGAGTTTTCATTCACCTCTGAATTTGTGGTGTTTTGGTCGTGGGTTTTATTTTCCTGTGTTGTGTTCATATCGGGACTGTCTTGTGCATTTTTGGATTTTCCTAGGCAAGCAATCCAAGAGTTGTTGGTGATTGATTTGTCTTGATTTGAAGTATTGGATATAGAAGTTTCATTCGTTTCTGCGGATGTGTCGGCTTCTAAAGATTGTTTGTTCGGTTTGTTAAATTTCTTTAGATACAAGCGTCGCGGATTTCGCGGTTTATTTGCAAAGATATTCTCCGAAAGTGATGAATCGTGCGATTCCAGTCCATCGAATAGGGTTTTCATTGCAGGATTTGGAAGTATATTACGCACTTTGGCAACAACTTTTTGAGGTTTACTAGAAACTTTCAGTTCATCGTCCAGAACTTTTTGCAGGAGAGCTTGATTGGTTGTGCGTGATTTTGTTGCATTGGACGGTGAAATATTTTTCAAAAATGGAATTTCAGGATACGGTCGGGCCATTGTGATGATTTGCTCATGAATACTGGGAGTCATTGTGTTTTGTTGAGGGAATAATGACATTTGTTGTGTGGGTTGGCCCAGTAAAGGACCAAAGCCTGTTCCAGTGGTGCTTTGACCGAAACCTGTGAACGGCATTGTGGTTGTTTGTGATTGGGTCCCGCCGAAAATGCTGCTTGTTGTTTTAGCTCCAAATAAATTTGTTGTGGTTTGATTTTGTCCGGTTCCAAATCCACCAAGTAATCCGGTATTTGTCGGTTGTGTCACACCGAAACCGGTGGTCGGTTTGTTGAATGTGGGATTGTTAAAAAGTAATGAAGACTGTTGTTGAGGTTGGCCAAACGATCCAAACGTGGGTTGAGTTGTTGTGGACTGTCCGAAACCTGTCGATGTTCCAAAAACATTTGTTGCTGGTTTTGCGCCGCCAAATAAATTACTCTGTTGTTGACCAAATGCTCCGAAACCGGTAGTGTTTGTTGGATTAATGTTAAAAGTTCCCGTTGCCGGTTTATTCTGATTTAAAAATCCGGTTGTAGTGTTACTAGTTTGTGCTCCGAAATTGCCAAAAGTATTCGTCTGACCAAAAGTGCTGGTAGATTGCGTTCCCGCTGTTGAAAATAATCCGGTTGTAGGTGCAGCTGTGCCAAACGGTTTCGCTGCAGTGTTTCCAAATGGGGTGGCGGTCGCGGACGAACTAAATGAAAATGGAGAACTTGTTGAGGCTGCCGTACCAAATGGTGGCTTTTGTCCAAATAAAGTAGAAGTTTGTGGTTGACCGAAAACGGACGGAGTTTGCCCGAAACCTTGTGAAACTGCAGGTGTTGAGCCAAATAACGTACTACTTCCAACTGTGGGAGTTGTCATTGATACAAACAGATTATTGCCGGTGCTTGTGCCCGGTTGAGGACCTTTTCGATTAGCCAAATAATCTTCATATCGTAATTCTTCTAACGATTTGGCTTCATATTCTTTCATAAACGTGATACAATGGTGTCGAGTGCTTATTGAGTGGGTCATACGATTTTTGATAACGGTATCGGTTCCGGTAACCGGAGTAAATTTTATAACAGTTCCAGTTTGAGTGTTTGGTGTTCCGAACGCAGATGTTGATCCAAATAATCCGGTATTTCCTGTACTAGGTTGTCCAAATAGTGGTGTTGCATTTGTCTGCGGCTGTGTAGACTGGGCAGCTCCGAATATTCCTGTCGATGGAGTGGATCCAAATCCAGAAAATGCCGGTTTCTGTCCAAACGCCGTGTTCGAAGGACTTCCGAACAGGCTACCCGAGGCCGGTTGTTGTGTTGGATTGAACAAATTCGTGGATGTGCTTGGAGAACCAAACGCTAAAAGAATTATGACCTTTAATTTTTTTTTTTTTTCAAATCAAAATAAATGAGAACTTACCAAATCCAGTTTGAGCTGTTGCCGGTTGTCCAAATGCTGTTTGTCCTGTGGTAGATGTTTGACCGAATAATCCAGTATTGGCCTGGTTTTGTCCACCGAACATTGGCGTCGAAGTGGTACCAAATGCTCCTGATCCAAAACCGGTTGTACTTCCCACTTTACCGAAGCTCGATTGGCCAAATGGCGTGGAAGTTGATGCCGAACCAAATCCTAATTAATAAAAAAAATTATCAATAACATTTTACTGTAAATTAAAAAGTAAACTTGATCCATACCAAAAGATGTACTTGGCGTGGGCTTAAACATGATTCAAAAATTTGACGTTTAATGTCAACAAATTTCAAAATTTTCTTTAAACTAAGTATATTTTCAACACATCATTTGTATATATGAGAAATATTTACTAAAAATACTATAAATTTAATTAAATTTTCAAATTTTAAAAACTAAATCACATTACAAAACAAAAAAATAATAATAATAATAAAAATTTTCACTAATATTTTTTTTCGTATATCTAAAACCACATGACTAAAAAAGCGGGTTTATTAAATCTGTATGATAAATTATAAATGATAAAATATTTTAAAAATCAGTTTCAATGTTGACTATGATTAATAACTCTCCCGCTTATAAAACGGATTAAAATGCCCTAATCGTGTAAATTTATCAACTGAAGTTTCAAAATGACGCAGCTGTGTGGCACGTTATATTGTGCAATTTGTACTATCTATACCACAGAGTACAGAGGTAATGCAACTATCTCTATCATGAAATCTGCAATGTGCAGTTCTGTGCAAGTTAGGCTACTTAGTAGTCACTCGTTCCGTAGCAGTGGATGAGTCTAGGACCTAAGTGAATCACAGGTCAATTGTTTTGATTGTGTTAGCATTGTTAGAACCCCCACACGGAGCCACATACATGCGTTGTAGTTTCATATATATGTATGCGACACCACGGTCAACACACCTTCGATCACTCACACAAAGACAGATCACCGCACAAATATAAAGTAAACCCAGTGCGCATACATATATAACATATTTTTTATCCTTTACTGATTACACTGGTTTCAGTAGTATAGAGATAGCAATGTTGTCTCTGATACTCTGTGATCTACATATACGCAGTTCACGAACAATCCTCATTAGGGATGGACGATATTGGTAAAAAGTATCGACATCGAAGTATCGATTCTTTTAATTTTTCGCCATCGAACTATCGATGTTCTTATAAAAATATCGAAACATCGATTGTTGACATCGATGTTGACAACCAGCGCGAAAATTTGAAAAAGTTATATTTAACTTCTTCGCTATTCATTTTTTAAAATATTTTTCGGTCAGCCAGTATACTTTTATTCAGCATACTGGACAAAGATTTACACAAGTGTTTATTTTAATTAAAATTTTTAATCGTACATCTTTAAATAAGCGTAATTTAGTAATTCTAAATAATATTAAAAATTTTCAATTTATTCTTCATTTAAATAATTAAAATAATTGATTTTAATGATGAAGTTTACCGAAACAAAATGAAATGAAAAAAAAAATTTAAATTTACTTTCGACGATGGTTCAGTAAATTCCATCGACTATCGATGTTTCGACTTTAAAAAAAAATCGACCAAAAACGTCGATATGTCTTCAAAAAAACATCGATTACTGTCGCCCATCTCTAGTCCCCATCAGTAATTAGTACGCGAACTGTTCTAGAACTTAAATATTGTGGGGCGTTCACCCTATCATGAACGTACCCAACCAATGAGCAGTTGCTACGAACGCTACGAACCAAAGTAAAGAATTCTGCAATAGTAATGTACGGTATAGTAGAATTAGCGAAAGTTTGCGCCTCGGGTATACTCGATTTTTGACCCTTCCTCACATATTTTGGCGCATTATCATGTTTATAGTGTGTGCGCCGGCTGAAAGTTAACTGCGTATGCACATAAACAAATTTTAAGGGAAAGGGCTAAAAAGTCGAGTATACCCGAGACGCAAACTCTCGCTAATCCCACTATAGTTCAACTAAATCATCAAAGATGGCAGCATATAGTCCTCGTGTACTCGTGTATGTATTGTTGGTATTGTTCTACGTCACTGCAATGATCGTGATTATTAGGAAATGTTTGGATTTTGACACATATTCACCGATTTTTCCGATAGTGTTTACAATTTTTACAATGTACGCATTTGTAAACAATCATCATTCCAATCAAAACTGCTATGGATGAGAGATAAACATTTTAACGGGAGCTAAAATTTTTAAATTTTTTCGTAGTTTAATTTTTTGATCGCTTTCTTTTTTCGTTGAGGTTAGTCATAATTTTTTTTTTATTTTTTCTGATCAATTTATTCGTAATTGGTCATAATCAATACATAGCATGCATTAATCAATTGATAATTATTCATTATGGATCATAAAGCACTAGTCTCGTGACCCATTTAGATTTATCAAAATGCGTCACTCCTATAATCAACAATAGAATTCATAGAATTTGAAAAAAGCCACATATTATATGGTCCAAGAGCTAATGAACATTTCATTCAAAGAGTTTTGTACCGGTTGAAATTTTCTATAAAAATATCTTATAAGCATTTTTCGACAAGCAGGGTGAACAATCCCGGTCCTATAAGGATTTTTTTATTTGTTTAAAATTGCCAAAAACATTTTTTGCAAATAACTTGAAATATATTACGTTTTCAGTAAAAGTTGTTATAAATTTTACTGGAAAATCTAATTTTTTTCATGAAACGAACCGTTTTTTTACCGTTAAATTAGTGCAAAACAACAGTGGCCTGCTCAAGGGGGGGGGCAGAACTACCTCAAACGGATTATGTTACCATTTAGTCACACATTTTGATCGAACTGGCTATTTTTACATCAACTTATAGATAAGAAGTAACAATGGTATATTATTTAAAAAATTTTAAGAAAATAGTTTCATAAAATCATACCAGATGGCAGTACATAAATATGTGTATAACCGTAAAATGTTTTTTGGACTTAAAAACAAAACCACCGGTAGGTGATGCTCGTTTGGGCAAGGTAAGGGGGAAGGGTTCAGAAGAGAACAAAATGGAACCCCTCGGCTGTGTCCGATTCGTGGTATAAAAAATTCTCGCGCATGTGCACTATTAAACCGCGCAAACAAAAATTCAAATTATTTGACGTCTGCTACCATATTTGGAAGCTTGTAGACGTTACATATTTAAATTTTTGCTAATATGCTCGCGCAGTTTAGTAATGCACATGCGCAAATACACTGGCATTTTTTATACCACAAATCGAACACGAAGCAGGACCGTGTTGGATTCTTGGTATAAAAAAAAACTCGCGCATGTGCACTATTAAACCGCGAAAACACATACTAACAAAAATTCCAATTATTTTACGTCTTACCATATTTGGAAGCTTGTAAATGTTACATATATAAATTTTTGTTAATATTTTTGCGCGGTTTACTAATGCACATGCGCAAATACCCGATAATTTTTTATACTACAAATTATAATATGACCAGCTGCCAAAATATCGATATACAAAACTCTTTAAATGAAAGCTCTTGGACCTGATCCTGTTCAAAATAAGCGATATGGATGCAAAAAAAGTGTATAAAAGAACATCTGCTAATCTTTTTTAACTTATTAACAGGTTCGATATGCCTGAATCACCGTTTCCAGAATTATGGGAAGGTGTAAGTTTCAGTACCCGATTAGGGTATGCGGTCGGCCATGTTTTGAATGATATTTGTTCAGCTATGTGGTTCACGTATTTACTGGTTTATTTTCATTTAGTCCTCGAATTTAATCCGACACAAGCTGGCCTCGTTCTACTAATTGGACAGGTAATACCTAAAAAGCAATCGATTTCTAATTTTGAAAAATTTCAAAAAAAAAAAAAAAATTATTTTCAGGTTGCCGATGGCATCGCCACGCCATTTGTGGGCTATTACTCGGATCAGAATGACAATTTTTGGCTGTGCAAGTATGGCCGACGAAAAACGTGGCACCTGATTGGCACGATTTGCACAGTGTTGGCGTTTCCGTTCATTTTCGGCACGTGTGTCCAATGCGAATCGAGTGACCGTTGGGCACAATTGATCTATTATTCGGCATTCGTGGTGATTTTTCAATTCGGTTGGGCCGCCGTACAAATTTCGCATTTATCGTTGATTCCGGAATTGACGCCGAGCGAACATGAACGCACCCAGTTGACAGCGTTACGATACAGTTTCACGGTCGTTTCGACAATTCTCGTGTATTCGATCACATTTTGGTCGTTGGGTATCGAGTCGGAGAGTCGTGTGGGACCGGACGATGGTCCACGATTCCGACGCGTCATGTGGATTGGAATAAGTATTGGGCTGGTAGCGTCGATTGTATTTCATGTGGTGGTGCGAGAGACGAACGGTTTGACGCGGGATGATAAGGATTTGAATCAGCCGGAGTTGCGAACGATTAAAAATGTTCTAAGTGATAAGAATCTGTATACGGTATTGATTAATTTTTAAAAATTTTCCAAATTTGGCAAGGCGCCAAGATTTGATGACAGTTCCTTGTAGAACTCGACAAAATAAAACGGAAAACAAGAATAACATTTTTCGATATCTCGCTTCATTTTCGAGATATTGAACGTTAAATTTTGTCTTTAAACTCGGATATCGCGCGTACTCTTTCTCAACCTCGTATATCCAAAAACTGCATGTTTTAGGACACACAAAAAACATTAAATATTTTATTTATATATATACTTATCTATATATATTTATATATGTAGGTAGCCAACATCAATGGGTGTAATTAGCATAAATCTTAAGTTCATAATGATGAACACACAGATTTAAATACGTTTTTTTTGTGTCTCCAAAAATTGGGAATTTTCAGATACGAGGTTGAGAAAGAGTACGCGCGATATATTGTTTGTATAGTAACGTAAAAGCCCGGAACACTATTTTTAGGTGTGTAATTAAACTGGCTTATAAAAATTGACAAATAAATTAAACGCCCATTTTTTTTTTCTTAATAAGCATGAAACAAAGTTCTTTTAATCCAATAGTAATACAACCCAAAAATTTTTATTTATTAATGTTTTTCTTTTACAAAATGTCGACATCTATATCCAAACAAAGAAATATTAATGACACTAGAAGTTGGGAACAGATATACAAACAGACATGTAATATGAGTAATATGACACATAGAGTGACATCTAGACGTCAGTGTAGGAAATATAGAATGGTTTAAGTATCAGATGTAAATAAAGGATCAAAATACTGTGTTCAACAAAAATTGTTTAATATATATATGTATTTCTATAATTAAGTAAGGAAACATTAAATGCGAGGTGAGTTTAAATTAAAAAATAATCATTCTATTAATAATAATTTTTGTTATCAGAAGTTTCTTTCAGAAATAACTCCATTAATATATAAAAGTCAAAACTGTTCCAGTATTGGATCGCGTTCCGGTATAGGGGCTTTTACTCAGTGTGTAATATTTTGACAATAAGCGTGTTCCATTTAGAAAGAATAAACGACACTGTGTGGCAGCTTTTATATAAAAGTCGAAGTATATTGTCAAAACTAACTAAACTAACCTTAACTAATCTCACCACTTAATTTTTATATCAAAGTTGAAGTATATTGTCAAAACTAACTAGTCGTAACTAAAATATTGTCGAGTGTCTGGTAAAAATTTCAAGTGATTCTGAGCGTTCCCATTTTCGGAACTCCAACCAAAAAATATTAGTTTTTTTGGGAAAAAAGAAAGTACAAAAATCACTGAAATTTGGTTGGCATTACTTTTTCCCTATGCACTGTATCACACAGTGTCGTTTGTGTTTTCTAAATGGAACACGCTCATTGTCAAAATATTACACATACTATACATACAATAGATCCAGATTTAAAAACAAGTTTAACGTTCAATATCTGGAAAACGAGGCGAGATATCGAAAAAATGTATTCTTATTTTTCGTTTTATTTTGTCGAGTTCTATAAGGAACTGTCATCAAATCTTAACGCCATACGAATGCCATAGTATCTCCCAAAATTTGAGTGCACATCAAATAAATTGTGAATTTGTTTTAGATCGGATGTGTTTATATGGCGTCACGTATATTTATCAATTTGACACAAGTGGTTCTGCCCCTGTACCTTCATGAGACGTTAAAATTGAGCGCGAAATTATTAGCCATTATTCCACTTTGTGTTTACTTGTGCAGTTTTCTGGCATCATTTTTGGTCCAACCGTTGAATAAGTATCGTGGACGGAAGGTATTCAAATTTTTTAAAATCATTTTTGTCTAAGAAATTTTAATCGATTTTTTTTGTACATTTCAGTTTTCGTATTTTATTGGGGTGTTGATTGCGATTATCGCATGCGTTTGGATGCGTTTTCGGGACGGTGTCACATATATTCGTTACGAAATTTATTGCGTTTCAGTTCTACTCGGTATTGCCATATCAATTTTGTTAATTACAAGTCTCGGTTTAACCGCCGATTATATTGGACCCGACACACATCACGGAGCTTTTGTTTATGGATTAATGAGCTTTTCGGATAAAGTTTCCAATGGGCTTGTGGTGATTGTTATCCAACATTTGTAAGTAATATCCAAGCTCAAAATTTTGTTCAGTGCTTTCTCAAACTTATGGTATTTAAGGTGAATCGGTCACTTGAAATTTTCCAAGTTTAGAATTTGAAATTTTAGTATATTACAGAGAAAGATATGATGCATTCACTAACACTAATTTGAATAATTTTTGACGTGTAGTTTAGAAGAAATAAATTTTCAAAGTTAGAATTTTTAACGTACGAGTAAATGCCAAAGAATGATTAGAGGTGAATCAGTGGTATGTATTTAAGTTAGTTGTGTCATTAAAAACCAACTTTAAGATTTAAAAAACTGAAAATTATTTTCTTTTATGTTTTTGAATCATTAAAAAAATATTTTTTTTTTTAATATTGGACGTTTAGTTATTGTAATAAATAGAAAAAAAACTAAAAATGTCATTTTATACTAATACACCCATAATATATTTGTGTACGTGTTAGTTATTATGTGTATGTACACGTCAACTACCAGAATCAAATTCATTACTTTTAAAATTATTAAAATGAGAAGATTGAACAATAATCAAATATTAATACTGTTACATGTATTATAAAATTAACTTATTTTTCTACACATAAATTATATTTATTTATAGAGAAAAAAATAGACTTAGTAATTCATTTGTCACAAATTTATCAGACCTGATCGATTCACCTTAAATGGATGGTACGTCCAAAAATAATGGTACCTTTTTATATAAACTTTTTTCCAAATTTAGTAATAGGGGAGATACAACCCTATAAATTTTTTCGAAATATTTTTCAGACGCTTTTAAATAACGGATTGATATTTTAGGGATTTGTATTCGACATTGGCATAATAAGTTATCACGTCTTTTCTTTCTTAATTTGCAGTTATTTAAACGAAATTCTTAACAATATGATTCTGCAGACTATTCCACGCAAAAAAGGTGTACAGTAGAACCTCTGATTACGAACACCTCCCTTAACCGGACCCCTCCAATAGCCGGACTAATTTTGTATGACGGTAAAGTTAGTTGTATAAAGTTGTAAAAAAGGTAAAAAGCGAAACACACGAATTGAATCCCGCGGTCAGTATTTTATTCCTTTATTGCTTTTGAAGGTGTAGTTGAATACCTACATACAACTTATTCATTATTTTATATAAAATAATTTTTTCTAAAATCATTCATATTTTTGTTTTATTTAAGTTTTGTCTCACCTATTTATTGTATTTAAAAAAAAAAAAATCGCCAAGTACATATTCAATCTGAATTAAGTTAGGATTGGTAATTAGTAATTTCTTAAATGTTTTTTATTATTTTTAATTTTAAATATCTTGGAGAAAATTTTACCGAAAAACAATTTAATTTAATTTTTCTTTGAATCTGGAACTCTAATTTGTTATTTTGGTCTAGTTTCATGTAGTTTAAAATTATCAAGACAGGGCTATTTATGTAGACAATTTCCAAAAATGGTTGAACAAAAACATTTTTTGTTAAATATTAAAAAAAAAAAAAATTAATAAAAATCATTGTCTGAAAATATCTAAACTTTAGTAAATTTTCAAAATTGTATTTTATAAAGAACCACTTGAATGTGATAAATTTTCCTGAACCCTGAAAGTTGTAAAAAAATAGCTATTGATAGTTTTCTCAGTAAAATTTTCTCCAAGTTATTTAATATTAAAAATAATAAAAAAAAGTTTAAGAAACTACTGACTACGGAACCCTAACTTAATGCAGATTGAATACGTACTTGGTGGTTTTTTTTATTAAAATACAATAAAGACTAATAAAGAGGTGAGGTACAGATGAGACAGATCAAGCCTACCTATAAAAAAGTGAAATCTTAAAGTTGCAATAAGTAGCAATTCACACCACTACTACTTTAGTCTGTTACTGACTGCTGTGGTGTTCACGTCAAAATAAAAATCATGTTTTTTTAATCAACTCGTGAAATTTAAACAGAAAAAAATATGAAGTGTCTCGTATTTAAGTGTAAAAATTCTATTAAATAAAAAATTTCTCAAAATAAAGGGATATCTTTCTTAAAATAAATAAATTTATTTTTAATTGTTGATTAGTTGTCAAATATGTCGGCTATCATAGTATATAGTGTATGTATGCGAACTGCATATATCATCATCAAAATATATTACTAACACATTGGTATATTTGTGTCCATACATTGTGTGTTGTGATTGTATGGTGTTGTGTTACGTCATCCATTGATTACAGTGGGAACAATTTGGTAGACATTCTAGTTTGACCCCTTGAGGTGAGGTAAAACTTGAATAAAACCAAAATATGAATGATTTTGGAAAAAATTATTTTTGAAAATTATTTGATATAAAATAATGAATAAATTGTATGTATGCATGTATTTATAATCAACTAGACCTTTAAAAGTAATAAAATATTGATCGCGGCGCGGGATGCAATTCGTGTGTTTGATTTTTGACCGCGGGATGCAATTCGTGCTTTTTTTATGCTACCTTGGGGAGATGAAATATTTTACTGACCGCCGGATGCAATTTGTGTTTAGCGAAATATCTATCCGAAAATTGTCCATACGCACCCCTAAAATATTAATTCGTTATTCAAAAGCGTCTAAAAATAATATTAATAGATTTGAGCGTTACTTTATGGTATTCCATATTTGTAAATAATAAACAAATATTTTACTTCGCAAAATACCACTTTTATTTTGAAACTGTGACAATATTGTTTTGAACAGTCAGTTCATTTTCAAACAGAATTGTAAATTGTTTGAAAATGAACTGACGGTTCGAAACAATATTGTCACAGTTTCAAAATAAAAGTGGTATTTTGCGAAGTAAAATATTTGTTTATTATTTACGTCTGAAAAATATTTCTTTATAGATTACGTTCAGTGTTACGTTACGTTTTAAAGAATTTTATCCAAAAATGAACACTCTTCCACAGATTTCCAAGAAGTATTTTCGTAGATTTGCCCCCCCCCCCCCAGTATCTATGTATATTTTTTGCTTTAATTGTTTTTCGATATTTGTTTCAGACATACGACTACTTTCAAATCGGATACGTATTATCGTGATATTATGATATATGTTTGCGGGACAGCGGCAATTTTTGGTTTCCTGGCGATACTGGTAGTGCGCATTTCACGTTTGCGCCGTGGTGATTTGTATTTAAATCCGAACGAACATGAAAATTTGGTTACCAATTTTGATGTTGCGAGTGATATAAATTAATTATTTTTAGTAAATTTGTTTTTTTTTTTTAGTCGAAATTTGTTAGAAATTTTTTTTAAAATTTGATATTTAAAAATTTATTTATTTTATTGTACTTACAAGTTTTCCTGTTGTGGAGTAGAATTCTCAGTGTTTTAAATTTTAACGGTTATATATTGATTTTTTTATTAAAGAGATCAGAGTCCTTGAAACTCTTCTTTCTGACCGTATTACCTCAAAAATTTATAATATTAGAACAAAATTAATGGTGCTATATTTTT
Source organism: Brachynemurus nebulosus (assembly GCA_035578155.1). Lineage (NCBI taxonomy): Eukaryota > Metazoa > Arthropoda > Insecta > Neuroptera > Myrmeleontidae > Brachynemurus > Brachynemurus nebulosus. The sequence continues at coordinate 24,024,369 of JAPWDM010000007.1, read as the reverse complement.
AAATTAAAAAAATGAAATAAATTTCATTTAAGACTCTACGGTCCGCGCATCTATGTAGTAAACTTCTCCGGGGGCCGGTGAGATTTTTAAAGAATTAAATTTAATCAAGAAATAATTCTTCATGTGTAAACATACACATTTTTAATAAAAAGCAATAACAAGAAATACAATAACAATAAACTGATAAAAAAAAATATAAAAAAACAAACAATTAAATACTTTTATGACAATTACATTCACACATTTCAATACAATTAAAAAAAAAATTAAAAAAAATAAATGATTATAAAGTTATATTTTTTTGTGTTGTCTGTCTATAAATCTTTACAGAAATCATTACACAGAGAGTTCGTGTTAATGTCATACACAAGTGTGATTACTGATCGCGATCGGCCTCTCCGGTTGTACTCGGACCGTAAACTGTTAATGTATTTGTTTGTCCCAAAATTTTTTGTCGAAAGTGAATCAATCTCTTAAATGGTGCAATTCATTGTAAAAATCTCTTAGAGTTAAATTGACCGTACATTCTCATAAATTAGTCAATTTAAGAGTCTGTGATAAAATTATTTATTTATGGAAAATTTGCCAAAGTTATCAAAAAAAAAAAAAAAAAAAAATTGATTTTTTGATATACTTGTACATAAATTCCTATGTAAATTTTTGAAATTCGTTGTTAGAATTACTCAGGAAATAACTATTTAATGTTAGAACACAAATTTATTGAAATACATTGTATAATTGTTCGAAATATATTTATTTTTAATATGTTTTATAAAAATTGGAATAATTATTTTTCCCTTTGTCCCCCTCCTGTCCCAAGTTTCCGGTGTCCTTACCGCCACTATTTCTGTAAATTTTAGTAAACTTGATGACGTCATCAAATTAAAAAATTTATATTTGAATGGTTGATGATTTTTAGAAATATTTACCATGTTGGGCTATACGCGATTTTACGTCCCCTCTACCCTGTACATTCACTACTGTATCAAGTACTTGTTACACACGCACTGAGTTAGAATTTCGTAGTTCAGTCACTAGTTTTTCATAATTTTTGGTGTAAAATATTTCTTCTTTTTATTTGATATTAAAATTAATTAAAATTCACATAGTGTTTTGAAAAATTATCAAAACTGGATCGGCTGGGACTCGAACCCGGATCTCTTGGTTACTAGCCAAGCGCCTTACCAATTAGGCCACCGACCGTTCGTTCGAGTGCCACTCCAATTTTGATAATCAATCAAACACATCCTCTCGAGTGTTCAAGTATCAGCCAAAGCTGAACATTAAGTGAACATATGAATATTGGTGTATGTTTAAAATACGGACAAAAGTCCACCATACATTAATAATGTTTCACAGGCACTCGATAACATTTGAAATTAGAAATTAAAATTAACCTTTAGAAATTTCTAAAAAACGACACTGTCTCTTAAATTCAGGGTAGATCATTTAATACGATGACAGCAATGTCGAATTCATAAGGATTTCGTTGTTAGAGCTACGAAATCTTAAAAATGTAATTAACATTATGAGACCCGAGCACTTTCACGGTAAACTTCCCCGGAAGCCGACAATATTTTTAAAGAAACTTTATATAAACAAATACATAAAATGATTCAACATGTACATATATGTATATGTGATACGTACATAAATATATTTCACATTCAAATCAATTAGAGAATTACAGAAAGTTTAGATAACAAACTAGTAAAAATAAATAAAAAAAATTCTTTTATTAGTTTTTATATTGTTTATTTTAAAATTTTTTATAGAAACCAAGAGAGTAGTGTGTGTTGGTGTTTGTGTGAGTTGAGTATATACACATCGGTGTGGTAACATCGCACACGTACATAATGCGTAATCAATTAATCATTGATCGCGATCGGCCTCTGCGGTTGTTTTGATTATTTTCGGATGCCGAAGCCGTGGGACTGAAAGTGTTAATTAAAGTTTGGTTTATCAGCTATAAACAATTCATTTTGATAGTCCGTCCGAGATACGCCTTTGTTGATAATTTATTAAAATTTTCAAATTTATCAATTTTTTTTTTCATATTGGTACAAAACATTTTTGTCGATCGCTATATGTATATTATATGTGTTAATATTTTTACACCGGACTGTATTTTACCTAATAGAAATTTAATTTAATCTAATTAAGTATATTGGCTTAAATACTAAAATTCATCACGTCTAGATTTTGATTCAAGCAATTTGTAGCAATATTTTTTTTTTTTTAAAACAATAAAATGTCATTTGTGCATATCCTAATTAAATGAGAGCCGTTAATTAGTTTAATTATCTAATTAAGTTTCGTGATAAAACAATTACGATTAGTTCGTTTTTTTCAAAAATGTTTTAAAAAAAAAATTATCTTAGTCAATTTTTGATGCCTTGTGAAAATTTTTGGTAGGTTAATCACTTTTTAATCAACCGGTAAGTACAGAAATATTAAAAAATAAATCTGGTATTTCAAACATTTTTAAAACTATCTGAAAATTGCTATTAAGGTGAAATTTATGTTATCTACATTACATTTGTGTTCTGCATATTGCTTATATTTCTGATTATTTAGTATAACGAATTCTTCGACGAAGGATTTCTTTTGCGTCTAGCAATTTTGAAAATTGGAAATGGATTTTATTCATTGTTTTTAGGTACTAAAAAATCATTCCTTAATTTTTAAAATGTTTTAATGCGTCAACCATATTATTAACAGGGCTGGGAACTATTTAAAATGATTTCATTTTAAATATGTATTTAAAATACAAAATGGCATTTTGCATTTTCTATTTTAAATCAGTTCGGTCAAACTATTTTCCATTTTGTATTTAAAATGAAAATTTGAATCCATTTTACATTTAAAATGAAAATGCATGTATACTCAAATTTATGTGTATACAATATTAATTATAGAACTTGAATTAACGATTTGAAGTCTAACAAATCGTAAGTTAAATGTAAGTTGATTTAATTGACTCAAATTTTTCATAACTCGAGTTGCAATGTCACTTAAGTTAAGTTTGTTACTAAAGTTGCAGTTCTCTTAACTCAAACTTTTCTGACTGAAGTTGTGTACTACTATCTCTAAGACACGTCGATAAGAAATGTTTTTGTATTTCGAGTAGATGGTTTTCATAATTTTATTGAGAAGTTGCAGTCGTAGTGTCCTCAAGGTTTGAATACGCCAAGGCCGATTTAAATTTTACAATATTTTTAAGTAACAATATTTGAAGAGTTAAGTTTCGTTTTCATATCATGCAAACTTTACAAAATTTTCTCAAAAGACTGCCTTTATGTATTTAATTTCAGTACGTTTTATATTTTCTTAACTTTTTTTTTTTTTTTTTTAAATAATATGAATAGTTAATGATAAAAAAATTTATAGAATAAATTTAAATTCAAAAAAGCATTTTGCATTTTATAATCTATTTCAAATAACTATTTTCCATTTTCAATTTTAAATATGTTCAGCAAAACCATTTTCCATTTTGTATTTTAAATGCATTTTTGGAAACCATTTTCCATTTTGTATTTTAAATGGTTTCTATGAACCATTTTTCCCAGCCCTGATTATTAAAGTATCTTTTTTTGAATTGAAATACATCTGAACCTTTTTCTATGCGGTGGATAGGTACCGCATAAAAAAATCGCACAAAAAAAATTATCAAAAACTTCATAAATAGCTATAAAAAGTATAAGTTCGCTCCAAATTGTGAAATTCATAGAAAATACATAAGTCAAAACGCTCAAAACCTCACAATTTGCTTTTCTAAATAAGATAATGAATTAATTTACATATGAGAACATTTTATTTCATTTTTATAATATTATGAAAATTGTTATAAATACATCTGTAAACAATTTAATGATGCAATAACTTTTCTTCTGGAATGTACTGATTAAATGCTTAAAAACAATCAATAAGTAATTTTATCAAAGTAAATTATTATAATTAATGATTAGGTTTCTTACTTTTTCTTGCTTTTCATTCACATTATGCTCTTTAATGGCCATTTTTTTAAAAACCTGCATAAAAAATCACATAAAAAAGGTTCAGCTGGACTAAATAATCCGTTTCGTGGATCATATTTTTGGATGGGTAGTGTATTAATCCCGTTTAACAATAAGTTGTTTATTGAATATTTGAATATTTGAATTTCTCAATAGGATAATTGATCATGTTTACAATTTGAAAGTCTATTTTGATTGTTTAAGGTCAGTCTTGTAAATTTTGTACTTAAGAGTACGCAACTTGTGTTATTTATTTACTATGATATTTATTTGTTCATCAAAATATTTTTCGTTTTTAATTTTCGAAAAATTTTCGCAAAAAATATGAAATTTTGTAAAAACTTTTTAAAGTTTCATAATAAGAACGTAGTGCGCTCGATTTTTCACGTTCGTATCGATTTTCCAACGGTGAAAAACAATCATGCGCTCAGTTAACACGATTACACCATACAGGAAAATTAGTATATTTTTGTAGTGTTCATGGAATTCCAAATTTGACTTAACCTTTGATTTAATTTTTTCGAGTCCGAAAAAAAAAACGAAAATTTAATGTATTATTTAATTGTTTTCGATAGTAGGCGGAATTTTTGAAATTTTTCATCGATTCCAGCAAAAATATTTTTCGGAAAAATTTGCAATGATACGGAATGGTGCACTCCATACAATATTTATTTTATTCACATTAATTGTGCGAGCGAAAAATAATCCAAATGTGGATACAATTAACGTGTCAGTGTAAGTAATTGATTTGATGGTCGCATTTAATTTGGTTTTGATTTTTGTTTTCTGGTTTGGTAGGGTTTCGACATGGGCACAAAAATTGGGTGGTGAATTATTCAATTTTGGGGAGTATGTGACACGTATGAAACAAGTGGAAGAGGTATTTGCAAAATATGAATTTTTCGAATTGTCTTCTAACACGGCGAAATTGTTTTCAGAGCTATAAATTAGCGACAATTGTTGAACGAGATGGGGCGGCCATAACACAAGATATGGCCAGAGAGATTAAGTTAATGATGGATTTAAAAATTAGTGCCGTACGGGTAAGTGTTTGAATCATACAATCTGAATAATGCCGTTCTCAAACAATAAAAATTAAACCTTTCATTTTATTAGATATCTAATAAAAAATTCTTATATTATTATTGTTTTACATGTTTCTTAAATACAGTCGGCACTATGAAAGTGTTACAGTACGGGACAAAAATCACAGTTTCGTAGTGAGATAGGCGCCAAAGTAATATTTTAATTATACCTTCATTAAATTTAAGAAGTTTATTAATAACTTAAAAAGTAAAGTTTATAAAACAAAATGTACATATATTAAGTTAACAAGTAAATTAAAAAAATAAATAAAATAAATATTTTTTTTAATTTTTGATTAGTCTGGCTAGATGTAGTTTTATTAATTTTAATAGGCAAAAAATATCTAGACGCCAGTGACTAGTTTACTGCTAGGTACTAGAGATGAGCTAAACGGTTATTTTCTAATAACTGTTATTGCAATAACAGTTACTGAAAAATAACTGTTATTTATAACAGTTATTATAATAACTGGTATGGTATTTGGATATTTTAACATATTGTAAGATATTCGATATGCGTATAAACGGTTCTGTTAGTGAAATATGCACAGATCTATAATACTGACGGATACTAAATAATCTGCAATATCTGTTCAAATACTTGTCTATACAAGGATTTAGGCTTTATATACACAATTTTAACAATTTTATGGATACAAAATTACAAATACAAATAGATAACTGTACCATAGACAATAGTTCATTTTTAAATAAGGGTTTTTTAAAAATCAGTGAGGAAATGTGCTACAATAGAAAATGTGTAACTTGCCTGGGGCGTTATTATTTTGAAATTCTCCGTAGGTGGTTAAAATAAATTACTGTGATCCTTGCTTTCGAATATATTAATATTGACCTATGTTATCGATATTTTCAAAGGAGTTATTTAAGTAACCAGTTACTGGGTATTCCAGTGATTGACGATACTTGTTACCTTTCTATACTAGTTATAAAATAACAGTTACCGATATATCGATCATCTCTACTAGGTACTTGTACTACGGCAATAACAAAACAAACATTCTGCGTGTATTCACATGCAGCGTTTGATTGTGTTTATGATTCAAGGGTGGTGAAGGTCAAGTGAAGGTAATATTGGTTGTTACTCTCTGGTAGTGCACAGTTTCATAGTGCCCACTGTAATAATTTCATTTATTTTATATTTACCTTCACAGATGAGACAGATGAAGCGTACATATAAAAAAGTGTGGTCCGAAAGTTGCAATAAGCTGTATTTTATACTGCTTACTGACTAGTCGTCCATCGGCTCTACAAGAGCAAACAACCATTGTTAGGTGGTGGCTGTTGATTGTTAGATCGTAGTTACACCATTAGTAGCAGATACATACATACAGTTGTTCGATAGTATGTATCCACTCCCACCTCGCACCTCGCAATACATATATAACGACAATCACACATACTAACATCCACTGTGCTACACATACAAACACAAACTCTAAACATGTATATAACTATAGAAAGTGGGGGTGCCTCGCTGCGAGGTATGATGGCGTAAAATTCTGGCGACAGCCGGCATGCTAACTATCGTATAGTAGTTTGGCCGCTTGTTTACCTTGAATACAATTTTGTTTTTTTGTTTTTTTTTAGCGAATCATGGATTCGGCCGAAAATACAGCCATATCACAGCAAGATGATGTAGTGCCGGCCGATTATCGTTATTTTAATGCGAAAAATTTAGTGCCAGAAGATGGTGAAAACGGTACCGTCCCGGAAGGTTATCGACCAATGAAATTAACGCCAAATGAACATTTCTATAACCTTCCCGTAAACGTATCACATAGCGCTGTTCACGTGCCTACCAATGTTTACGATAGATGTAATCCAAAAATTTATTCAGTTTTGCCAAAAAAAATTTTTATTAACTTCGAAATGTTTTAATTGTAGCTAAAGAAGTAATAAACGCAATTAAGTGGTCCGAAAATTTGGATTCAATATTTAAAAGTAACTATGATGCAGACCCGTCACTTTCGTGGCAATATTTCGGGAGTTCATCGGGTTTCATGCGACAATTTCCTGGTAAATTTTCTTAATTTGTAGCAGCATTTCGAAAGTTTTTTTTTTTTAATTTTTTTGGGTGCGTAGCAATGGAATGGAAACAGGAACCCGTGGATTTATTCGACTGTCGTACAAGATCGTGGTACATCGAAGCGGCAACATCCCCGAAAGATATTATAATTTTGGTCGATAATTCCGGGTCGATGACTGGGTTGCGTAAAGAAATAGCACGTCACGTGGTGACGAATATCTTAGACACATTAGGAAATAACGATTTTGTAAATATTTTCTCATTTTCAAATGAAACGGTCGAGATTGTGCCGTGTTTTCGTGGTGTATTAGTACAGGTAAATGAAAATGTTTCTATTCACTTGAATATTCGCGAGTCAACTGTATTATTTTATTTAGGCAACGTTAGCCAATGTTCGCGAACTAAAATTGGGCATGGAAGAAATGGAAACGATGAATATTGCCAATTTCTCGGCGGCACTAATAAAAGCCTTTGAACTTTTGAGCGAGTATCGCACATTTCGCGAAGGCGCTCGCTGTAATCAAGCCATAATGCTTATCACTGACGGTGTTCCGTACAATTTCAAAGAAATTTTCGAACATTACAATTGGAAAAATTTACCGTCAATGCCCGTACGTGTGTTCACGTATCTTATTGGTCGTGAAGTGGCCGATGTGCGCGAAGTCAAATGGATGGCTTGCGCAAATCAAGGTAAACAAAAATTTGTTAGGGCGTGCAAGCCACTATGCTTAAACGTTTGTCTTGCGTTCAGGGTATTATGTACATTTGAGTACGTTCGCCGAAGTTCGCGAACAAGTGTTACAGTATGTGCCGGTTATGGCACGTCCGATGGTCCTCGCTAAATCGGAACATCCAACAATATGGACGCCCGTGTACGCGGACGTTACCGATCCAAAAATGACCGATTGGCTTTGGGAAATCAAAGAACGTGAAGAACAGAAGGGCAACTTTCAGGGTTTTCGAAAAAATAGAGAGTTTTTCAATTCGCAACAGGAACAAGATCGACGTTTTGTTGAAAAACAAAAACGCGTAAGTGTACCACGTGATGGTATTGGGTGTTAGTAATGTCGGGCCGAGGGGCAGTTAGTTCGATTAATCAACTAAAGTGATTTTTCAAACAAAATTTGTTATTAGTCAAAAATACCGAGCACAGAGTAGTCGACTAACCAAATAAATTTTTAATGAAATTAATGAATAGGGTAACCTACGTAACTCTTTCATAAACGATGTTTTTTTTTTAATTTAATTATTGATTTTTAATTTAATTTTTTTTTTTAAGAAAAAGGAAGGAAGATATGACATATTAGAATGTGTAAATCACATTAAAGTGGAAAATCATACAAATAAATAATTTTTTAGTTCCCATTTCCTGGAATCCAATAAATAATACAGAAAAGTTATTAAATTAGTTTTTTCAATAATTTAAAATAAATTAATCATTTTACTCATTTAATCGAAGATGTCTAAATATATAGGTCACTAGATAAGTTTTGCAATACAGCCATATTTATTAAAGTTTTTCAAAATAATTTCTGTCACAGCTTATATACTTAGTGGTACCTAAAAACCAACTGCCAAAAATATCGTGCTATTTTTCTTCTGGCAGTTCTGAACACACTTGATCCCAGACCGCCAGTAGCTTGGAATCGCTCGTAAACCTCCGACCTTTCAGCTAGCCGTTCACAATCGGAAACAAAGCGAAGTGACAGGAGCAAGGTCTGGACTGTAGACAGGATGATCAAGTACTTTAATGTCAGTATTTCCTAAAAAATTAACTGTACCATAAGCTAGATGAGCAGAAGTGTTATCGTGGTGAAAATGCCAGCTATCCATTCGAGTTTAGATGAATCTCTTTAAGTTTCTGAACAACTTTAGGCAAATATTTATTGACATACCAAGACGCCTATACTGTGCACTGACTATCAGGACAACTCGTTTATCCTCCTTTATTAATAACTCGACTTTTGCTACGTTTTATGGAACAGTTGCTTCAACAAGACGACCCGATTTTGGAGGATCAACACTGAAATTACCACGTTCAAATTTACGATACCACCGGTACATAGTTGTGCAATGAAGACACTTTTCTTTGAGTAAAGTTTTCATTTTCTCTACACATTCATTTACGAACAGGCCTCGCACAAAGTTGTAGCGAATAATCACACTGAACTCGTCCTTCAACCACTCGGACATTTTTAATGTTTTAGTTCTGTACACAAATGATTCAGGGGGACTTATTGTATGGCTACCGTCTAATTATGAGTTAAACTTTATAAAAAAAATAAATGCAAGTACCTTGCGATTATAAACATTTTGTATTGCAAAACTTATCTAGTGACCTATGTATAAACAAATTAGTCAACTGAACTAATTAATCGATGAATCATCCGACATCACTTACGTCGAGTTGAGGAGCAGTTAATCGATTAATCGATTAAAGTTGTTTTTTAGACAAAATTAGTCTTAGTCGAATATATCGAGCCTACAATAGTCGATTAATCGACTAAATTTTTAGTCGAACTTATGGATAGAATAATCTGTGTACCTCTTTCAAAAACTTTTCTTAAATTTAATTAGTGATTTTTAATATTATTTTTTAAAGAAAAAGAAAGATAAAGCACATCACATTGTGTTAATGACATAAAAATTAAAATCGTACAAATCAATGTTATTTTAATTTTTCCAATCTGAAATTTTTGAAAAATAATTAAATTAATCGTTTATAATCATCTGTAAAAAAAATTAACCATTTTGATCATTTAGTTGAAGGTAAAATAGTCGATTGCAAAATGACTTTTTTAAATAAAATTCGTCGACTAAACCAATTAATCGATTAACCTTCCGACATTACTATTGAGTGTATGATATTCTGATTATGATTATGATTTAATTTCGATGATTTCTAGAAAGCTGACCAACATGGCGACATGCAAACATACAAACTAATGACATCGGTTTCAATGCCCGTGTTCGATCGTCGTGAAAATGCTGTGAGTAATGATCAAACGAAAAATGGCGTAAGTTCATATTAATAATTTTGAACATTTTTATAATTGTATATCTGTTTTTGTTTGCGAATTTCTTGGCGTCTGCGCCCTGTCCCCCCGTCAGAACATCACTGAAAACATACTTGTTAATGAGGCAAATTGGGTTACTATAACCAGAGAGGTATTTTAATAAAAACAAATAAATGAGAATAACGTTTTACATAGAAAGAGCATCGTAGATACTCAAAATATTATAAAACAATGTACTTCCAAAATTAATTGTAGCCATTTGAACTTATTCAAATATTAGATAGGTTTACTATTTTACTAATATTTAGACAGTTTTAGAGTAATATTTTTTTTATTTTTAATTTTTTTTTCTGACGCATAACAGTGTTAAGACTTACGTAATCAGAATCAGTTGGTATGTAATGGTATCATGTGAATCTTTCCCCAAATATCCATCAGTTTATTACCAAAATTTTTGACGTTGTGACGTCATCATGTCCACTAAGAACATCGAATCTCATGTGTCCAAATTTTGATTATAAAAATGAAAAATTTAGATCATTCATTTCGCGGAACGGTCAAAAACACTTAATTAAGTCGCATGATATCATTCAAAAAAATGAAACAATTGATCAGTATGTAGTTTTTTTTCTATTTAGTCTAGAAAAAATTAGACTTAACACTGTACCCGTTGAGTTAATATAGTTAACCCATTTAGGTATTTCAAGTAGGCTAACGTTTAAAGTTTTTTGAAAGTCCCATTATCTAGTTCTTTATTTCTATAAAATATTATAATTTTGATTTTAGATTTTTTAGACTTCAAATTCTAAAATAAATATTGATTTTTAGCTTTGAATTTTTAACTTTTGGTACTGATATGAATTTCTTGTCTTTATTTTGTATTAAGGCGCTATATTTATTGAATTTTATAAACTAAAATACTTAATAAAATTAATCACTTTATTGATTTCGATTTTATTTTATTTACTTAAAACTTTTTTAGTCTAGTTGCACATTTTGTTTTAGTTCATTTTTTTCTTCAATATTTCTTTAATTTTTTTTTTTTATTTATTATTCTGTGAACACCTTCTAGAAAATATTTTTATATATTTAACTCGCTTTTTTACTCATAATTATTATTATATATTGAGATCCCTGTAAAACGTTTTATTTAATTTTCGAATTATTCTGATATTGTACTGTGATGTAATTTGTTTCTAGAACTTTCTAGGTATAGTTTATATTTGATTTTAACAGATATTTATGCCATTTTTATCCTCGAAAATTAGTTAAAATATCAACAGTTTTTGTAACAACGCAAATGGCGTAAATAAATGTTAAAATAAATTCTAGAAGGAATTCTGTTGTAGATTATTTAGTATGTAATATTTTAATGAATAATAATTTTTAATTCGAGTAGTTTGAAATTAGATTTTTTAATGTTTAATTGTATTCTTCAAGTTTGTGGATTCGTTTAGAGTTCTGTATGGATCAAAAAATTCATTAAATGAAATGAATATTTTATACAAAAACTTCAATTTTTGATATAAAAATGCAGAACTCTAGGATCAGTGAGATAGTTAAATATTTTTCGAGTTTTTTGAAAAACGTATTTAACTTTGGATTTTTTTCTTTCTTTTGAATTTAGACCCGAGTCGCTAATTTATTGGGAGTGGCCGGGACCGATATCCCAATACAAGATATTCAGAGTCTAATGATGCCTCATGTTGTAAGTAATATATCAGGAAACTGAGAATTTTCTAGAACTTTTTTGGTAATTATGGATTTATTTTTTGTAGTTGGGCGTAAATGGTTACGCGTTTATTGTAACCAATAACGGATTCATCTTAATACATCCCGATTTGCGGCCAGTGGTAAGTAACTGCTGTCGATTTTTTCAAAGTTTCGGTGAAGTTAATTCATTTTCTTTTCTTTTGGGTGAATAGTTTCAGGGTATACTGAAGCCGTCATACAATAGTGTTGATATGGCTGAAGTTGAACTGGTCGATGATAATCGGGAACCTCGGAAATTCGATCCGGATTTACTAAGTGTAAGTCAGTACACTATAGTCCTTTTACGTTAAGTAAAACTCCATTTTTTTTTTTTAGTTTCGGGAAGCTGTGATCAACCAGACGAGTGGTACAAAAATACTCAATGTTAAGTACCACTTAGACGATATGGTAAGCTGACTTTCTGAGCCTCTATGGCGTCCCTGCGGTCAATAATTTTAATAAATTTTTTTTTTTTAGAAACGGGTGTCACGAATTCGTCGCCAATATTTTTATGAGGGCATAAAAGATACGCCCTTTACGCTAGTCGTAGCCATACCGCAACCGTACGGGCAGTATCGTATTCAAATACCAAATCAAGAAGATATTCATAGACTTCGGGCCCGTGGTAACCATGTATTAGACTTTTTCAAAGAGAATTGGGTCATTCATCCCGATTGGTAACTTATTTAAAAATTTTTGATCGACAAAAATTACATTTTTTTCCTTACCCAATAATAAATCTTTAGGACGTACTGTAAATATTGGCGTTCTGATCCAGAAAAGCGGCCGGAACGACAGTTTGCCACGCCGGAACAGGAGTTCCTACACTTTTTAGAACGGATGAAAGCCGGTGGCTGGAAATGGTTGAAACGGACAGCGATCCCACCGGAAATGTGTAATTGCCTTTAAATTATTCAAACAAATTCAACTGAAATTAAATTAAAATTAAGTTTCCGTTTTAGCGAATTCGACAATCGGAAAGTCGGAGAAAGTTGACAAAGATGCATATTATTGTGAGTGGATCATTTCTTTCGAAAATTAAACATTTAAATTTTAATAAATCTTATTGTTGTTGTAGGTGATCGAGAATTGGTTAATGCCCTTGTTTGGGATGCGAAAATCACATCGTGGTTTTCTAATAATATTACCGAAACCCCTCCTAAAGAAGACACAAGGTATTGTAACTTTTTTTCGATCTATATCTTACACAACATATTAATAACGCTAACCATTTCTTAATATAATTTTTTGATCTATTTTGAAATTTTTACATTTTTTTTTAAACTAAACTAATTAACCGACGTTATTTACAATTTTCCCTGGATAGCCCAATAGCAATGTTGATGGTATTATTACCAAGGTAACGTATTTTTCTCAGACGACTACTTAAATGAATCGAAATTGTAATATTGATCCAGAAAAATCCGTAAAAAATGCTATAAATGATCCACTGTTTGGCATTTGGTAGGCTCAGTTTAAACCTTAATAAGGCTACTTGTGTTCGAAATTGTGCAATCAGATTTCCAAAAACGAGTTTCGAGCATAAGTACCGAACTTATAAAAGCTCAACTGTATAAGATGTTTCATCAGTAAATAATTTGTTAAAAATTGGATGTTTATTGTAACTAAAAATGGAACATCCTATAGTTAAATTTTAATAAAAAATTTTTTCTAATATTATTTAGCGTGTGCCGATGTTCGTAAGTATATTTAATAATATCCTTAATCCTCAATTTTACCCTTTAAAATTTTTCCCCTTTGGGAAGTTGAATCAGGCGCGTATACAAGGGAGGATCAAGGGGTCATGAGTCATGACCTCCGCCGAGAATTAAAAATATACACTAGATATTATTTAATTTTGAACACCACGTTGGTAAAAATGACGATAATTAAAATGATTATTAAGGGGGGAGTTCATTTTGTTTTTGAAACATTCATTACTCTTTCCTGTGGGGGGCGGGGGCCCTTTTTCACAAGCTTTTAAGCGTTTACAAGGAACGCCATATCTCAAAAAGTAATGAATATTTTTTAAATATTTTTTTAATTATTTTATTCCCAAAGGACCTGTCCATAAAGCTGAGTATTGGGTTTCAGGTAATTTTAAAAATTAATTATAAAATTGTAATCTTAAACTTCTAAAAATTATAAAACCCAGTTTTTTATTTTAAAAAAATATGTTTAAATATAGTTACTATTGTTCAAATGGATAAAGCATACTCCACTTTATGCGCATTATGTTTATGAACAAAACTTTAAAAAAATTAAGTCTCTATCTTTTCTAGAACTTGAGATATGATTTTTCTTGTCGGGAAGAACACAACTTTCGGAAACGGTAAAAAACAAAAATAATAACAAAAGAAGCGGTTTACTCACTGTTTATTAAAATGTCTACAAAGGCATACAAATAAAAGAACATTATCTTAGTGCATACTATAACCCGTGTACACACCAAAACTAAATATTACTGATCAAATCCCGAGGGGGGGCGAGCGTTGTTTGCAAAGGAGCAGCAATTTGGCTGTGCAGCGGCTCACAAATAAATATTTTCCTACTTGAAAAAAAAATTTTTTTGGCCATGTTTTTTATATCACCGTGTTTGTAGAGAACCACAGAACAAAATAAAAACAAAAAACGGGATTCAAAAAAAATTAGTTTATTAGCCTTTTAATTAAATTAAAAAAAAAAATTAGTTTATTAGGGGGTATGAACTCCCCCCTTAAGTCGATGTTTTTTTTTTGGAGTCATGAAGTGAATTTATAGAAAAAGTCCAATATTTTTCTTTTTAAATATTAGAAATCTTCTTAGCTTTTTAATTTTCCATGTGAACTTCCCTCCCCTAAAGAAGCTTGGCTGTATACGCCCTTGAGTTGAATACTGATATTTGGATATAACATCCCTGCTGCCAGAACTCTTCTAAGAAATCTCTATGTAGTTACATTGAAATCTTATTTTTACGAATGAAAATTCCTCTTAATCAATCTTTTACGTAAAAAAATATAACACTGGCCTTAATTTTATTTCGCAGAAAGGAACTAATCCAACGTTATGGCCTAACAATTGTCTTTGTATCCACGCACAGTGGTCTGACAAGGTGGCAAGATTTCCCAGCAAACAGTGCCACGAATTCTGAGGAACCGTATGTAAAAGAAATAAAATAATATGTATGTTAAGATAATACAAAGATTTTTTTAGACATTTCAGTGAAATGTATAAACGGGCCATCGATGAAATTTGGTACAAACGGGCCGTGGAACATTATTATATAAATCCCAGATCGTTTGTGTATTCGGTACCATTTGATGCCGGTAAGAAATTTTCTGCGCCTCAGATCCGTTCGTAAAAATACACAACTTGCACAAATTTAATTTTCAGGCGACAAAAAAGATCCATTGGTTACGGCGACGCATGCAATTGTAAAAACTGAAAACGGACAAAAAATGAAGGCTCCAGTTGCCGTGGTTGGGTTTCAGTTCCAACACTCCGCGTTATATACCCTTTTCAAAAATATCACCTCAACGGTACTACACAGAATTTTTAACACTAGACAGTCCGCGCACTTTCATAGTAAACTTTTCTAGAGGTCGGTAATATTTTTAAAGAATTTAAGAAAAAAAATTATCTATATAAATTTCACATAATGATTCAATATGTGTAAACATACACTTTTTTAATAAAAATAATATCAATAACAGACAAACACTGATTTTTGTGATTGTATTGAAATGTACGCAGTAAACATTTCAATACAATCATAAAAAAATAAAAATAAAAAAATAAATGTTAATATAAAATTATATTTTGAAGTGTTATGTTTATGTTATTCTTCTATAAATATTTACAAAAATTAACACACAGAGAGTGTGTTTGTTGTAAGTGAATCCCTGTTTGCGCACACATGTGTGATCATTCGTTGCAATCGGCCTCTACGGTTGTTCTGGTTATTTTTGGATGCTGAAAACGCGGACTGTAATAATGTGTTAATTTGAGATTCTGTGTTGAAATGTTTTTTTTTTCCGATTTTAGTGTGGCCAAGTAAAACCGTGCTCGAAAACATGCACGTCCCTCGATATTGATTGTTACATTTTGGATAATAACGGATATATTATTGTTTCCGAAAATATGGCCCATACAGGTCGATTTTTTGGCGAGGTGGATAGTTTTATTATGGAAATTTTGATTCAGGAACATGTTTATCAACGTGTCCAAATTATGGACTATCAAGCGGTTTGTTTCGAGGAACTTGACACTACGAATCCAGCCTCGATTATTCAAACGGTAAAAGTGATGAATACTTTTGATGCAATTTTTTGATTAAAAAATGAATTTTTTCCGTAGCCATTTTTATATTTAAAACGTCTTTTTACGTGGATGTTAACCTATTCGTTATGGATACTTACCCAAACATCGTCGGTTCTAATGGACGTGACCAGCGCTTATAGTTACACGTCGGAAGATATTAATGTCGCATACGACGAACCGGATTCGACAGTTTCGGCCGATCAACCGCCAACAAAAGCGAACGAGAAAGAGTTCGATAAACGTTTACTGATTAATCGAACTCGCCCAAAACCGTGTGATATGGACGTGACACTGTACGAAATGAAATTCCCGGCAAAAGATAGTAAAAAAGCGCCTCATCCGTTTGGGCAACCGGCCAACTGTAAAAGGTACGGTAAGATTTAGCAGTAGATAGAGAAATAAATGTGCAAAAATTTGCTTTTCGTAGTGGAGACGGATATCAGAGACCGTTTGTTGTGGAACAAATCTCAAACAGTAATATGATTTTACTGGTGGTCGATGCCTTATGTAAACCAAGCGAAGAAGTTCCTCCAATCACAACGTTGCCGCAAGAGTTCAAATATAACGGATCGGATTCGTTGGCCTGCTATAAAGTTCGAAATAAAGAATTGCCACGACGCAGGCCAACAAGTTGTATTAGTTCCCACGTGAATGTAAGTCATTTTTTAATTAAGGGGTTACGCTACTGTGATCGATCTAAAAATTGTATAAATTTCGGAATTAATTCATAATTGACTCAATTAATTGGACTTAAATAAAAAAAAATATACAGGGTATTAGTGAATAAGTGCGAAAGATTTTAACAGGTGATTGCTGAGGTTCTTTTATGTAAAAAGTTGACAGAGAGAAGATTAGATAGCCCACACCGGTTTTGTGATGGGAACAGTAACTGGAAATTATTTTTTATCTTGAAAACGGCTACATAAGCGACAAAATACTAAGAGGTCATTTTTGTCAACAACTTATGGGACATTTGAAAAAACATTTTCAAATTGGAAAAAATCATTGGCATGTCTTCTTTTTCTTCAAAAATATGTCATCACATGGCTGTACAGATGCCATTGGTTTGAGTGAATATATTCTATCTACATCAGAATAATGGGTATTTATCCCGTCATAGCGTATCCCAAATTTTGTGTCAATATCTCAAAACGGTTTTGAAATATCTAGGAAAATATTAAAAAAGACGAGAAACTAAACACCCTGTATCATGGAAACTAAGCGTTTTCGGACCTGGGTTTATATGAAATTTTTTATATAAATGAACGTCAGCAATCACCTGTTAAAATCTTTCGCACTTATTCACTAACACCCTGTAATATTGTCATTAACTACGTTGAAATTACAAGTCAGTTTGCAAATTACCTTAAGAGATTTCGCGTATACCGTTTTGAAAAAGAGAAATTCGAGAAAAACACATTTAAAGTTTGACGATCAACACTAGTTGCATATACAGCTAAACCAATTTTTATGCGGTTTAAAAAAAAATGCCCATTAAAGTGCATAATGTGACTAAAAAGCATGAGAAAGTAAGGAATTTATACATTAATTTGCGATGATTTATCAATAAAATTAGTTATTGATTGTTTTTAAGCGTTTAATCAGTACGTGGCATAAGAATATAAGTTATTACATCTTTAAATGATTTGTAGATGTGTTTATCGCAATTTTTATAATATTATAAAAACGAAATAAAATGTTCTCATGTGTAAATTAGTAAATTAATGCTTTATCTTGTTTAGAAAAGCAACTTCTAAGCAAATCGTGAGGTTTCAAGCGTTCTGAGTTATGTATTTTTTATGAAACTTGCCTTATGCACCCCGATCCACTTCATAAAAAAAATGCGGTCCCTATCGACCGCATAAAAAAAGGTTAAGCTGTACTTTAGTCCGTCCTACATACATTATAACTTTGGAAATTCGTCAAATTAATGTATGAAATTTTTAAGCACAAAATTTAAAGGTTTTAAGCTATTTATTAACGTGAATTTTTTTTTTTGTTTGATTTTTTTGAAAATTTCACAGTAGTATAATCCCTTAATTCAAACACCATAAACTGATTATCGATAAAGTTTTATTTTATTTTAGGAAAGCCAAATAGAATTATGTGGACGAGGGAACTGTTTGGAAAATTCCTTACTGGCAACGCTATTTTTGCCACTTTTAGTTGCGTTATTCGTTGCTAATCTCCACGATATTCAATGACCATGCATTTTTCATGCCTTGTAAAGGATTTTCTGTGATAAACCAAATTTCGCTAACAAAAATTTAATTAACTAAAAACATATTAAAACTTTTATAAAATTTAAATATATTGTTACCATTTTATAGAAATTTTAAGAAAAAATTAAAAAAAAATAATTACGACGTTTGCGCCAACATGTCAACCGATTATAGATACATCTAGTTCAATATTTGGAAATTTTTTATTAATGTAGGTGATCATTTTAGCTAAACTTAAAAGGATTCTATCAGTCTAAACTATACTTTTTAAACACCCGGTATGTATACTGACCAACCAACGCATAAGGAACTTTAATAAAAATGGTTCTACATTCAAAATCAAATCAACGAACTGTTACTCTAAATTTACAAAAAAAAATATTTGCTCAAATAAAAAAAGAAAATGCTTTAGCATAATCTTTGCCTGTATTTTTTTCAAATTAAATTAATTATTAGCTAAAAATTTCGTAGTCATACATAATTTTTATACTAATTATACAATAATAATAATGTATAGTTCACACATTTTAAGATGTTCGGAACTATCTTTAAATGTTTCAGCTATAACAGTGTATCCTTTTTGATTTAACTAAATGACACTTAGATTTTTCGTTCCTATAAACTATTTTCACCAGTTTTCCGTCAACAATGTCGATAAATATTTATAGCTTAAACAATTTAAGGTGGATCGAAAATATTTTGTAGGAACCTAAAAACGTCTTAAATAATTTTAAGGTACTCTAATTCGCGATAACATGTAAATTAATTCTGTACAAATAAATGTAATTTATTGTATCATAAACCATTCAATGTTCGGTCAAAATAAATATCCATAGGTGTCAACTGAATTTTTTGAAGGAGGACGCAAAATTTTTGAATAACTTGTAAAAAATTCTAGAAAATTATTGAAGTAAGTGTAAAAGTATGTTCGCATTCTTCTTTAAAGGATTCTAAGATTTTATGTAAAAAACTGATTATGTACAGAAAACGAAAAAATGAAGATTTTACTGAAGGTTAATCTTTTTTGAACTAAATTGTGGAGTATATGTATAAAGGCAAGATGTATGAAAAAAATATTATTTATTTAAATTTCTGTTGATTGAAGCTGTTATTGTTTTCTTTCATTTTGGTTTTAAGTTGTTATTTTGGAAAATAAAAAAAATTCAAGTGAAAAGAAGTTCGTTTTGTACTTTGAACTCAACCCAATAAAATGAAGGAAAAAATTCGGATATTTCTAGTTTATTTTAGAAAAAGGTACAAAATAATTATCTCTATTTAATTTTATTAAATTATTAATTAATAATAATATTCATTGTATTGTGCAAATTTTCCGCCATGTGAACCACCGCCACTGCCTCCACCTTGACCTCCTTGACCACCACCTTGCCCTCCTTAACCGCCACCTTGACCTCCTTGGCCGCTACCTGACTTGTCATTAGCGGATTCGGCATGTTGAAATATTATTTCATCTTCTGGTTATGGTATGTATTCGACTGTTTCTGTTAAATATATCCTGGGAATATTATAGTACAATTTTTTGTTCATATTACCATCAATCCTATGAGATGGACCTGCAGCAAATGCTGAAAAACAGCCTCATAACTTGACGTTACCACCACTATGCTTTATCGTTTGAATGTAATCCTTTGGTTGTCTTGATTCTTTAGTTCTTTTTCAATTCCACAGGCGACCATCTGTACTGTATCTATTAATTTTAGTCGCATCTGACCAAATCACCTTCATTCAATCATCATCATCATCCCATTTTATATATTGTTTTACAAAGAAATTTTTTGGCTTTAATGTTTTTTTAGTGAGAAGTAGTCTCTTTTTTCTTTCGACAGCTCGGAACTTTGCGGAATGTAATGCCCGACGGTGTCGGAAATTGATTCTACTTTTCTGCAAGTTTTTTGCCGACACTATTTGATAGGTGATCGGCTTTACACGGACAGTATACGTATATTTAACTACATATATCTCAAAATCTGTCCATTATTGAGCTTTACGCCTATGAAGACTTTTGTTCTACAGGTCAAGAACTATTATTTCCCAAAGTTTCGAAGAAATTAACCGGGACCAAATTTCCATAGAGTTTGTGCGGGGTCCTTTAATTTAATCTAATTAAGTATATTGGCTTAAATACTAAAATTCATCACGTCTAGATTTTTATTCAAGTAACTTTAGCAATATTTTTTTTTAAATAAAAAAATGTTATTTGCGCATGTCTTAATTAAATGAGGGCCGTTAATTAGTTCAATTATTTAATTAAGTTTCGTGATAAAACAATTACGATTAATTCATGTTATCTAAATTACATTTGTCTTCTGCATATTGCTTATATTTCTTATATTTACGGCCGGTTTTACAGTCACAATTTTACAGGTTCTTTAACTAAAGCTGCTTTTAATTTAAAGTCGACTTTATTTTTAGCATTGTTTTACAATGATCAGGCCTGCTTACTTTTATTAAAGGATTTTCAAGTGTTGCATGGATAAAACGGACTATGAATGATCGTAGCCAATCTTACATTTAAAAAAAATAACTATAGAAACGAAAATATCAACATGATTGAATTTCAAAAAATACGCATTTCACTCATTTCGTTACTGCCAGTGAGACTGGAATAGAAAACTACATTATTTCTTTTTAAAAGAAATTTATCAGAAATAGGTACAATGAATCATAAAAGAAATCGCGGGTAACCCAGAAATCGTTCAGCCAGTTTAACCCAAAAGGAATGTTTTATATTAATCTAAGACGTAAAAATAATTAAAAATATTATTGAAAATAAGCAAACAAATAAAATTTTTATTTTATTTATTTAAGCTACGAATATTTTATAGAAAATTATGCTTATAAACAAAATTCAATGATAATAATCAGCAATAACAAATATGTTAAAGCCAACTTTAAGCAGTAAAAGTCGAGATAATTCTTACTTTAGTTTAAAGTCGACTTTTACACTAACGGGGCTTTAAATTTGATTGTAAAACAGTACCAAAAATAAAATCAGTTTTAAAGTTGGCTTTAGTGTTAAAGTCGGCTTTAAGTATGAATGTAAAACCGGCCGTTAGTACAACGAATTCTTGGAAGAAGGATTTCTTTTTCGTCTAGCAATTTTGAAAATTGGAAAAGGATTTTATTGATTGTTTTTAGGTATTAAAATTATTCTTTAATTTTTAGGATGTTCTAGTGCGTCAACCATATTATTAACCCTAGAATTATACGTTGGTCTACGAGAAACGTTAATCATACATCGACGTCGTTTTGACGGATGGACTTTTTACGGAGAGTTTTAGAGTTTATTTGCAAAAAACATTTTTTTTACATAACAATACTACAAAAGCGAACAAAATATTTAAAAAAATTGGATTTGGAAAAATTTCTTAATGTAAATATTTATTAATTTTTTTAATCTTTTTATCAAAGCATATTTTCATTATAAAAATTAAAAAATAGATAAATACATCAATTGTATCATAAAACATGTGTTTCAAACAATTAATTTATGAACTATTATGAGTCAGTGGACATGTGTGACTTTACAGAATGTGAAATTTCTCAGTCATAGATATTCCTATAGATATGTAGTTATTTCCCCATTAGGCACATTTGTAAATTTTCTAAAATTTGTTGGTAATTTTTCGAATAAGATCTCAAAAAATAATAAAAATTAAAACATTTTCCACAAAATAAATTGTTAATCTTTTATTAAGTCATTCGAAATGCATTCTTTAGTTTTCGATTCAATATATTAAAACTTCAGTATTATGTCGTCTCTATAAGTCTAACAGCTGTAATCATCTTTCACATTATCATAATCATTGAATAAATTAATTATAACATGCATATCTTTAATAAATTTTAGAAAAATTAGGAAAACTTTTATATGTGAAGTACAAAATCTTTTACATCGACGTCCTTTTGACGGACACTATTTCAATACAAACAAAACGACAATGACTATAAACAAAATAAATACGTCTTATGTGTTATAACAACAAATTAGATAACAGAAATCTCACAGCAAGCAGGTACCGACAAGTTGTAGTATTGGAGCAGGTAGAGAAGTTCGTTCGTCGTTTTGACGTGTACGTATGATTCTAGGGTTAAAGTATCTTTTTTTGAATTGAAATACAGCTGCACGTTTTTTTATGCGGTGGACAGGTACCGCATAAAAAAATCGCACAAAAATAATAATAAAAAATTTCATAAATAGCTATAAAAAGTATAGTTCGCTCCCAATTGTGCAATTCATAGAAAATAGATAAGTCAGAACTTTTTAAAATTTCATACGAACGTACTGCGCTCAAATTTTCACGTTCGTATCGATTTTCCAACGGTGAAAAATAATCATGCGCTCAATTAACACGATTACACCATACAGGGAAATCAGTAAATTTTTGTAGTGTTCATGGAATTCCAAATTTGACTTAACCTTTGATTTAATTTTTTCGGGTCCGAAAAAAACAAAAATTTAATGTATTATTATAATTGTTTTCGATAGTAGGTGGAATTTTTGAAATTTTTTACCGATTCCAGCAAAATAATTTTCCGGAAAAATTTGTAATGATACGGACTGGTGCACTTCATACAATATTTATTTTATTCACATTAATTGTGCGAACGAAAAATATTCCAAATGTGGATACAATTAACGTGTCAGTGTAAGTAATTGATTTGATGGTCGCATTTAATTTGGTTTTGATTTTTGTTTTCTGATTTGGTAGGGTTTCAACATGGGCACAAAAATTGAGTGGAGAATTATTCAATTTTGGGGAGTATGTGACACGTATGAAACAAGTGGAAGAGGTATTTGCAAAATATGAATTTTTCGAATTTTCTTCTAACATGGCGAAATTGTTTTCAGAGCTATAAATTAGCGACAATTGTTGAACGAGATGGTGCGGCCATAACACAAGATATGGCCAGAGAGATTAAGTTAATGATGGATTTAAAAACTAGTGCCGTACGAGTAAGCGTTTGAATCATACAATCTGAATAATGCCACTCTCAATAATGCCGTTCTCAAACAATAAAAATTAAACCTTTCATTTTATTAGATATCTAAAAACAAATTCTTATACTATTATTGTTTAGATGTTTTTTAAATACAATCGGCACTATGAAAGTGTTACAGTACGGGACTAAAATCACAGTTTCGTAGGGAGATAGGCGCCAAAGTAATATTTTAATTATACCTTAGTGATTTAAAAATTAGTGCCGTACGAGTAAGCGTTTGAATCATACAATCTGTATAATGCCATTCCCAAAATATAAAAATTAAATCTTTCGTTTTATTAGATATCTAAATAAATTCTTATATAATTATTGCTTTATATACCTATTTTTTAAATACAGTCGACACTATGAAAGTGTTACAGCACGGGACTAAAATCAACGTTTTATAGTGAGATAGGCGCCAAAGTAAAATTTCAAGTATACCTACATTTAAGATGTTTATTAACACCACAGATGAGACAGATGAAGCCTACATATAAAAAAGTGTGGTCCGAAAGTTGCAATAAGCTGCATTTTATACTGCTTACTGACTAGTCGTCCATCGGCTCTACACGAGAAAAACAACCATTGTTAGATGGTGGCTCTTGATTGTTAGATCGTGTTAGTAGCAGATACATATATATAGTTGTTCCATAGTATGTATCCACTTCCATCATGCACCTCGACCACATTAATAACGAATATCACACGTACTAACATCCACTATACTACACATACAAACACAAACTCTAAATATGTATATAACCATAGAAAGTGGGGTGTCTCACTTGCAAGTTTGATGACGTAAATAGTTTTTGCGTGATTCGTGAACAGACAGACAGACAGACAAAAATTCTAAAAATCGCTGTTTTAGTATCTACATCGATAACTATTTACAGTACTAGTACAATTTTCAAAAAATATTCCATGTACAGAAATGGTCTCATTACAATTTTATTATATGTATAGATAATTTTCAACCGATCTGCAGTAGTTAGAACGTTAAATTTTTGTATATTTTTTAATAAGAGCTACGTCACGCAGTAAACGCAGGACAGAGCAGAGCAGTGCAGCTGGTTTTCTTAAATTTCTTCACAAACTGTGTGACCGGGCGCACATTGAGACGCAGTTTCTGTGACTCGTATTGTAGACCGGGACAGCGCGAATTGAAACGCAGAGCAGAGTAGAGCAGCAGTGCGTCGCGCGAGACCGATGTGGCGACGTTCTCGAGTTTTAGTTGGTTTTATTTCGCCGAAATGAAAAGAATTGAAGAAAAACAATGCTGTTCTGTTCTGCTCTGCTTTTAAATTCGTGCTAGCTCGTTCTACAACAAGAGTAACAGAAACTGCGCTGCCCTGCCTGCGTTAACTGCGTCTCAATGTGCGCCTGGCCACACAGTTCATATCTCGTGCTTTCCTGCCCTGTGTTTACTGCGTGACACAGCTCAATAGTGTGAATTGAAAGGCAGAGCAGAACGGGATAGTGTGAATTGAAAGGCAGAGCAGAGCACAGCAACATTGTTTTGCAGTCCTGCTCTGCTCTGCCTTTCAATTCGCGCTATCCCGTTCTACAACAAGAGTCACAGAAACTGCGCTGCCCTGCATGCGTTAACTGTGTCTCAATGTGCGCCCGGCCTAACAAAACAAACATTCTGCGTGTACTCAAGGGTGGTGAAGGTTAAATGAAGGTAATATTGGTTGTAACACTTTGGTAGTGCACAGTTTCATAGTGCCCGCTGTAATAAGTAATTTGTACCTCGAACACAGTTTTGTTTTTTTTTTTAGCGAATCATGGATGCGGCCGAAAATATAGCCATTTCACAGCAAGACGATGTAGTGCCGGCCGATTATCGTTATTTTAATGCGAAAAAATTAGTGCCAGAAGATGGTGAAAACGGTACCGTCCCGGAAGGTTATCGACCAATGAAATTAACGCCAAATGAACGTTTCTATAACCTTCCCGTAAACGTATCGCATAGCGCTGTTCACCTACCTATTAATGTTTACAATGGATGTAATCCAAAAATTTATTCAGTTTTGCCAAAAAAATTTTTATTAACTTCGAAATGTTTTAATTGTAGCTAAAGAAGTAATAAACGCAATTAAATGGTCCGAAAATTTGGATTCAATATTTAAAAGTAACTATGATGCAGACCCGTCACTTTCGTGGCAATATTTCGGGAGTTCATCGGGTTTCATGCGACAATTTCCTGGTAAATTTTCTTAATTTGTTGCAAAATTTCGAAAGTTTTTTTAAAAATTTTTTTGGGTGCGTAGCAATGGAGTGGAAAGAGGAACCCGTAGATTTGTTCGATTGTCGTACAAGATCGTGGTACATCGAAGCGGCAACATCCCCGAAAGATATTATAATTTTGGTCGATAATTCCGGGTCGATGACTGGGTTGCGTAAAGAAATAGCACGTCACGTGGTGACGAATATCTTAGACACATTAGGAAATAATGATTTTGTAAATATTTTCTCATTTTCAAATGAAACGGCCGAGATTGTGCCATGTTTTCGTGGTGTATTAGTACAGGTAAACGAAAATGTGTTTATTCACTTGAATATTCGGGAGTCAACTGTATTATTTTATATAGGCAACGTTAGCCAATGTTCGCGAACTAAAATTGGGCATGGAAGAAATGGAAACGATAAATATTGCCAATTTCTCTGCGGCACTAATAAAAGCCTTTGAAGTTTTGAGCGAGTATCGCACATTTCGCGAAGGCGCTCGCTGTAATCAAGCCATAATGCTTATCACTGACGGTGTTCCGTACAATTTCAAAGAAATTTTCGAACATTACAATTGGAAATATTTACCGTCAATGCCCGTACGTGTGTTCACGTATCTTATTGGTCTTGAAGTGGCCGATGTGCGCGAAGTCAAATGGATGGCTTGCGCAAATCAAGGTAAACAAAAATTTGTTAGGGCGTGCAAGTCACTTTGCTTAAACGTTTGTCTTGCGTTCAGGGTATTATGTACATTTGAGTACGTTCGCCGAAGTTCGCGAACGAGTGTTACAGTACCTGTCGGTTATGGCACGTCCGATGGTGCTCGCTAAATCGGAACATCCAACAATATGGACGCCCGTGTACGCGGACGTTACCGATCCAAAAATGACCGAGTGGCTTTGGGAAATCAAAGAACGTGAAGAGCAGAAGGGCTTCTTTCAAAGTTATCGTAAAAATCCAAAGTTATTTAAATCGCAACAGGAAAAAGATCGACGTTTTGTTGAAAGACAAAAACGTGTAAGTGTGTCACGTGATGGTATTGGGTGTTAGTAATGTCCGGCCGAGGAGCAGTAAGTTCTTTTAATCGACTAAAGTGATTTTTCAAACAAAATTAATTATTAGTCGAAAATGTCGAGCACAGAGTAATCAACTAATCGAGTAAATTTTTAGTCGAATTCATTAATAGGGTAACCTACTGTAAGGTCGCCCTTAGTTGATAGGAAAATCCAGGATAGGATAATCCAATGTAGGTTGAAGGTCCCCTACGCCCTCGCGATGTTGAGCCTTAACGTTTATCCCCAAGGTATTGTAGGTTCTTTGGGTTCGATGTAAACACTACTCAACTTGGTTTTTTAAGTTTCAAAAATAAAGATTTCAGAAAATAATTAGAAAACTGTATTGCGTTTTTGTTAGGCAAAGCGGAGCCTTTGTTAACCTTGTTACAAAATCCGAAGTAAGAATGCCTATTCAAAATTTACAATGTTCGTTACAAAATTTCATATTTTCCTTCTAGAACATTCCAGATTGTTCCATTACGGTATAGATATATATTTTATCAAAAGTAAGAGTGAGATACAATACTAACTTAAGTTAATATGCTTTTTCTTAGAAACCACCCCTATTTCATTCTCCTCTATCCAATTACACTTGTCATAGCAACATTACGTCGTTATTCTCTTTCTCACTCGTACTTGAAGATATTGTAGATTTTACATGCTGTTGTTTTTATGCAATAACACAACATATGGGTTTTAACCTTAACTATTGCGAACCTGATTCTATTTTTTGTAATTGTTAGTTTTACAAGTTGATTTTCAAATTTTTCATTTTATTGAAAACTTTCAATGGAAATCTATCTGAAAATACCCAGCGCCTGTTCCATGCGTCGTTACAGTACGCAACTTTTTCAAAAACGATGTTTTCTTTTGAATTTAATTATCGATTTTTAGTAATTTTTTTTTTTTTTAAGAAAAAGAAGGGAAGGTATGACTAGTGATGTCGGATAATTAATCGATTAATCGGTTTAGTCGATTAATTTTGTTTACATTTGATTTTTTTTAGTCGATTATTTTACCTTCGACTAAATGACTAATATGATTAATTTTTTTTTTTTAATGACTAAAAACGATTAATTTATTAATTTTTCTGTATTATTTATTGGACTTCAAAAAATGAAAACTAAAAAATTATTTTTTTTTTGTATGATTTTTCACTTTTATGTGATAGACGTGATACGTCATATCTTTCTTTTTCTTAAAAAATATATTCAAAGTCAATAAAAAAATTCAGAAGAAATATCCTTTTTGAAAGAGTTACATAGATTACCCTCTTCATGAATTAGATTAGAAATTTAGTCGATTAGTCGAATATTGTTCGCCCGATATTTTCGACTAATGACTAATTTTGTCTGAAAAACAACTTCAATCGATTAATCGACTAACTACTCATCGGCTCGACATCACTAATTACCACAGAATAACTAAAAGCAGCCTACATATACAAATCTGTCGCTCGTAAGTTGCAATAAGTTGCAATTTACGCCGTTACTTATTTAGTCTGTTACTGTCCGTCATGAGGTTCACGTCGTAGCGAGTATCATTATTTTTTTAATTAACTCGTGAAATTCAAACAGAAAAAAATGTGAAGTGTGTCGTATTTAAGTGTAAAAATTCTATTGAACAAAAAAATTCTCAAAATAAAGGGATATTTTTCTTAAAATAAATAAATTTATTTTCAATTGTTGGTTATTCATCATAAATGGTCGGCCATAATAGTATATGCTGTGTATGCAAGCGGCGCACAATATTACACTAATACATTCCCATGTTTGTGTTGATACATGACGTGTTTTGGCTGTATGTATCATGATCGCTTGGAAGGAATAACGATGCCATGCCACTCGCCGGCGACAGCGGGCAAGTAAGTAGAGACAAAAATATTGCTTATGTATTATGTGCATATTACAATATGTTAATCACATAATAGTGGAAAATCATGCAAATAGATATAATTTGTTTATTTTGTTTGGAATATGAACACTATATTTCTTTCCCTGTTTTGCACATTTTTTCTATTCTGCAAAACAGAGAAGGAAATATGGTGTTCATATTCCATACAAAATAAACAAACTATAATTTAGTTCCCATTTTCTGGAATCCAATAAATAATACCAAAAAGTTATTAAATTAGTTTTTTCAATAATTTAAAAAAAAAAATTAATCGTTTTAGTCATTTAGTCGAAGATGTCTAAATATATAAACAATTTAGTCAACTGAACCAGTTAATCGATTAATTATCCGACATCACTTATGTCGAGTTGAGGAGGAATTGGTCTTCGAATAAAAGCATAAATAACACATATACAACTATAACCTTATACACACATACACACATATACAACTATGACCTTATTCAAAACTATTCACGTTCCTGTGAATTTTTACACTCATTTACCAACACCAACAAATTTTTACACCAATATACAGACATATTATACGTTATAGGCTACGTTATAGGCAGTGTAGATCAATCACAAGTCAATTGATTTGATTGTTGTTGGCTGTAGAACCCCCACACGGGGCCACATACATGCGTTGTGGTGTCATACATATGTATGCGAAGCACGGCCACCACCACCTCCGATCACTCACACAAAGACAGTTTACCGCACAAATACAAAGGAAATCCAGTGCACATATATAACATATTTTCTATCCCTTACTGGTTAGGCTGTATACACAATCAATGAAATAAGGAATTAAGATTTAAGAAATAAGATTTAAGATTTAAGGAGTATGCCATCTAGTGACGTTGAGTGGAACTTTAACGTAACTGGTCATAGATATAAAAATATGTAGGTATTTTTTTACGTCAAAATTCGTGTTTTTTTTCACTTAGTGACAAAATAGTCATCACGAACGTTACTTTTTCATGAATTCTGATGTACAAAAATACCTAAATACATTTACTTATGAGCAGTTAAGTTAACAGTTTCATTCAACGTCACTAGATGGCATACTCCTTAAATCTTAAATCTTATTCTCTGTACTCTGGGATTCACGTGTTCATACGTAGACATATATACATATGTATGTGTGCATATATACATCGATTTCACGATTTGATTAGTTATGGAAAAAA
Organism: Brachynemurus nebulosus; assembly: GCA_035578155.1. Lineage (NCBI taxonomy): Eukaryota > Metazoa > Arthropoda > Insecta > Neuroptera > Myrmeleontidae > Brachynemurus > Brachynemurus nebulosus. The sequence continues at coordinate 23,994,558 of JAPWDM010000007.1, read as the reverse complement.
GCCAGATAGTAAAATTTAATAATGGTTCCAGAATATTCTATTCGGAAAATAGCAAAGATGTCGAAAAACCCAGTTCACCTATTGATAGTATACCAAAGAAGGGACTAAACAGCGGAACTCACAAAAGTTCTAGAAAGTTCTATTCGGGATCTAGCAAAGATATATCGGGAAACTAACTTCACCATCGAATTGGTCTTCGAATAAAAGCATAAATAACAAAAATTTAACAATGTTCTAGAATGTTCTATTCGAGAACTAGCAAAGATATCGGGAAATTGACTTCACCATCGAATTGGTCATCAAATAAAAACTTTAATAACAAAAATTGAACAATGTTCTAGAATGTTCTATTCGAGAACTAGCAAAAATATCGGACAATTGATTTTACCATCGGATTTGTCATCGAACGAAAGTCTAAATAACAAAAATTGAACAATCTTTTAGGATGTTCTATTCGATAATTAGCGGAAATATCAAAACCGATTTTATCACTCATCTAATTATTAAATATAACAAGCGCCTGAAAAAAATAGCGGAATTTAACAAGAGTTTTAAGATACTTTATTTAAGGAAAATGTAAATATTATACTTTTTTTGCAATTGCTTACGTTGGCGTATAACTAAACCTTTTGTGTAGCACAACTATTTGACCTTTTTCTCCAAGGAGCAATCTACTGATGAAGTCGCTTTCTCAATATTTTTGTTAGTTTCCGAATAAAATATTCGAGAACATTTCTCAAATTCCGTTATTTAGCATTTTCTTTGATGACCTATCTGATGGTAAAGTTTATTTTTTGGTATCTGTTCTCGGTTTCGAATAGAATGATCTAAAACTTTTGTCAAATTCCACTATTCGACGATTTATTTAATGGCAAATCCCATAGTAAAGTTAGTTTTCCGATATCTCTCCTAGTTTCCAAACAGAATATTCTAAAACTTTTATTAAATTCCACTGTTTGGTCTATTTTTCAATTGCTAACCAACAGTGAAGTTGGTTTTTTAATATTTTGACTGGTTTCTAAAAAGAATATTCTAAAATCGTTGTTAAATTTTGCAGCTTATCCATTTTTCTAATATACTTACAATTAGGGTTGCCAGATCTTAAAACCGAAAAGCCGGACACAGCAGTCAGTTTAGCCGGACATTTGGGTAAAACAAGGCTTTTTTTATCAATTACCATAAAATTTTCTTAAATTCTAATGAAACAACAATAAAATTGATTGAATAAGTTTTCTTTATTATTAATCATTCAATATTCATTACAATATTAATTTCAATAATTGCATGGCAATAATAGTTAGCAGTAACTACTATTGCAATTTACAATGAAAAACAAAGTTAAACAAAACACTAATGAATTAAATAAACTTTAAATTAATTGTAACATAAAATAATTAATATTTTTCACTAGCAGACGTCTGCTTTAAAAGCTCACTTTCTTTTAAAATTGAGTTGTAAAACTCTTTACAAGTCAAATTTTTAAAATTAAATTGTACAATCAACATTTTGACTATAGTATCGACATTTAATTTGTTGCGTTCTTTTGACCAATGTTGACCTACTAAAGAAAAAACTCTTTAAACATTTGCATTATGACTCGGAATGGGAAAAATAATATTGACAAATAATAAGGAATTCTGAAAAGCAATCTGAATTACAAAAAAAAAAAAATTAAAAAGGATTCATGAATCATATCACGGGCATTCAATGTAAAAAAGAAAAAAAATGGTCAAATTTAAAAAGCTTAACAAAAGCCGGACAGGCCGGACACCGTCTAATTTGACCGGACACGCAACCAAAAAGCCTGACTGTGTCCGGCTTTATCCGGACGTCTGGCAACCCCGTGTGTTCTTGTAAACATGCATTTAAGTAAGCGTGTACGCGTGTGTATTGAAATGAATATAATGAAATGTGTATGTGTTCGCATATTATGTTTCTGTACCCCCTTAAAAAAATTTTACTAACGGCCCTGGTGATTCGAAATAACGTACTTTCCCACAGATTAGACAAATGAAGCGTACATAATATAAAAAAGTGTGGTCCGAAAGTTGCAATAAGCTGCATTTTATACTGCTTACTGACTAGTTGTCCATCGGCTCTACAAGAGTAAACAACCATTGTTAGATGGTGGTTCCTGATTGTTAGATCGTGTTAGTAGCAGATACATACATATAGTTGTTCTATAGTATGTATCCACTCCCACCATACACCTCGACCACATACATAACGAATATCACACATACTAACATCCACAATACTACACATACAAACACAAACTCTAAATATGTATATAACCATAGAATGGTAACTATCATATAGTAGTTTGGCCTCTTGTACTTCCCCTTATTTTGTATCGGCCACTACGTTATATTGGAGCTCCTATGTATATCTATATGTATATACATTTTGAACATCCTATATAAGCTTCACTTACAGTAACATAGAAAGAGCATTAGTGTAGTCGACTAAACCAATTAATCGATTACTATCGAGTGTGTGATATTCTGATTATGATTATGATTTAATTTCGATGATTTCTAGAAAGCTGACCAACATGGCGACATACAAGCATACAAACTAATGACATCCGTTTCAATACCCGTGTTCGATCGTCGTGAAATTGTTGTGAGTAATGATGAAACGATAAATGGCGTAAGTTCATATTAATAATTTTGAACATTTTTATAATTGTATATCTGCTTTTGTTTGCAAATTTCTTGACGTCTGCGCCCTGTCCCCCCGTCAGAACATCACTGAAAACATACTTGTTAATGAGGCAAATTGGGTTACCATAACCAGAGAGGTATTTTAATAAAAACAAATAAATGAGAATAACGTTTTACATAGAAAGAGCATCGTAGATACTCAAAATATTATAAAACAATGTACTTCCAAAATTAATTGTAGCCATTTGAACTTATTCAAATATTAGATAGGTTTACTATTTTACTAATATTTAGACAGTTTTAGAGTAATATTTTTTTTATTTTTAATTTTTTTCTCTGACGCATAACAGTGTTAAGACTTACGTAATCAGAATCAGTTGGTATGTAATGGTATCATGTGAATTTTTCCTCAAATGTCCATCAGTTTATTACCAAAAATTTTGACGTTATGACGTCATCATGTCCACTAAGAACATCGAATCTCATGTGTCCAAATTTTGATTGTAAAAATGAAAAATTTGGATCAGTCATTTCGAGGAACGGTCAAAAACACTTAATTAAGTCGCATGATATCATTCAAAAGAAATGAAACAATTGATCAGTATGTAGTTTTTTTTTTCTATTTTTTTTTCTATTTAGTCTAGAAAAAATTAGACTTAACACTGTACCCGTTGAGTTAATATAGTTAACCCATTTAGATATTTCAAGTAGGCTAACGTTTAAAGTTTTCTGAAAGTCCCATTTTCTAGTTCTTTATTTCTATAAAATATTATAATTTTGATTTTAGATTTTTTAGACTTCAAATTCTAAAATAAATATTGATTTTTAGCTTTGAATTTTTAACTTTTGGTACTGATATGAATTTCTTGTCTTTATTTTGTATTAAGGCGCTATATTTATTGAATTTTATAAACTAAAATACTTAACAAAATTAATCACTTTATTGATTTTTATTTTATTTTATTTTATTACTTAAAACTTTTTTAGTCTAGTTGCACATTTTGTTTTAGTTCATTTTTTTCTTCAATATTTCTTTAACTTTTTTTTTTTATTTTTGTTATTCTGTGAACACCTTCTAGAAAATATTTTTATACAGGGTGTAAAACAAATAACTCTCGTTCTTTTGTGGGGTGACTCATAGCACCCTGTAGACACTAAAACCACAGGATTTTTTTCGGAATTAACAGTCGCGTCACCCCTCAAAAGGATAGGAGTTATTTCCTTTACACCCTGTATATATATATATATATATATATATATATATATATATATATATATATATATATATATACAGGGTGTAAAGGAAATAACTCTCATCCTTTTGAGGGGTGACGCGGCTGTTCATTCCGAAAAAATTCCTGTGGTGTTTTAGTGTCTACAGGGTGCTATGAGTCACCCCATAAAAGGACGCGTTTTTACTCATACTTATTATTCTATATTGAGATCCCTGTAAAATGTTTTATTTAATGTTCGAATTATTCTGATATTGTACTGTGAGTAATTTGTTTCTAGAACTTTCTAGGTATAGTTTATATTTGATTTTAACAGATATTTATGCCATTTTTATCCTCGTAAATTAGTTAAAATATCAACAGTTTTTGTAACAACGCAAATGGCGTAAATAAATGTTAAAATAAATTCTAGAAGAAATTCTGTTGTAGATTATTTAGTAATATTTTAATAAATAATAATAAATATTTTAATAAATAATAATTTTTAATTCGAGTAGTTTGAAATTAGATTTTTTAATGTTTAATTGTATATTCTTCAAGTTTGTGGATTCGTTTAGAGTTCTGTATGGATCAAAAAATTCATTAAATGAAATGAATATTTAATACAAAAATTTCAATTTTTGATATAAAAATGCAGAACTCTAGGATCAGTGAGATAGTTAAATATTTTTCGAGTTTCTCGAAAAACGTTTTTTATCTTTGGATTTTTCTTTTCTTTTGAATTTAGACCCGGATCGCTAATTTACTGGGAGTGGCCGGGACCGATATCCCAATACAAGATATTCAGAGTCTAATGATGCCTCATGTTGTAAGTAATATATTCGGAAACTGAGAATTTTCTAGATCGTTTTCGGTAATTATGGATTTATTTTTTGTAGCTGGGTGTAAATGGTTATGCTTTTATTGTAACCAATAACGGATTCATCTTAATACATCCCGATTTGCGGCCAGTGGTAAGTATCTCCTGTCGATTTTTTCGAAGTTTCGTAAAGTTAATTAATTTTTTTTTTCTTTTGGGTGAATAGTTTCAGGGTATACTGAAGCCATCATACAATAGTGTTGATATGGCTGAAGTTGAACTGGTCGATGATAATCGAGAACCTCGAAAATTCGATCCGGATATACTAAGCGTAAGTCAGTACACTATAGCCCTTTTACGTTAAGTAAAACTCCATTTTTTTTTTTAGTTTCGGGAAGCTGTGATCAACCAGACGAGTGGTACAAAAATACTCAATGTTAAGTACCACTTAGACGATATGGTAAGCTGACTTTCTGAGCCTCTATGGCGTCCCTGCGGTCAATAATTTTAATAAATGTTTTTTTTTTTTTTTAGAAACGGGTGTCACGAATTCGTCGCCAATATTTCTATGAGGGCATAAAAGATACGCCCTTTACGCTAGTCGTAGCAATACCGCAACCGTACGGGCAGTATCGTATTCAAATACCAAATCAAGAAGATATTCATAGACTTCGGGCCCGTGGTAATCCTGTATTAGACTTTTTCAAAGAGAACTGGGTCATTCATCCCGATTGGTAACTTATTTAAAAATTTTTGATCGACAAAATTTACATTTTTTTCTTACCCAATAATAAATCTTTAGGACGTACTGTAAATATTGGCGTTCTGATCCAGAAAAGCGGCCGGAACGACAGTTTGCCACGCCGGAACAGGAGTTCCTACACTTTTTAGAACGGATGAAAGCCGGCGGCTGGAAATGGCTGAAACGGACAGCGATCCCACCGGAAATGTGTAATTGCCTTTAAATTATTCAAACAAATTCAACTGAAATTAAATTAAAATTTAGTTTCCGTTTTAGCCAATTCGACAATCGGAAAGTCGGAGAAAGTTGACAAGGATGCGTATTATTGTGAGTGGATCATTTCTTTCGAAAATTAAACATTTAAATTTTAATAAATCTTATTGTTGTTGTAGGTGATCGAGAATTGGTTAATGCCCTTGTTTGGGATGCGAAAATCACATCGTGGTTTTCCAATAATATTACCGAAACCCCTCCCAAAGGAGACGCAAGGTATTGTAACTTTTTTTCGATCTATATCTTACACAACATATTAATAACGCTAACCATTTCTTAAAACTAAACTAATTAACCGACGTTATTTACAATTTTCCCTGGATAGCCCAATAGCAATGTTGGTGGTATTATTACCAAGGTAACGAATTTTTCTCAGACGACTACTTAAATGAATCGAAATTGTAATATTGATCCAGAAAAATCCGTAAGAAATGCTATAAATGATTCACTGTTTAGTAGTTGGACGGCTCAGTTTAAACCTCAATAAGGCTACTTGTGTTCGAAATTGTGCAATCAGATTTCCGAAAACTCGAAAAAATGTTGATTCGACGAATTTCGGTCATAAGTATCAAACTTATGAAAATTCAACTGCACAGGGTGTTCCATCAGGTTATTGCAATTAAAAGTGGAACATTCTGTATGTAAACTTTAATTAAAATTTATTTCTAATATTATTTAGCGTGGCCGATGTTCGTAAGTATATTTAATAATATGCTTAATCCTCAATTTTACCATTTTAAATTTTTCCTCTTTGGATGTTGAATCAGGCGCGTATACGGAGGGTATTAAGGGGACCGGGAATTAATAATATACACTAATTGTAAATATTATTTAATTTTGAACACCACCACACTGTTAAAGTTACTATCATTATAATGATTACTAGCATTTACCCGCGGCTTCGCCCGCGTGGCAATAAAAGGGCTAAGCTGGTTTTAGCACACTCTACGCCGTCAGAAGTATGGGCACATTTTAACCCAAGGGGTACCCATACTTTTGACACGGCAGTGTACCAAAAACATTAAGTATACAGTACTGCGTCAAAAGTGTGGGCACACCTTGAGTCAAGGTGTGCCCACGCCATGACGACGTAGTGTGTGTTTGAACTCTTTCAGCCCTTCTACTCGTGGCTTTTGAAATTATGATATCTAATTAAAACGTATAAAATGTACTTTCATCACGTTGCTTTTGAAAACTGTTGATTTCATTTTGGGAATTTTCCCACAAAAATTAAATGTTTTCTTCGGGTAAAAAGTAGACTACCACCTTGGCCAAAAGTATTGAGCACCCCCATAAAACACGTGTAACTCTAAAATTAATTTGAAAATGACTTTTCTATTTAATAATAGAATACTAAGAGTTAATTTTAAACAATCGATAAAGGATTTGGTAAAGGTACCCTAAAACACTTGGTCCACAAAATGTGAAATTTGAAGTTTTCTGAAAAATAATGTAACTTATTTGTTAGCCTGTTATTAACTTTCAGAATAACAAGATGTTGCTGAGTGTTATTTATTCGTATAGTAGTGACAGTTTGTAATAGGAAATGCCGAAACAACCAGAACTTAACACAAAAACACGAATAAAAATCCAGATTTTATATGAAGATGGGAAGACTCAAATAGAGATTGCAAAATTAATAAAAGTTTGACGATGTGCGATGCAATTTACAATTAAGAGGTTCGTGGAGACTGGCTCTCACACAAACAAAATGAGAACGGGCAGAAAACGCGCTACTACTGACCGCCAGATTAGAAAACTTATCCGTGACTCACTTAAGGACCGCAAAAAAACTTCTTCTGAGCTCACTGCAGCTTTATCGGGAGACATTGGGGAACCAATTAGTTCTCGAACTGTAAGAAGAAGACCCATAGATGCAGGTTTAAAAAGCCGCAAAGCTAGGAAGAAGCCTTGGCTCTCCGACAACATCAAGAAAAATCGTTTAGAATGGGCATACTTTCTTCAATGGGCAAAGTTTCTTCCCATGGTTCACTCCCCTAAGGGATGAATTTTTAAAAGCACTAAAACTATTATTTTCAAACCAGTAACCTGACACAAATTTCCATATTTCTATCTAAATAAATGACAGATGTCTATGAAAATTTTCATCCCCTATTTTACCCCCCCCCCCCCCTGGGGGATCAATTTCCAAAAATCCCTTCCTAGTGCTCCCCTACGTTATATAAGAAATCTCTGTTGAAAATTTCACGTTTCTAGGCCCAGTGGTTTGGACTGTGCGTTGATCGATTAGTCAGTAAGTCAGATAGTTTTGATTCTTATATATATAGATTGAGTCGGTGTTTCTTTTTGGGGGGTCATGAAATGAATTTATGGGAGACATTGGTAATTTCTTGTGCGCGTGACTCCACCCCCCTCCCAAAAGAAAATTTTTGAGTTAAGAAATTTTCGTTTTTTTTTTTTAAGTTTATTTCAGAAGGAAAAATGTTCAATATTTATTTAAAATGTTTGAAATTTTTTTTAACTCGTTCATTTCCTGTTTAACCCCGCTCTCCTCAGACCCTTGGCTGTATACGTCCCTGAAATGAATACTCATATTTGGATAAAACATCCCTGGTATCAGAACTCATGTAAAAAATCTTTATGTAGTTATTTGGAAATTTTACTTTTACGAATGAAAATTCCTCTTACAATTAATCAATTTTTTACGTAAAAGGCGTATAACACTGGCCTTAATTTTATTTCGCAGAAAGGAACTAATCCAACGTTATGGCCTAACAATTGTCTTTGTATCCACGCATAGTGGTCTGACACGGTGGCAAGATTTCCCAGCAAACAGTGCCACGAATTCTGAGGAACCGTATGTAAAAGAAATAAAATAATATGTATGTTAAGATAATACAAAAATTTTTTTAGACATTTCATTGAAATGTATAAACGGGCCATCGATGAAATTTGGTACAAACGGGCCGTGGAACATTATTATATAAATCCCAGATCGTTTGTGTATTCGGTACCATTTGATGCCGGTGAGAAATTTTCTGCGCCTCAGATCCGTTTGTAAAAATACACAACTTACACAAATTTAATTTTCAGGCGACAAAAAAGATCCATTGGTTACGGCGACGCATGCAATTGTAAAAACTGAAAACGGGCAAAAAATGAAGGCTCCAGTTGCCGTGGTTGGGTTTCAGTTCCAACATTCCGCGTTATATACCCTTTTCAAAAATATCACCTCAACGGTACTAGATAGAATTTTTAACACTACACAGTCCGCACACTTTCATAATAAACTTTCCTAGAGGTCGGTACTATTACTAAAAACAGTATCAATAACAAACAAACATACTGATTTTTGTGATTGTATTGAAATGTACGCAATAAACATTTCAATACAATCATAAAAAAATAAAAATAAAAAAATAAATGTTAATATAAAATTATATTTTGAAGTGTTATGTTTATGTTATTCTTCTATAAATATTTACAAAAATTAACACACAGAGAGTGTTTGTTGTAGGTCAATATCGGCCTCTACGGTTGTTCTGGTTATTTTTGGATGCTGAAAACGCGGACTGTAATAATGTGTTAATTTGAGATTCTGTGTTGAAATGTTTTTTTTCTCCGATTTTAGTGTGGCCAAGTAAAACCGTGCTCGAAAACATGCACGTCCCTCGATATTGATTGTTACATTTTGGATAATAACGGATATATTATTGTTTCCGAAAATATGGCCCATACAGGTCGATTTTTTGGCGAGGTGGATAGTTTTATTATGGAAATTTTGATTCAGGAACATGTTTATCAACGTGTCCAAATTATGGACTATCAAGCGGTTTGTTTTGAGGAACTTGACACTACGAATCCAGCCTCGATTATTCAAACGGTAAAAGTAGAATACTTTTGATGCAAATTTTTGATTAAAAAATGAATTTTTTCCGTAGCCATTTTTATATTTAAAACGTCTTTTTACGTGGATGTTAACCTATTCGTTATGGATACTTACCCAAACATCGTCGGTTCTAATGGACGTGACCAGCGCTTATAGTTACACGTCGGAAGATATTAATGTCGCATTCGACGAACCGGATTTGATAGTTTCGACCGTTCAACCGCCAACAAAACCGAAGGAGAATCTTAGAGATCTATTAAAGATTAATCAAACTCGCCCAAAACCTTGCGATATGGACGTAACACTGTACGAAATGAAATTCCTGGCAAAAGATAGTAAAAAAGCGCTTCATCCGTTTGGGCAACCGGCTAAATGTAAAAGGTACCGGTAAGATTTAGAGCAAGTAGAGAAAAAAATATTCAAAAATTTGATTTTCTTAGTGGAAATGGATTTTCGAGACCGTTTGTGGTGGAACAAATCCCAAACAGTAATATGATTTTACTGGTGGTCGACGCCTTATGTAAACCAAGCGAAGAAGTTCCTCCAATCACAACGTTACCGCAAGAGTTCAAATATAACGGATCGGATTCGTTGGCCTGCTATAAAGTTCGAAATAAAGAATTGCCACGACGCAGGCCAACAAGTTGTATTAGTTCCCACGTGAATGTAAGTCATTTTTTAATTAAGGGGTTACGCTACTGTGATCGATCTAAAAATTGTATAAATATTAAAAAAGACGAGAAATTAAACACCCTGTATCATGGAAACTAAGCGTTTTCGGACCTGGGTTTATATGAAATTTTTTATATAAATGAACGTCAGCAATCACCTGTTAAAATCTTGCGCACTTATTCACTCACACCCTGTAATATTGTCATTAACTACGTTGAAATTACAAGTCAGTTTGTCAATTACCTTAAGAGATTTCGCGTATACCGTTTTGAAAAAGAGAAATTCGAGAAAAACGCATTTAAAGTTTGACGATCAACACTAGTTGCATATACAGCTAAACCACTTTTTATGCGGTTTTTAAAAAAAATGCCCATTAAAGTGCATAATGTGACTAAAAAGCAAGAGAAAGTAAAGAATTTATACATTAATTTGCGATGATTTATCAATAAAATTACTTATTGATTGTTTTTAAGCATTTAATCAGTACGTGGCATAAGAATATAAGTTATTACATCTTTAAATGATTTGTAGATGTGTTTATCGCAATTTTTATAATATTATAAAAACGAAATATAATATTCCCTCATGTAAATTAATGCTTTATCTTGTTCAGAAAAGCAACTGCTAAGTAAATCGTGAGGTTTCGAGCGTTCTAAGTTATGTATTTTCTATGAAACTTTTTTATGCACTCCCGAAACACCTCATAAAAAAGTTGTTTTTTTTTGCAATCTGAAGCGAACATTTTTTATGCGGTCCCTTACAGCACAAAAAAGAGTTCAGCTGTACTTTAGTTCGTCTTACCTTTTGAAATTCGTCAAATAAATGTTTAAAATTTTTAAGCACAAAATTTAAAGGTTTTAAGCTATTTAACGTGATTTTTTTTTGTTTGATTTTTTTGAAAATTTCACAGTAGTGTAATCCCCTAATTCAAACACCATAAACTAATTATTGATCAGGTTTTTTTAATTTATTTTAGGAAAGCCATATAGAAATATGTGGACGAGGGAACTATTTGGAAAATTCCTTACTGGCAACTCTATTTTTGCCACTTTTAGTTACGTTATTCGTTGCCAATCTCCACGATAATCAATGACCATGCATTTTTCATGCCTTGTAAAGGATTTTCTGTGATAAACCAAATTTCGCTAACAAAAATTTAATTAACTGAAACCATATTAGAACTTTTATAAAATTTAAATATATTGTTACCATTTTATAGAAATTTTAAGAAAAAATTTAAAAAAAATAATTACGACTTTTGCGCCAATATGTCAACCGATTATAGGTACATCTAGTTCAATATTTGGAAATTTTTTATTCATGTAGGTGATCATTTTAGCTAAACTTGAAAGGATTCTATCAATCTAAACTATATTTTTTAAACACCCGGTATGTATACTGACCAACCAACGCATAAGAAGCTTTAATAAAAATGGTTCCACATTCAAAATCAAATCAACGAACTGTTACTCTAAATTTACAAAAAAAAATATTTGCTCAAATAAAAAAAGAAAATGCTTTAGCATAATCTTTGCCTGTATTTTTTTCAAATTAAATTAATTATTAGCTAAAAATTTCGTAGCCAGGCATAATTTTTATACTAATTATACAAAAATAATAATGTACAGTTCAGATGTTCGGAACTATCCTTAAATGTTTCAGCTATAAAAGTGTATCCTTTTTGATTTAACTCGACAATTCCCAAAGTTATTTGGAGGTGACAGATGTTTTCAATTTTTTTCAACGATAAGATAATTAAATCTTTGCGTTCTGTTACCACCATTAGAAGGCTAATAGATGACTTTATATTTCTTTCTTGTGACAACTCTATACTATAAGTTAAACAAACAAATTAATACAATTTACAATTAAAAATGTCTGTCACCTACAGGTGACACTGGGAATTGCCGAGTTAACTAAATGACACTTAGATTTTTCGTTCCTATGAACTATTTTCATCAGTTTTCCGTCAACAATGTCCATAAATATTTATAGCTTAAACAGTTTAAGGTGGATCGAAAATATTTTGTAGAAACCTGAAAATGTCTTAAATAATTTTAAGGTACTCTAATTCGCGATAACATGTAAATTAATTCTGTACAAATGAATGTAATTTATTGTATCATAAACCATTCAATGTTCGGTCAAAATAAATTTCCATAGGTGTCAACTGAATTTTTTGATGGAGGACGCAAAATTTTTGAATAACTTGTAAAAAATCCTAGAAAATTATTGAAGTAAGTGTAAAAGTATGTTCGCATTCTTCTTAAAAGGATTCTATGATTTTATACAAAAAACTGATTATGTACAGAAAACGAAAAAATGAAGATTTTACTGAAGATTAATCTTAAAGAAATATATTAGAGAATTTTGAACTAAATTATGGAGTATATAAAGGCAAGATGTATGAAAAAAATAAGATTTATTTAAATTTTTGTTGATTGAAGCTGTTATTGTTTTCTTTCATTTTGGTTTTAAGTTGTTATTTTGGAAAATAAAAAAAATTCAAGTGAAAAGAAGTTCGTTTTGTACTTTGAACTCAACCCAATAAAATGAAGAAAAAAATTCGGATATTTCTAGTTTATTTTACAAAAAGGTACAAAATAGTTATCTCTATTTAATTTTATTAAATTATTAATTAATAATAATATTCATTGTATTGTGCAGATTTTGCGCCATGTGAACCACTGCCACTGCCTCCACCTTGGCCGCCGCCTTGGCCTCCTTGACCGCCACCTTGACCTCCTTGACCGCCACCTTGACCTCCTTGGCCGCTACCGGACTTGTCATTAGCGGATTCGGCAGCGGCTGCGGCACTAGCCGCAGCAGCCGCTGCAGCGGCCGCGTTAGCTTGTGCCTCCTGTGCCGCTTGCATTGCTCGCTGTGCGGCTTTCTGTGTGGCTTCGAAGTCAATACGTACGCCTATCAGTTGTTCATTGACAGCGTTCAGTCTCTGCTTGGCCGCACCGACCATAGCTGTTTGAGCGCCTAATTCGCCGGCTGCCTCGGACGCTGCTTGCGACGCTTGTTCACTTGTAGCCTGGGCTGCGTTCAGGGCCGCTTGAATTACATTCACTTGATGCATCGCCTGTTGAGCGGCCAATTGCGCAGCCGCGGCAGCTCGTTGTGCTTGCATCAGTTGCATAATTTCGCCATCTAGGGCCACCTTAGCGTCACGGGCTTGTTGTTCGAGACCTTGTAGAATGACCTGTTTACCGGCTAAAGCTGCCTGAGCCGTGGCCGCGGCCTGGGCAGCCGCTTGGGCTAATGTGTTTTTAGCGACATAGGCTGCCTGTTGAGCGGCGGCATCTTGATTACGCACGGCCGTATTCGCTTGATCGGCTGAACCTTGCGCGATTTGTCGTAAACCGCTACCAGCACTGTAACCGGGTTTTTCGGTTGATCCACTTCCTGAACCGCCACTGCCGCCACCTTGTGACCCACCGCCACCTTGACCTCCTTGACCCCCGTGGCCATTTCCGCCGTTACCGCTTCCACTGGCTAAACTGTTCTCGAGCGCTTGCACTGAATGAATATCCTCATGCGCTAGTATGCCATAATTCTCGTAGGTATTTGAAGCTGCGGCACTTTCTGTATAATCGGGGAATTCGAATTCATTGTACGTGGACGGTGTCGTGGATCTTCGTTTCTTTATTTTAGCCGCATCAGTCAATACAGCAGCACCTGCAACGAGAGAAAAATAAATCTGAAAACAATTTATCACGTTCGATAATTGAAATTGTTGCATAACTGAAAATTGGTCAACAATTAAAATATTAATTTGCAGCACTTGTCTAACCGTGACAACCGCCATTTTTATGCTTTACTGAACATTGTATATTAAATAATAACTGATAAAAAAAAAGTCAGAAAATTAAGTAACAATTTATTCAAAGAAATGTCAATAAAAATCTATCAGGTACTTTCACTATTAAATGATATTTATCGGTGTGGGAAAAACATGATTCTATTTTAACCTGGATGAATTTTTAACAATCGTCTGGAAAACTCTCTCCGGTGAGAAAGCGGAAATCACCGGAACGGGAATAATGTATGCCGAAATATTGATTTAAAATCATGTTTAAAAATTAATCTATAGATTCGATCAGATTAGCACATATCATAATTAAAAATTTAATAATTTATTTTTTTTATTCTTGATACATGAAAACTTTCGTAATTACTTGTAATAGAAAAAAATTCAGTGATTGTAAATCAGTTACAAAATCTGAAAGGCATACTTTTTTCAAATGTTTCAGTTAATCATTTTATGCACTAGATATTTTACTCTATGCATTATTTTCATGTATCTAGTGCAACCAGATCTCGGGGACATGTGTGCACTGCCACCAATTCGTACAACGGTCAAAAATTTACAAAATTTATGTAGAAAGTGTGTAAAAGTTACACATTTAAACAGGGGCGTAGCTACCGCCGTATCAGCCGGGTTACAGAGGCCCCTAACGTGTGTAAGCAAAAATTAGTAAAATGTTATCCACAATGTCACTTAATCTCGTGCTTCCCGGGAAAAAAACATATAAAAAAACTGTCATACATGCCTATAATAGAGTTTTCACTTCGGAAATGACAAGAGTCAAAAAAGCAATCTTATTTTCCCGGATTAAGCGTGTGCCCAAAACTTAGCAACATGGGTAACTTAAAAAATGAGACTTCGATGGGGCAGGAACGGCTATCAGACTTGTCACTATTGTCTATAGAGGCAGAAATTTTAGAAAAACTGAAACCGTCTTCAGCTATAGATGATTTAATAAATCAATTTGCCGAAAAAAGGCAATAAAAGTGTATATTTAATTTGAATTGCTTGTCTAGCTCAACTTCTAAGAGGAAGCGATAACTTATAATCAATAAATATTTACTTTAATTTGATGCAAGCATTTTTGTTTCTTTTGTGAGAAACCTTTACCCTTCATTTGGGCCCGCCAACTTATTTTGATACAGGGCCCCTCCAAGGTATGCTACGCCACTGCATTTAAACATTCAAAATTATAGAATGAAAACTTCTAAGCGATGATAAACATGACGAAATTATAAGAGTTTTAGTGCTTTGATTACAGAACCCTCAAAAAATTAATCAATAGCGAGCTTCCATTCTGGAAATTCGCTAAAAATCAAGCTTCAAAACATTCTGACAGCTTCAAATCGTTTCACGGGCGAACAAAAAAAAAATAAACTTTAAACCAGTGACGTCTTCTAGTACATTAAAACGTTTTTAAACCATAAAATCCATAATTTTTAGTGGCAAAAACTTGATTTTCATCCCGAATTATGGGTTTCCAATAGCGTTCTTTACATTTTTAACAAAATTAAAACCGTATCATCAATCGATAACCACGATTCTAGAACTTAAGTCATATTTGGACGTTTAATTTGGCCATTTTAGTGACTGTTTTCGCTTCTCTTTTATTAGCGAATTTTCAGAATGGAATTCAGCTGTTACAGCCACTGTCATGACAAGACTTGAGCCCGGAACTATGACACAAATTTGTTTTGAGGTCCCTAGAAACCGAAAATAATATTCACTAAAATTTATATATATGTATACATATATGTATATATGTGTCCACACGATAACTCTCGAACGAAATGTCCTAGGTCCACGAATTTGGTGAAAATGTTGGAAGTCCCAAACCGTTGGACAAGTTCGTTAGCCAGACACGTGCGATGCCCGGAACATGATTTTTGTTCGTGAAAAAAATTAGTTTTTTGTCAAAATTTCCACTTATTCAAAAGTTTTTCCGACATTTCTTTACACCATTAGAAGGAGGAAGAAAAATTACATAAAAAAGGTTCTTAAACCATCATTCTATGTAAACTGGTTTCCGAGAAAAACGAATCTTTTTAAACGGATAAACGAAAATTCGCTATGTTATGCAGGATGCTGCGACAGGGGTATTAATTTTTAATTACACCGGTGCTCTGATTCAGAGAAAGAAAAATGCGTATGTATTGGTTACACGGATATAAAAAAAAAATTTTTTTTAACGTAAACATTATATATATATATATATATATATATATATATATATATATATATATATATATATATATATAGAGAGAGAGAGAGAGAGAGAGAGAGTGCAATTTTAACAACTCTTGTACCTCTTGGTGAATTTCAATAAAATTTTACGATGATTTAGAACAGAATTTCTTGGAAACAACATAGCTAAGAGTTGTTAAAATTACACTACATACGCATTTTTCTTTCTCTCAATAAGAGCACCGGTGTATTTCAATTCGCCAGCATGTCAAACAAATCAAAATGAGGAATAACTTAGTTTTTACAAAAAAATAGCTCATTCTAATCAATCACTTAGCCAATAGCACGATTTTAAACACTCATTAAATGTAACTAAATACTCTGCAAGTTGTCCAGTATGTATTATTTATGGAATAGTGGTAGTCGATTGGCTAAACAAAAACACCTGAAAATTTAAGCCAATTACAAATTTTTACAATATCTGCAATAGATCATAATTCATAAGAGTATTGCATTTTATTCTGTGATTGTATTCGTCACGTAATTAAAAATTGTGATAAACCAATCGCGAAGCAGGAAAATCCAGACTAATACATAAATGAAACACAAACCGGTTTATGTATTATTGTAAATAAAATATGTATATTGTTTTAAGGGTGGATATCTGACTGTTATAAATTTTAAAAGAATTGTTTTTTAGGGTTTCGTACTTTAAAAGGAAAAACGGCATCCTTATAAGATCATTCTCGTGTCCGTCTGTCTGTCTGTAGCTGTCTGTAGCCAATGTTACATAGTTTTCTCGAAAACTATGTAACATTAGAATTTGCCATAATATTAAGTATTGATGATGTGCACATGTATAGCCAGTCAACGATTAGAAAAAAATTATTTTGGATTAAAATAGGGGCCAGTATGTTCCAAAGATAACAATTTTTTTTGAATATGTCGTGTAAGATTTAAAAGACCTACCTCGAAGGATTCTAAAAAAATTTTTTTAAAGTAGTTTTTGGTCCAGTGGTCTCAATGATGTAGCTCAAAATTTTCTAAAATTCCAGATTTTCTAGAATCCCCTCCCCGGCAAATCTCCTAGGTTTCTAACGCCAAAATTTTGATTTTAATAGGGTTAGTAAATATTGAGTTATAGATTATAGAAAGACTACAAGTTTTTCCGACATTGTAATAGTTGCTGAAAAAGACTATTTTAAACATGGAAGAAGGAAAGGTATATAATATTGTAAAGGAAGGAGCATTTTCCAAAATAGTGATCAACATAATATGAATGTTAAAGTGCTTATTATGAATGACGTCATTTTGTAAATAAACAGTAACGGTTTTAATGTAATTAAAACATTGCCATTGCTTTTAAAAAATATATTTAGTATATTTTTATTATAATTGTGATTTCTATATAAAAACATAAACAATTAATTAATTATTTTTAATATCTGTTCTATTTGATTCAATAATCAACTCCTTAAGGATGCTGTTCGACTATTTTATCAGTTAATTTTTTGTATTCTTAATTGTCTACTAAATCATTGTATTTCTTAACGGTGCTTAAAGAATATTCTAAATTACTATAAACTGAAAACAAAAATCACTCAAATTAATCTATTATTTACAATTTGTAACTACTTTCGTAAAAAAACAACTTTTTAGTTTATAATTTTGCACCACTAATAGGACATATCTTTTTGACAAGGGTAGACACAAACATAAATAAAACTATACATTTATTAAATTGTCATTTTATTAGTAAATAAATAAATACAAACAAAATACATAATCTTGCAGTTAAATTATTATATACTCATTAATTTTATATAAACAACGCCACTGAAATGATGTGTCAATCTAACCTATATTTTAATTTTTACATAATTTTATTTTTTACAATATTTTTAAAATTTTTGTCGCTATTATCACATATTTTAAATAAAAAACGAAATCCTTATTTACGCAGAGTAATTCCTTTTTCGGTATTTCCTTTACTTTGAGTAATGCCAAAATTGGTATTTTTCCACTTATTAAGAACCTGTTTTTTAAATGAAAAATTTAGAAAAATAAACAAATTTTCGCTACAAATGGTTGTATTTATTGATAAATACAATATTTACTTACCCAAATATTATATTTATGGAGTATTACGTTTATGAGTATTGTTTTAAACTTAATTTTTTGTAGGAATCGATCTTTCGTGCCTATTTGCACGTGTTTTCGTGTCTATTTATTCCTTTGTTTTTTATTTCCTGTGGTACATTCAAAGGAATCTACGTATTCATTCTAACATATCATATTATATTATATCTTATCTCTCTCTTAAGAAATAGTCTCCATCCATATTCTTCTATATCGATGATTTTAAATAACAATACCTCTGTCGCAGCATCCTGCATAACATAGCGAATTTACGTTTACAAAAGTTAGTTTTTCTCGGAAACTAGTTGACATAGAATAATAGTTTAAAGACCTTTTTTATGTGATTTTTTCTTTTCTTTCCAATGGTGTAAAAAAATTTCACAACAATTTTTGTATATGGGGAAATTTTGACAAAAATTTTCATTACAATATCAATTCATGCATTTTTCAGTTATCACAAGCAAATTTGGTTGATTTAATCTTTTAAAAAAATAAGATCTTAAAAAATAAAAAATGCTTGACAAACATATAGGGCACCACCGGCCGACATTAGACGATTCTACCCTATACATAAATAAATAGCTGAATTCCATTCTGGAAATTCGCTAAAAAAAAAAGTTTAATTTGATCTATTGATTGTTCACTGTACGAAACCCTAATTGTGCGAATTCGACTCGCTCTTGGCCGATTTTTTTTTTTATTTCACAACTTTACGATATTGAAGTATCACTTTAATAGCTCAGTAGCACCTAACTGGAAACTAGTAAGCAGTAAATAGAATCCATAAGTAGAACAGAAATATTCAATAGCGTGGCAAGTACATAAAGTCGCGTACTTATGAATTCGACTTACAATTTACCAGTTACCATTTCAGTGTGAACAGATTATTAGGATTTCTTTTTTGCCCCTAGGCCTAAAAATGGATATTTTTTGACAATTTTTTTTTTTCAGATCAGTTTTTTAGTGACTATTCGATAAAAATTACGTCAATTTTCGTGACGGATAATTCAAAAAAATTAGAAGATTCGAATTTTTCATAGATTTAACAACAAAATCCTTATTAATTCGTCATTTCTGTCATCGCATTAGGTTGTCTACCCGCACTTAACCACTTTGTAATAATCAATGTCGGATCTTACGCAATCTGAGAGACAGTGTCGCTTTTTAAAAATTATTATTGAAATTTTCCTAATTCATATAGGAAATAAAAAATTTTCATATTAAATAACAACGAGTACCGTAAAATTGGATGACTTTGGCCATTTTTCAATATTTATTTTATTTTTGCACGATTACGTTATAATAATACTTATGCACGGAATAGTATTTTTTACTGATTCTATAGATTATATTGGACTCGAAAAAAATTATATACATAAAACAATTTGATTTTTAGTACCTGAAAAAGTTTAAAGGGCAGCTTGACAATGAGGCAACATCTATGACTTTCATGCGAAAATATGCTGTCATACAACCTTTAGGAAACTTTACGAGCCAAGGCAGCAAACTTTAACTTTTAGGTCTTGCCGCTAGAGGGCGGCCAAAATCCGACCAATGCATTATTCGCTAATATTGGTCTGACTTTGGCCACCACATGTTTGCGTTGTTTTCGACCTGTAAGCACCTATCCCATCGAAAGGAGGTTTCTTTAAAATACCAGAAGTGGAAAATTACAATTAAACCCTGTATCTTTTATTTTTAATTTACCTACTAAAGAATTTGCTGTTTTTTTTTTTTTTTTTTTTATTTTACCAAATAATTTGTTACCTTATTTGCAATTTGCGTTTAAAATAATTATAAAATATTTTTTTTTTACATTTGTTTAAAAAATTTGATAATAAAACATAAAAAAAGAAGTATTTTTATCACATTTTTATTTTAAAAAAACCTCAAAAAATATTTCTTTCTTAACGTTTTCCAAATAAAACAACATGTGGCCAAAGTAACCCAACTTCGTCGTCTGATTTTGGCCACCCTTATTTTTCAAAAAACTAGACCCATAAAACGTAACTAGAAACAAAATTTAATATCATTTGATGTAAAACTTAAGTTCAAAAGTGGACCAAAGTCATCCAATTTTACGGTAATATTTTACCCGAGAACAGTGAAAAACTCTAGCTACTACACTACGAAATCCTGACTAAATACGTGTCTAACACGCACTTAAATCCGCAATAGTACTCAATAATTGCACAATACTAGTTTTCTGTCCGTATTCTGGAGAGTGCAAATTGTAATCAATATCGGGTGCAATATTTTTTTTATTATTTGGGCCCAAAAATATATCCAAATATTTATTTATATCACAAAATTAAATATCACAAAATGTTACGTACCAAACACTAATACTAAACAAATTTTCAGTCTCATGGTAATTCGAAAAAAAATTTATGAAGGCACTAAATACGACACTACTATATAAAATTTTGTATTGTTATAGTTAATGGTATTTGATTACGATCGAATAGATCAATGATCAATGGATCGATTAATAAATATAAAACCACAATACACTAAACTAAATCTACTGTGTAAATAAATGATGTGAACAATGCATTTCCCGTTTTTATACTTTCTTAACTTTGAAATTCATTCAAGAAATTGGTGAGTTTTTTTTTTATTTTTTGGGGGGTAACAACTTTTGGATACAGACAGTGAAAGTACCTACACGAGACTGTATTAGCAATGGTAAACAGTACAATTTAGTAGAAAAAAAAATTCGATTTTGGGTCTCTACCCGATTGAAATTGAATTTCTACCCGACTACTGTAAAAATTTTTAACGAGTATTTAGCAAGTGTTTATGAATGTTCGTAAATGCTTGCGAAAACAATATTTTTTCATAACTTTTAATTTTTGCTATTAAAATGACGAAATTCCTTTTAGAAGTATGACTGATTTAAGGACGTTCGTGCGTCAAACGTAATAGTAGATAAATATTTTAATTTTAGAGAATTGACAAGTTCAGTTACATAGTTATCTTCCCTCAAAGATTTTAAGGCCTTCATAGATCATTTCTTAAAGTAATTGACGATTAAAAATCAAATTTTTAACACAGAGCCATTGGAAAAAACATTCTAAACAGCATTTTAGCGAATTTCCAGAATGGAATTCAGCTATTACAGCCACTGTCATGACGCGACTTGAACCCGGGACCATGGCAGAAATTTGTTTTGAGGTCCCTAGAAACCGAAAATAATATTCACCAAAATTTATATATATATATATATATATATATATATATATATATATATATATATATATATATATATATATATGTACATATATATGTATATATATATATATATATGTATATATATATATATATATATATATATATATATATATATATATGTATATATATATATATATATGTATATATATATATATATATATATATATATATATATATATATATATATATATATATATATATGTGTCCGCACGATAACTCTCGAACGAAATATCCTAGGTTTAGGAAATTTGGTGAAAATGTTGGAAGTCCCAAACCGTTGGACAAGTTCGTTAGCCAGACACGTCGGATGCCAGGAACATGGTGTTTGTTCTTGCAAAAAATTAGTTTTTTGCCAAAATTTCCACTTATTTAAAAATTTTTGCGAAATTTTTTTACATCATTTAAACGACGAAAAAAAATTACATAAAAAAGGTCTTTAAACTATTATTCTATGTCAACTAGTTTCCGAGAAAATTTAATTTTTATAAAAGGGCATTCGCTATGTTATGCAGGATGCTGCGACAGGGGTATACCTATATGCATAATTATATGAAAGAATGTGTTTGTGGTACAGGAAGATAGATTGTATATAAGTCATATACGTCATACATATGTATATGTTTGTATGTTACTTATATGCCGTTTTTTAGGGTTCCGAAGAAAGTTCTGTTTTTTAGAGCTCCGAAATAAATCTCCCGAGACTATAATAGAAATTTGTTTTGGGGTCCCTAGAAACCGAAAATAATATTCACTAAAATTTATGTATTAAATTTATATTTAGTCCTACACCGTTGGACAAATTCGTTAGCCAGCCATGTCGGATGCTTGGAACTTGGTTTTTTTGACCATTTTTCGTGAAAAAAATTAGTTTTTTGCCAAAATTTTCTAAAGTTAAAAATTTTTTTGACATTTATTTACACCATTAGAAAGAGGAGGAAAAATCACTTAAAAGGGTGAAAAATCACAGAAAAACGGATTTTTATAAACGGAAATTCGCTATGTTATGCAGGATGCTGCGACAGGGGTATTTTCATTTTAAAAATATTATAGTAAGTATATTATAAGAGTAGATACCATAATAAAAAATGTTTAAAAATATTCTTTGAAATATGCAATTTATATAATTGCACAAAAAAAAATCGTATTGACGAACGTTAAAATGAAATATTGCTGGCGTTCGAAACGAAAATTTTGTTAGTGTAACGTTAGCTAATTGAGCTTTTACCGTTACCAACCAGAGGGCACGCATTCAAAAATTCACATACATTATATCTTAAAACAACAATTTCTAACATGGTGACTGATTAGTTTTATTCCATAATTTTTAAATGTGACTGTACTTCAGAAATTAAGTATTTATACTGTGAAAAATCATGAAAAATAATTAACGTGCATTAATTTTTTGAATCAGAGCTCTCTGGTTTGTAACGGTAAAAGCTCAATTAGCTAACGTTGCGCTAACAAAATTTTCGTTTCGAACGCCAGCATTAATTATTGAAATTAATATTCGGATAGATTTTGATGTGTACACGTACATAATATACATACAAGGTCAAATCAGACTACTAAATTTCAATCAACAATTGTGTATGCATTGATGTCATAGATCAGTGCATAGGTGGTACGTATAGCAATCAGCCATATACACGACACGATATGACACATGAACAAGTACAAGCTCTGTATGCATAACATACAGGTATAGTGTTTTGTGGTAAGAGAAATCTTTTTTCTAATAGTCCTACATGTTCAAATTTGTTAAAACTAAAAAGAACGACTTCAAAAACCTATAATTCGTTTCCAATTTTATTATCAAATAATATTATTTACGGTTTTTAAGGCACTAAAATTTTTTGTGATTTTAGTGACGTCATAAAATAAATAATTTTTTTTTTGCAAATCAAACTTTATGTAAGTGATTTGTATTAGGGCAGTTGATTGGATTAGGATAATTTGCGTGCGAACTTTTCATTTTTGTTATTAAAATGACGAAGTTCCTTTTAGAAGTATGACTGATTCGAGAGGTCTTTTTCTAATAATCTTACATGCTTAATTTTGGTAAAAATAAAAAGAACGACTTCGAAAACCTGTAATTCGCTATCAATTTTATCATCTTATCATTTTATTATTTACTATCAACATAATGAAATTCCCGTCTTAGGGTATATAGTCTATAGTCCACTTAGTCCCTTGTAAATACCTCACTATTTTTTTTACTTTGTTTACTGTGAAAGGTTTACTTTGTGAAAATCCATATTAAAAACATGGGTTCGTTGCTTTGTCACTTTTCACAACAAAAATCGTATAAACACGAGTCGACTTTCGGCCATTACGCCATCCTCAGTTGTGTTTTTCACCTGAGGATGGCGTAATGGCCGAAAGTCGACTCGTGTTTATACGATTTTTGTTGCGAAAAGTGGCAAAGCAACGATCTTATGTTTTTTAATATGCAGATTTTCACAAAGTAAACCTTTCCAATATTAATTATCAAAATTACAATATTTCGATCGAAAATTAATTTGGTGTGATCGAACGTAAATGGGTTAAACTATTAGAAATGATCAGACAATTTTTTACTATTAAAACAAACAAATTAATTATAGATAACTAACTGGTGTCGGTGTAAAAAAATAAAAAAAGTCTTCCGGAAATAAATTTTACAAAAATTGACAAAATTTTTATTTTTGTCTGAACAAAAAATAATTATAACAACTTAATTTTGTGTCCTAAAAAATAAAAAAAAAAAAAAACGTTTTTAGTGAAAATTTTAACGCGTAGCGAATGATAAAAATTATTTATCGTTTTTATATGTAGGAAGCGAACGAACCGAAGCCAGTGGTGCATGTTACGATTGAATTTTTATGTAAGTGAATTATCAATCAGTCCGCCCGTGTTCAATCGACACGTTAAAAACGGTGCTTATTATTAAATAATCATACTTTTCTTTGTTTTAGTGTTATTTTATTGATTATTCACGTCAAATTATCGATACACGGTGTCGCAAAAGTAATAAATTCCGAGTGTACGAAGACTTTAGTCGAGGGGGTTCCCAAACTGTGCGCCGTGAAGCATCACGAAAGGTGCCGCGACTGTTTCGCTGAAAACGGGAAATAATTTTGATACTTTTAGGCTCGGCGAAAATTAAAATACCCCTGTCGCAGCATCCTGCATAACATAGCGAATTTCCGCTTATAAAAGTTAGTTAGTTAGTTTTTCTCGGAAACTAGTTGACATAAAATAATAGTTTAAAGACCTTTTTTATGTGATTTTTTCTCCTGTTTCCAATGGTGTAGAAAAATTTCTCAAAAATTTTTAAATAAGGGGCAATTTTAGCAAAAAACTAATTCTTTTCACGAAAATTGCCAAAAAAATCATGTTCCGGGCATCGGATGTGTCTGGTTAACGAACTCGTCCAACGGTTTAGGACTTCCAGTATTTTCACGAAATATCATAAACGTAAGACGTTTCATTCGAGCTATCGCGCGTGTACATATATATATATATATATATATATATATATATATATATATATATATATATATATATATATATATATATATATATATATATATATATATATATATATATATAGATTTTAGTGAATATTATTTTCGGTTTTTTTTTATAGTAATTTTATTTTGGGGAGAAAAAATTTTTTATTTTTCAAAAGTGATCACAATGCTTGCGTTACTTTAGTAGTCTCGGAAGTAATATACAGTGGAGCTTCACTAAAGTTTGGTAAACTTTAGTGAAGCAGATTGAGATCAGTGGCGGTCATTTTATACATGATCGGGACTAAATAATAATTTAAGTCATAGGTGACGTACAAGAGCAAACTATTTAATAATTTGGATCCAGTGTATTAATTGGATTTTATACTAATGAGTAAATTTCATTAAAAACATTGCTGTTATAGAAAGTCCTTCATTATAGATATTCCTGCTATAGAAATTTGTTTTCCTTGAACGGACAATTGGCAAGTACCGTATCTATTTTTCAATCTATATATACAGCTACGATTTGCTTTGGATTCACCAAATTCTCCGAATTGGTTATTAAGTACCTGGTATTCAAGTATTTTGGTATTTATTATTTAAATTTATTTATTATATTAAGTGAAGAACTGAACTGAGTAAGTAGCCTTCAAATCACTCGCTTTTTATATATCTGAAAAAAATTTTCAAAATTCTAGAATTCAACATTATAAAATTCTTTTTGGATAGAGAAATATTTTTATTAAAAAACACCACTGATTTGTTTACGTTTCTATGTTTTAAAATTTTATAATTCATCACTTTATAGTTCAGTTCAAAACCAATCTTAGTTATGTCATGAAAAATATGTAACTAATATTATTTCGTTTTGTTTCTATTATATTGTTCGATTTTTCACTTTGAATAAACATAATTAATAACATTTATGAACTTTAAGTTACAAACGAAGTTCTGAAATTCAGCAAAGAAAAGTTTAAATTTGAATACTCGTATGACATCCAAACCAATTTCTTTAAACCGTATTATATGTATGTAATTATTTTTTTTACTAAGCATATAGCTTTTATAGAATTTATATCTTTGTCTTAAAAATATATAATATAATAATATTGTTTCTTTCTATTTCTATAAAATCCTCTTAACTTTAGTGAGAAAAAAGTGACGTCACTTAACAAAACTGATGTTAACTTAACTGAAACTCTACTGTACATATATATATATATATATATATATATATATATATATATATATATATATATATATATATATATATATATATATAGGGTGTAAAACAAATAACTCTCGTCTTTTTGTGGCTCATAGCACCCTGTAGACACTAAAATCGCAGGAATTTTTTCGGAATTAACAGTCGCGTCACCCTTCAAAAGGATAAGAGTTATTTCCTTTACACCCTGTATATAATATATATACACACATACATATATACATATATATGTATGTGCGTATATATATTATATACAGGGTGTAAAGGAAATAACTTATCCTTTTGAGGAGTGACGCGACTGTTAATTCCGAAAAAATCTTGCGGTTTTAGTGTCTACAGGGTGCTATGAGTCACCCCACAAAAGGACGAGAGTTATTTGTTTTACACCCTATATATATATATATATATATATATATATATATATATATATATATATATATATATATATATATATATATATATACGTTTGAGTGGCGGTATAAAATCTAGTAATCCGCACATAATTTCTATCGGCGATTAAACCTTACGAAAATTTTTACTTGATACAGCTTCTAACTGAAAAAACTAGAGGCGCTCACGGTAATCATTGCATCGCCAGTACTTCTAGAATTGTTTTAATAAGGGAAAGGTGGGTAAAATTGAAAATAAAAACAAATAACAATTTGCCACGTCATTTTTATTAAATCAATCCACAAAGCTTAAAAAAATGAAAGCGTTGTTTTGTTTTCAATTACACAACAGTTCCTGTTCATTGCAAATGAAAGAATAGGGCACATCGTATTAGAGAGATATGTTACGTGTCTAATGGTACAAGCCCTATTTAAAGAAAAATTAAAACCAATTATTTTTTCCTAGAAACTTCACATTTATAATTTCTAATTTCGTTTGATTTTGGAATTTTTTTTTTTTTTTGGAAAATATACTTTTCATAAAATGCCCCTGAGTACCAGTACATAAAATTTTTTTGAACGAAACTATAAACGTGAAGAGACAAAAACGAATGTTAAAATTAAACAATTCCCGTATATTTTAGTGTGATAATATTTTTGTCAATTCGAAAAATTTTTATTACCCTGTTTTTTAATGAACGTTTGATACACTTACCACTGAAAATACTTGAGTTAGATCGACGTAAAAACTCAAATATATTCTACAAACGGGTTTTATTACTTAAATCTTCATCGGACTCAATCAGTACGCAAATATCCGGGGGTACACTGTACAGAATTATCACGCTAAAATATGCGACGTGATTGTGATTGTAATTTTCTTTTTTTTTTTTTGGATAATTGTAATAAATTTCAAAAATTTAAGCACGTATTAACGATTTCTTATTAATCTTTCATACAGTTTGCAAGTAATCTTACAAAATCTTACAGACACATTTTACAGATCTAAAAATAAAAAATAAAAATATATTTGAATTAACAAAAAAGCAACAAAATATAGATAGACAGTGCTTTTATATTTAATATACAGATGAATAATCTAAAAGTTGACAGAAAACGTTAGATTATAATGATTTCGTTGCAGCAGTTTGTGCTACGAAATCCTAAAAATTACTTGGAAAAGTTCAAAATTGTATCTTAAAAATCAGTATTTTAGTATATACGGTCCATCAATATGAATTGAAATGATTTTAAGGTGAAAAACGTAAATAATTTTCAATAAATTAATAAATCTTTCAAACGTGTTTGATTTTATTACACACAAAAAATATTACAACTATTAAAAGGGTTCGTTTCTTGAAAAAAAAAAACGTTAAAAATTAATAAATCTAACAAAATTAGACACCCCTGTTGGTTTAATAGCTAGTACCTCCGCTCTTATCTGATAAATCGTCGGTTCAAAAGCTATAATAAAAAATGACAACCCTCAAATTATTCACCTGTATAATACGCATGTGCAACATGCGTACTATACAACTGCACATGCGTGTGTATTATAAAACATACAAATAAACCTATAAAATAAGATCTTTTACGTTAACATAAAATACGTGGTCAGACCTCTAATAAAATATGAAAAAAAAAAATTGGGTTTTGAAGTCTACGAGATCTCCCAAAAAGTATTTGGACGGAGACGATAACTAAAAACACAAATTACAATTCCACAATGAGACAAATTATTATTAGAGGCATTTCTTTTCCAATTACATTCTCAAAATACTATACGACTAGACTGGTATAATTTTAACATTGTTTTCATTCGCGCACTGACTCGAAAACCGTATTCAAAACCACAAACCTTTCAAAAGTGCCATTTGGTAAACATTAGCGTTAAATATTGCACTTTTTTTTCAATTCGAATCACAATAAATAAAACTTCGATGGTCGATATGAGACGTCGTTACAATGAGTTCAACAAAAATTAGGAATAATTTTTTTTGGAAAATCTTCCATAGGACGGACAGTCCTTGCCGACGCCTGACCAAGTCTTAAATTTCTGGATGGGCTAAATCGGTTATATAATCACAAAATTTAACACACTGCCTGTCACAACTACTGTGTTTCCGCCATTTTGAAACTATCTGACCAATTTAGCGCCATCTACGAACCTAACCTGGACACTGACATTTCAAACCTTCCACCATTCTGACGATGCTTACCATCTTGATAAAAAAATTGCACTTATACTTAAACAAACCCTTCATTTACGGTTGGAATGTTTTACTAAACAGTTTATTTCACCGAAAAGGGTTAAAACACTGGGAAATACTTGTACAAACCTTTAAATGGCCACGAAATTTGAAAGGCTTAGCGCTCGCTACCTAGCAACAAAAAAAAATAACACATTTTCAAAAAATTTTATATTTATTGCATGTCAAATATGTACTTTCCTCTTAAAATTCGACTTTCAAATTTTTTTGCTAAAACAATATTCTAAAAATGTACTTTTACGATTTTTCTTTTGTTTTACTTAAGACTTTACTCAGTCGATTATAATTTTAAAAAAAGTGAATTAAGACAAACAGTATATTTATATTATGAATATTATTCTTCCTAATTAAATATTATAAATATAATTAATTAATTAATTATGGTTTTTTTTATTAGTTTAATTAGTACAAAAAAAGAAAATTAAAACTACAGTACACAGCGCATATATTTATAATATTTAATCCATACAAATTTTATAACAGTAAATTTATCTAACTGTATAGAAAAATTAGGTTTGATTTTTCAGACTTAATTTGAATAAGGGTACGTCTGGTCTAGACTTTATGAAAATATTTTCTATTTCATATATCCATTTAAAAACATCTTAAAAATATTGTAACACATAACGTCCCTATAATAAATACGAGTGGTGACATCTGGTTTGACAGATGACTGGTTCCGCCATTTTCTTCTGTTCAAAGTTTACGTAAAATAAACTGGAAATAAATTAAATATTCAACAATCAATTATGAGTTAATGAACAATTAAAAAGTTTTAATTTAATTATTCTTTCTAATATTTAATGTATTTCCAATTTATTTTACGCAAACGTTGGACAGAAAATGGCGCAATCAGAGCGTAAGAAGTAGCGTCATCTGAATAGTTTGTGGTTACATTAGGAAACTACATAAGTCCATAGTCACTAGATGGCACTACGCGTTACGTCTTACATCATTCAATGTAAGAACACTACAAAAAATTCTTGTATGATGTTTTGAAATGAACAAATGAAATAAAAAATTTTTACCCTTAAGTAAAATTCTGTTTAACACAATATCGGATGAACATGAAATGATTGCTTTCGAAATGTTTATGTGGTTTGTATAAAAAAAATTGACCGAAAATTTCTCGTACAGTGTGTGTGTTTTGAGTGATATTGTAAATAAACAGAATTTTTCGTTTTATTATAAGCGATTATGAATTTGTTTTAAAAATTTTTGATTAGGCATTGCGTTAAAAAGTATAAAAAAATAATTTAATATAAAAAATTGAAGCAGTAATTGCAACAAAGTTGCTTTTTTTACTGAATTTTCAACTGAAACACACGGGACAGTAGTTTTTTTTTTTGAGTAAGCTATTTAAATAAAATTTGTCCCACGTGGAAGAGGTCATGATTTAATCTAATTGTCAAAAGAATACTTTTAAATTCAGATCTAATTGAGAAGACATTTTGTTTCATCGAAAACAAATAACATGTTCAAGATTGTATGAGGCAATACAGGATCAGTGCATCATATAACCTTGAACACGCTGTAAAAAAGTAAAAAATTCAGTAAATTGGAAAACGTATCCGCAAGTTGAAAGAGTACTTTTTCTTTTTCAAAAAAATTTAGACATCATACGCATACAGTGAATTTCGGTTTTTTTTTTTTTTTTTTTTGGGCCAATTCTGAAAATTTTGAACACAAGTTTGTGGCAAATTCAAACAAAAATGTTGACGTTACTATAGTTATATAAGAAAAATTTTCGTTTTAGGATCGGAAACTGAATTTTGTGTAAAAATTTGGGTAAATGATGTTTTGATGTTCCACAAATTACTGTACGCAACAGGCGCTTCGATTGTTTCGAAATTTTAGGCGGGATTTCGGACGGTACCGCTCTAAATATGATAGTTGTTTTGCGTTAATGGCGCCTCGACGTTTCCTGAAACATAAATTATTAAAATTAATCGATTTGAACATATTACTTTACGATATTCCATATTTACTATTAATTAATTTATAAATAAAACACTACGCTTGCTTTTAAACGATTACACTGATATTTACAATTTTAATTTTTATAATTAATTCATAATTTCGTTTGTGTACGACTGTAGCTTTGTATTTTTAATTTAACAGAGGCGTTATTTTTAAAATTTTGTAGTTCTAACGACGTCTATCCTCGCAAGGGTGGTCAGCCCGCCCTTGACACATTAAATTTGTCAGTGGCGGTTCATTTTTTTTTTTTTTTAGTATTTTATTTATTAATTACAAAAATCACAAATTCATATTTACGAATTACAATTATGGCCGATGACAAAAACTTACTCTCGAATCATTTCGACAGCTTCTTCGTAGCGCAATCCGAGCTCCATGAGAGCAATCGCGACAAGAACGGGAGCGCGACCCAATCCTGCAACGCAATGAACAGCAATACATCCGTCCGGTTGCTCGCGGCTATGCTTCTTCAACAGCTGGAACCATTCGTTAATGATTTCCGGTGGCGGAAATGTGCCATCTTCGAACATCAAATCATACACGGCAATTCCTTGATCCACGAGTGCATCGATCTTGTACGATGGTTCGCAAACGCGCACCACAGCAACAACCCGATGTCTTTTCAGTTCCTAAAACCAAACAATATGTTATAGTTCGAGAGGTGTTGAACATTTCCTTTAAAGAGTTTTGTACGGGCCCGGTCATTTATTCCAACTTTACAGCTTGGAAATTTTATCAGAGAAAAGTTATATTTGATTTTTCATAAAACATACCGTTTCAGTTAGGCAATAACGTATTTACGCAGGGAAGGGGGTAGCCTAAGTGGATTTCTAGACGGAATTTCGCCATTTTGATAACAAAAATGGAAAGTTCACGCCCAAATTACGTTAATTCAATCAACCATCCTAATTTAAAACATTTCCATGAAGTTACATTTTAAGGATTAAATTGATGACGTCACTAAGATTAATAAAGTCTTTAATGCCTCAAAAATCGTAAATAAAATGACAAAATGATGAAATTGGAAGTGAATTTTAGGTCTTCGAAGTGGTTCTTTCCATTTTTACGCACATACGGGATAACTAGAAAAAAGACTCCTTCAAATCAAACATATTTCTAAAAGAAATTTCGCTATTTTGACAGCAAAAATGAAAAGTTTACACCCAAGTTTCCATAATTCAACTAATCAACCAAATTCAAATCACTTCTATAAAACTTGACTTAAGAAAAAAGAAACTTTTTTTCATTTTGATTACGTCATTGAGTTCACCACTAAAATTTTTGTAAATACGTCCCTTAAGAATTTCTATGACAAACGATTATGGATTTACGACTATCTGCACCGCAGATTAGTACAGATATATAATTAGCTATCTCTCTCATACGACCTAACTAGCGTCGCCAAAATATGACGTAAAATTAGTGCCCTCACCAAACTATTATGGTACACACAACATATTACTTATTACTATGGTCTATTTCAGTTAAATTTAACCATGCTTCGTAACTTTGAATTTAAATAATTTCCGTTTTCGTGGCTTTATCTGTTTTATTATGGCATTTATGTAAATTTTAAATTTGCAGTTTATTTTTAGAAAAGAATAGAAGATCGATTTGTTTCGAATATAAGAATTATTTAATTTTTTAACGAAAACTCATGATCAATTTTATCTGAAAAGAAGTATACATAAACCTATCATTGCATGTACACGGACGTGTGCTTGTATATATGTAGATACAGTGTGTGTATATGAGTGCACATATACAGTACTCAATCATGGCTGACTGTGGTTGACAAACAAAAAATTAATAAAATCTATTTACTTATTTAAAGAAAGATATCCCTTTATTTTGAGCAATTTTTTTAATGGAATTTTTACACTTAGATACGACACACTTCACATTTTTTTCTATTTAAATTTCAAAAGTTAACTAGAAAAACAATGACACAACAAGCAATGTTGCTCCTGGCACAGAACTGATGTACTGATTGTCTAACCGACACCAGTCGACACCGAACGAACGATCGATTTTTGTATTTACATTGCCTCTGTTATTCTGTGATCTGCACCAATACATTTGTGTTGGTACAAAACTCTTTGAATAAATTGTTCAAACAGCTCTTGTACTATATAAAATGACACTCACCTGTATGAAACTGTTGATATTATTATCAGACGGGCGATCAGTGATCAAAAATTTCATTCCTTTGTGTTCAATGGCAGCAGGTGCTGGTCGAATGTCTTTGGTTCGCATTATGACTGTGGTCATTTTCCGATGACGCAACCAAACAATAAAATTATATTTTGAGTGACCCTCAATAAATTCGGTGACTCCGATCAACAAATAACAAGAGAGACGCACTTAAACACTGATATGAGTTTAGAATATGTTTTTGTTTACCACTGATTTGATTTATTTCTTCAAAAAAATAAATTCACAAAATCGTTGTTTTAGTGCAAAAATAATTTGATTCTTTTTTTTTGTTTTGTTTTCTAATTACCAAAAAATTTCTGTGATGACGTTTTGTTTTTGATAATTTTTTTTTACTAATTAATTAGTTTATGAGAAAATTGAATCAGTCTTACAATTTTGTTTTATTAAATTCTTGCACAATTGTTTTTTCTAGATATTTTCTATTTTCAATGTTCAATTTTTTTTTGAATTCGTGTCTGATGTTGTTTTCAAAATGTTTCCGACACCAAAAGCAACTAAAAAATTAAACAATATTTTTAAAAATCAATCTTTAAACAGACAAAATAGTTTTTAAATTGTGATTCTTGAAAAAAATACAAAGTTAGTAAAATATTATTTACAAACAGGTGTTAAAATTGGAGTTAGAATTATGGTTTTGTTCAAGAACTGGATAGTTAAGGGCAGAGAATTGGTTTTATACCAAAAATATGTAAAATGTTAAAATTTGAACCAATTCTGATCTATAGTTTGTGAGATAACGAGTTTTAAAAATGACTTCTTTTTGACATACAACTTCTGAGTATTGAATATATAGAGGGAGCACTCAGCACAGAGATATATACAATGTGTATGAAAATGAAGCCAAAAAAGTGACAGGTGTTGACCAATATGGCGGTTAAATAAGGTTGGATTTAAAATTTTTCTATAAGTATGTGTTAGAATATTTATTAATAAATAGTCTCAAATTACGATAAAAATCACATACAAATTAAAAAATATTTATTACCACCGACACTTGATAGGTTACAAAAGGTGTTAACAAATATGGCGATTTTGCTTCAAAAAAAGCTAATGGGGGAATCCTCTAAACACACAGTAAGTTCAATAAATTCTGACGTATTTTATCCCTTAACTATCCATATGGGCGGGCATTACGTGAAAATCATGCAACTGTATTTTTGAAAAATGATTTGAAAATACTAGATGAAAAATGAATTAAGAAATTTTGAAATTGTGGATCAAAGTTCGATACTTCGGCGATTTTATTTATACATAGAGGGCTATCGAAATAAATTTTATATCCTACGGGAACAAATTCTTACCTGAATTTGGCACTGCAAATGGCCACAATCGTTGAAAATAAATATTTAAATGAAAAATAATTGAATATTTTGCGGTTTTAATTTCTCTTTTTAGGGCAAAATGTTTGCATTTCTGTATGTGTTTTGGTTATTTGTTTGATGATTAGTTATTTGATAATTTCTTTGTGCTCAAAACTAAAATAATAAACGGGGAAACGGCAAAACGTAGCAATTATACAGGGTGTGAACAAAGTTTTACCACCGGACACTGCGATCACACAGCATCGGTGTCTGGTTTTTTTTTTCTCAAATTAAACGAAACAGTTAAATGATATTTTGTTAAACGAAAAAAAATGAACAGGATAGTTGATGCGTATGAAAAATGCCAATAGATGTCGAAGCCACGACTATGTATTTAGAATTTATTTTCTTTACTTTTTTTTACTTTTAATTTTTTTTTAAACGCTCTCTAAATTACGACGACAAATCAAAAACACGTATACACCTCTTGCCGGGCCCCAATACTTATTTGTGTTGTGCTTGGCAATATTCTGCGCTGTCCAATTGGAACTCCATGTATGTGAGGACTGTCTCACCAAGAAACTGAAACAAATCAAAAAAAATTTCATTAATTTTTTTTAACTCTTTAAGGGGAGGTTTACTCGAGAGTCCTTAAAAATTATGTATTTTTCTAGAATTTTTTTCTCCAGAACGGAAGTAAATATCAATTTCAAATTTTGTGCACATATTTATTAAGTATTAAACTACACAAAAAAAATTTTTCAAGGAAAAATATAAAAAAGTGTCCATTTTTAGATAGTGCAGTGTGACGATCCGAAAATCCAATGCCTTGTTAGTGGACATCCTAGCGCCGGTAATAAACCACCGAAATCCAAAAACAAAAAAGATTTATAAAATATATGAAGAGTACCGGCACCTCTACCTATAATATCAATAAATTGCTGAAAGAAAAAAAAATGGCGGATGTTTGAACTTTTGATTACGATTTTTGTCTTATTTTTCGCTCTTTAAAGTAAATTTAAAAATAAAAAAAATATTGAAAGTGTATCGAACTTAGGTAGAGGTGCCGAAGAATTGAATTATCTTTAAAATAAAAAATTAAAAAAAAGGATCCATTGAATAGTTTTTGAGTTATCGTGTCCACCAGTTCCAAAAATGTAGTTCCGAGATATTATAAAATATATATAAAGAAACGCATTTTCAAAATTTTATATTTAATACTCATTATTGCGTGAACTACGTTTTTTGAATTTTTTTTTTTATAGAAAGCTGGATTCGGTTAATGTGCAAGAATCTTGTTTTTAAATTATTTTCAGTAAAATCACTTTGGGAACATATTCTACACATAATTTGCTATCAATTTCGGCAAAAAAAAAAAAATCGATTTTTTTATCAAATCTCTAGTAAACCTTCTCTTAAATTACTATCAGCAAAATCACTTTGGGAACATATTCTACACATAATTAGCTACCAATTTCTGCAAAAAAAAAAATCGATTTTTTTTAACGGCTCTCAAATAAACCTCCCCTTAAACGATTAAGACGAGTTAACTCGTCCTACAATATGGCGGCTCAAAATGTTTTGATATGTATATATTAGAGATGTTATGGATATCCGTAACCGTAACCGAAACTACCGGATATCCGAATTAATTAAATATCCGAAACCGAAACCGTATCCGAAAATAAAAAAATTTCGAATTTGTTTCGGATAATGAAAGACAACTGCCGTTGGAAAACTGCGGTTAAATTTACATTTTCACAAAATTTCTTAATAAAATAGTTGAATAAATGATCCCTGTTTTCAAACTGTTTGACATACGGGACCGTACATTAAAAATTTACCACTCACTTAGCAACTATGACATAAATAACGAAACCATAAGGGTTGCGTGTTATATTTCATATAAAGTGTATTAATTGTTAAAATAGTGTACTAGTTGGGCGGTGTTTCGTCATTATCAGTTATAAGACAACAAAACACTAAAAATTAATAAGGTATAGTCTGATACGGTGAGGTTCAAGTGTACTTTGAGTATTATCCGAGCGTACTTTACTATTTTAGTCACTTGACAATATTGGCTGTTCTTTTAACATTTAAAAAAAAAATAATTGGCAACTTCTAAAAATTGTATGAAAACTATATTTCTTTACAATGCGATGGTTACAGCGTGTATCAGATACAACAATAAACTTAAAAGAGAAAACGGGAAAAAATATTTTAAAATTTTTGTTTCATTGTAAATAGATTAATAATCCTAGAAGGAACACCTGAGGCCTGACAGATGTATATATTTTTTGGATTTAGAACCATAAAAAGAAAAACCATTATGAGATCATTCTTGTGTCCGACTCTGTTGCTCAGAAACATTTTTTTCTCAAACATAATTAAATAATCAAAGGTTATGAAAATTTTTTGTAAGTATTTCTATTAGGGATAAATTTGGACCTCTAAAAAAAAATTGGATTTATTGTATCGTTAGGAATATCGTTGAAAAGAGCTATTTTTGGGGATATCACATATTTTTACAATTTTTTTTTTTTTTTGGAGGGGGACTTGGTAAAAAAACACCATTTCTCTCCCTATTACATGGTCTACCAAACTTCTAAAGTTAAAAATTTGACATTACGGTTTGCACGTATTAAGTTATAGATTACGGAAAAACTGTCAGAATTTTCGACAATCTAATAGTTTAGTATCTGCTGCCATACTTTTAAGACAATACACAAAACAAACACTACACAAATATTTGGATTCAATTTAAATAGTGTTGACCGGGGTAATTGTGAATGGATTTTCATGAGTTGAGATAAAAGCGTTGTTTTAAGTATTTTTTATTTTATATATCATATTATGGTTGATTTATTTTTAATTCTACATTATTCAGGATGCACCACACAAATTTTGAGCAAATTCGTATGAAAAACAAATATTTTATAAGCCATTCACATTTCCCCGGTGCGGTTTTGCAAATCTTATGAATTTTGGGGTAAAAGTGAATGCCATCAGAAAAATTATTTAGAATGGATTACAAGAGAAGTGTGGTACGTCAGAGTAAAGCCCAGCTCAAATTCTTCACATTTACTCCACTTTCAAATTTTTCATCATACTTTAGCGGTCACAATGTCTCTTTGTTTAATGCAAGTTACGCATACCTCAAATTTCTACAAAAAATCAAGGTTAAAGAAAAATAACAAAAATTTTAGGAACAAACTTATTACAAGCTAAAAATGATATTTTGATGATATTCTGTCATTTTATCATATAAAAAATCAAAAAATTCCATGTATTCACACAAAAACAAGGAAAATAAGACTTTTTCAAGGAAATACATTTAGTTTACATGAATAAAAAACAATTTTTTTTTTTGTATTGTTTGTACAACGGAAACTTGTACAATAACGTCACCAGCACCTTATCAACATTTTCAACTCTGAAAAGGACACTACTGAAATTTTTGACCGAATGGGGGCATTTATGAATGACGTTCACAATTACCCCACAATTTTAAAATCATGGGGTAATTGTGAATTGGTGATAAATTGTCCAATTTCTTTAGCAATTAATAAGGAACCCTCTCAGGGCTTAGACCACTTCTTTAAAAGTACTTTTAACCATTTCTTACCTTTTAAAAAAAAATGTATTTAAAAAAAAAATTTTTTTGAGGATTGGTCGAAGTAAGATACGTAAAATTTTGCAAGGGTTTTTTCAAAATAAAAAAAAGATACTAATACTTGGAGAATTGTTATCAAATTTTAATAGCATATTAAGAAAGGACAGAAAAACATATTAAGAGTTGATTTTTAACAATATTAATGTTATTTTAGAAATTATAGGCGCCGTTCACAATTGCCCCAATTCACAATTACCCCGGTCAACCCTATATTTAAATTCGACCGACCAATTATTTGTTGACAAAATTCCCGTATGGAGTCCTGATTGCGCGAGCCCTAATCGCCCTTGATCGATTTTTTACTCTATTACAAACGGAAATTAAGTATTTCATATAAATTTTTTATATTCTGTGCATATTTTTGGATTAAATTTTTTTATTTTTCGCGAAATTTCGATGTCCTTTCTATAATTAAAAAAATAAAAAAGTAACAGTTACTCAGTCTCCGCCATATTTTTTTTTCAGGTGTGATAAATGAAAATGATCTCGGAAATGGCGCCAATTTTAATCGTACTGACATCCAATTTTCAGGACATATTTATTTCCAATATTATACACTTAAAGAAAATGTAAAAGCCTCAAAGTAAAAATTTTTAGTGCTCACTTAAGGGAGATCACTAGTGTGACATTTTTAAAAAATCGAAATTTTTTTGGATCGTTCGATAGTCTAAACCTTTAAAAATAACATACTAAAATTTCAAGTGCATATCTCAAATAGTTTTTGAGTTATAGCCATCTGAAGAGCGGATACTGATTTTCATTGTTAACTTTGAGGAGTTGAGAAATGTATGAAAGTTGATAGTTCGGGAGTTTCTGGACGTGGTTGCCAGTCACATGTTGTGGAGCAGCTAGAACCTGGCACATTTAAACGATTCATCTAGTTTTACTATGACCGTTATAGTGAGTACATTGTAAATAATTTTAATAAAAATTCTCAGTGATTAAAACTAAAAGGTAAAGTAAAGAAAAACTACATTTTTCAAATTTGCTGCAGTTGTAACTCGAAGACAAATCATCCGATCGAGTATTGCAGTTTCTTTTGTATATGTTTCTTCGTACCATGAACCTCCAGTTTTCCGATCGAATAAAAAATGTAATTTTGGCAGGCCAAAAATCATCAAATTTTCACGCAAAATTTGAATTTTTTTTTAAAACTCCGCCATTTTGTTTAATTTTAATTTTTTTTTTCGATTGAGGTTCACAGTACAAGCAATACCTTCTAGTTTTTTTTTTTTTATTTCCAGCACTGTGAAGGTCGCTACCACTGCAGCAGTTGAAGGACTTTTTTTTCGGAGCCTTGGGAGATTGCGAATAACTCGCTGAATTTTCAATTTTTCGGTCCAAAAATTTTATTATGTATTTATTATATATCCATAAATATATCCTTAAAATATTAAAACATTCCATGCAGTAGTTTTCTTTAAAAAAAATTCCCAAAAATTCCCTCTTTTTCAGCCGGTCACACTAGTGGTCCCCCTTAATCATCGAATCAAAAGTAAGTGTAAAAACACATCCTAATAAACCCATTTATTGTTATTTATTTGTTTATTTATTTACGGCGAAAAAATCATTTTCCAAAATGTAACAGAAAACGCCATAAAACACAAACAAAATAAATACTGATAAAAAACATATCGAAAATTTGGCAACCTTTAACAAAAACAAAATACTTAGCGAGAAAATTTTAATGAAATATATTTTTAGGCTAG
Organism: Brachynemurus nebulosus; assembly: GCA_035578155.1. Taxonomy (NCBI): domain Eukaryota; kingdom Metazoa; phylum Arthropoda; class Insecta; order Neuroptera; family Myrmeleontidae; genus Brachynemurus; species Brachynemurus nebulosus. The sequence continues at coordinate 23,954,695 of JAPWDM010000007.1, read as the reverse complement.
TAGTATTATATCTAAAATATTAAAAAAAAATATGTATATACATATTATGTTGATGGTACAGGATGACACAAACTAAACACATCCAAATTCACATAACGCATCCTGTATTAATAACACAAACATGATTCATAGTTTATTTTGACCAAAGTTCAAAATATTTACAAACATTTCGGTGTAATTTTGCATAAACCGGTGTTTCCCCTTTCGTTACTCCGCCCCTTCCGTTATAATTGTTGATTAATTGGTATCTTAATTACAAATTATTTAGATAAGTGCAAGAAATATTATATGAATCCATTGTACATGATGTACAAATTTTTTATTCAAATATTAAAATTCTATTTTTAACCATTTTTTTTTTTAAATATATGGGTGTGTATGTCCGTAAAAAAATTTGGCGCATATCGTTCTTAATCGTTTTAGACGCCTGTGTCACTTAAATTAAGGGTACTGTCTGATTTCGAATTTATATTGTCATTTCAAAACATTTTAAGAACATTATGCAAAAATTTCAGAGCAAGATTGAAGGAATTTTATATTTTATAGCTATTTATGTTGAATATTTTATTTGCTTTTCCCAAAACTTATTACGTTTTAGCGAATTTTGTATGTATGTATATATGATTTTTACGAAATTTAATAAAAACGTTAAAAATTCAAAAATCTTGGATGAGCTCGTCATCCAGACACGTCCGATGCCCGAAACATGGTTTTTGGGGCATTTTCGTGAAACAATAAGTTTTTTTGCCAAAATTCGAAAGTTTTTGCGACATTTTTTTACACCATTGGAAAGAAGAGAAAAAATCACATAAAACAGGTTTTTAAACTATTGTTCTATGTAAATTGGTTTTCGAAAAAAGCTAATTTTTGTAAACGAAAATTCGATAAATTATACAGGATGCTGCAACACGGATTTTTTTTTTGAGTCGCCAGCATCACACGGAAGAAATTAAATTAAAACTGTTTTGTTTGTCGTAACTAATTATCCAAAAAGTCTAGACCAGACGATACGTTTATTACGATTCAAAATTATAAACATAAACAAACGCGGCTGTGCTATGTCCCTAGAATCATACGTTGGTCTACGAGTCAAGTTAATCATACATCGGCGTCATTTTGACGAATGGACTTTTTACGGGCAGTTTTAGAGTTTATTTGCAGAAAACATTTTTTTTACATAATAATACTACAAAAGTGAACAAAATATTTAAAAAAATTGGATTTGGAAAAATTTCTGAATATAAATATTTATTAATTTTTTTAATCTTTTTATCAAAGTATATATTTTCATTATAAAAATTAAAGAATAGATAAATACATCAATTGTACCATAAAACATGTCTTTCAAATAATTAATTTATGAACTATTATCAGTCAGTGGACATGTACGACTTTACAGAATGTGAAATTTCTCAGTCATAAATATTCCTATAGATATGTAGTTATTTTCCCATTAGGCACATTTGTAAATTTTCTAAAATTTGTTAGTAATTTTTCGAATAAGATCTCAAAAAATAATAAAAATTAAAATATTTTCCACAAAATAAATTGTTAATCTTTTATTTAGTCATTCGAAACGCATTTTAGTTAGTTTTCGATTCAATATATTAAAATTTCAGTATTATGTCGTCTCTATAAGTCAAACAGCTGTAATCATCTTTCACATTATCATAATCATTGAATAAATTAATTATAACATCCATATTTTTAATAAATTTTAGAAAAATAAGGAAAACTTTTATATGTGGAGTACAAAATCTTTAAAAAAAAAAACATCGGTTAATCATACATCGTCGTCCTTTTGACGCACACTATTTCAGTATAAAAAAAACGACAATAGCTATAAACAAAATTTATACGTCTTATATGTTATAATAACAAATAAATTAGATAACAGAAGTTTCACAGCAAGCAGGCAACGACAAGTTGTAGTATTGGAGCAGGTAGAGAAGTTCGTTCGTCGTTTTGACGAGTACGTATGATTCTAGGGATATTCAAAGTCAGTAATGCCACAGTGTAATGCCACTGCCGATGATTAAAACATTACTCTCGAAATACGATAAAAATCCGAATTGTGTCGGTTATTTGACATTATAAATTTAAAACAATGTTCCCAAACTAACTTCAAAAAATTGTATCGAATACTTAAAAAACCGAATTTCGTATAGGTATGGGCAAAAGGGGATACGACCCCTGTAATTATTTCCTTGGATCCACGTCTGACGACATGGGGGTGTTATGTGAAAGACCTGGCGTTTTGTGAAAAACTACACTGAAAAACGAATTCAATCATTTGGCTAGTACAATGATCTAATTTAAAATTTTCAAAGAAAAAAGAAAACATTTTAGCAAAAAATTGTAAATGCGCCAATTCCAATAAAAATTTTATTAGCACAAATACAAGAAACGATGTATTTGAAAAAAAAAACGTAAATAAATACAGTAACAAAAAATAACAGACCCCTCTCCTTCAGCTTCAATTTAACAAATATTTGCACTATTGAACAATAATTAACGAATTATTAAGACAGAAATTAAAATACTGTGTGCAATCAAACACTAATTAATTGACTTAAGTCAAACCGAACAATACTTATGAACACCGCTCACAACTTAATACTGAACACATCAAGACGATCCTAGTAATCATTTGCGAATGCATATAAAATGTGACACATACGAATGAATATAATAAATATTATGCTCAATACAGAGTATTTAATTTGCTAATGAATTAATTGCATAGCTGATTTATATAAACTTCCGATATTTTTATAAACAAAAGACAAACAGTATAACAATTCAAAGAAATCACTTGTTTAAGTGTATAACACAACCAAATCAAGGACACAACAACCAACCTTAAACCTTAAACTTCTCTGGAATTATTCACTATTTTCAAAACCCATCGGAAAAAATACAAATATCACACACACAGATATTTAAGTCATAGTTTTTCCCCCCAAAAAAAAAAATTTTGCAAACTTTAATTGACTTGCGACCGCTCGCATTAAACAAACACATTTGATTACAGTAAACAGTCTGCGAATTTAGTTCAATGTTCAATAGCGCAACGGATTCGGTGACAGTTCTGATTTAAAAACGTAAATTTTAATAAGAATAGACGCACGAAATGTTGGCAATCAAAATAGCAACATGAAAATATTTATAAATAACTTGGTGAAAAAATTTACATATGTGGACAAATACGTACCGCCTGTGTGATTAAGGGGCAACATGCACAGATTCACTTGTAAAAAATTAACTCTTTGCACTCAAGCAAAAAAAAAGTGAGTTGTAAATAGGCTGGTAAGACATGTAGCACATGACAACGACCGACGTTCTTTTTTTGACGGATTCTTTTGACGTTCTAACCTTGTTTCCCCAAAGTTGAATACTAAATGCGCTAAATACGTCCTCAATGCTGTTTTTATTAGTTTTTAATTTTAAAAAATAATTCAACGTAATTTTGTATTATTTTATTTACAATTTTTCTAATAAAATGAATGTGTTTGCAGTTATTAAATAAAATATTAATGTAATGTGAAGTATGAGCAGTCATTACAGTTTAACATTCAGTGTGTCATGTGGTACATGTCTTATGATCCAACAGACAAAACACCATTAAATATGGTAGAGTTAATGGATAAACCATCTTGTCATGCTGTACATGTCTTATAAGCGCAAAGGGTTAAAATTTTAACTTTTTTTAAAATTCTTTAATTTGATGTACAAGAACATAAGTTTGAGGAGGCTCACCAATTCAGAAATTTAAAAAATCGATTTTTTTGTTTATTGCATTTTCTTATAGCTATAAGTACTTATCAGAAATCAATTTAAACACGTTTCTCTCGAAATGACTTTTTTCGACACCTGTATCAAGATTACTCTAAATCTATTCATCCAAATTAGAGCTCAAATTTGGACAGAATATTTACAACACATTTTACTATTGGCTAAGCCACAACCAGATTTTTTTGGATAAAATATGGCCATTTTATGACCATTTTATAACCATTTTAATCCCCAAAAAATGGTAAAATTTAAAAATTTTTTCTTAAACTGCCGCCATTTTGTTTCTATACATGCAAAATTGCAAATGCTGGTTGCTCCAATAACCATACTCATGTAGATTAAGAATTTTTTTTACTTTTTCTCTTCAGATTCTCCTGAGCTTCAAAATCCTATCACAAGTGGAAGCACCTTTTTTTAGATACTTAACTATATGTATATATTTATATTGATCAATTTACGTCAAAGGAAAAAAAAATTGTGTAATCTTGAATAGTTAATAAACGAACTGATATCATTTGTTATTTGTTTTCATTGCCCAATTTGTCTAAAAAAAAATCGTGAAAAAACCTGTTTTTTTTTTTCGATCTCTAAACTGGTGAGCCTCCTTAAGGTGTTTGATACATTAAAGTATTCTAATGATTAAGAAATCAGTGATAAAATGTTAAAATTTGAACGAATTCTGATGTATAGTTTACTTTTTTAATACGGAGGTAATGGGGGAATCCCAAAAATACACCAAAAACTAACACTTAAAGAATAAAATTAACACCTTGACGATCACTGACGTCGTAACACGTCAAGTGAAACCTTAATAACTCACATACCACACCGTAGAACGTCAACAATTCCATATAAAGTGTATTAGCTGTCAAAATAGTGTACCAGTTGGGCGTTTTGTTATTATGTTAGTTGAACGTCCATATTTTATTACGAAATTATTTTTTAATTATAAAATGAACCATCTCAAGTAATTTTATAAGATTATAAGAAAAAAATTCATAATTAAGCAGTTTTAATTTGCGACTTAGTAGACTTAGTTAGTAGACTTTTTTAGAATTTAGTAGTACTGTCAGTATCTCGTAATACTGATAGTGTAAAAAAATCTTTAAAAGTCTTTAATATTTCTGTTCTAAACTCAGTGTCCGCCCTTAAGACTGTAAACATAATTATATTTTTTGAATCAGAATTCAAAATCGTAAAATGCATTTTTAATTTATCAACCCCAATAAATAAATAAAAAATAAATTGAAATTTGACTTGAACATGTAGCTATGTTCATAATTTCAATGAAACACCTGGTAACTTTTTTTAAAAATAGATCTATACTTCCTATTTGTCCGTACAAAACGCACTGTACAATCAATTTGCGTTTTGTGATCCAAGAAAAAACGAATTTTCAAAAGTTCAAAAAACAATCACCCGCCACCTGTTTGACTACTTTCCCACCTGTTTCGAAAAAAAAAAACTTAAAAAAAAAAGACATGATTTCCATTGAAAACATTAAATTTGTTTTCGTTAAAACCCGTGAAAATTGTTTCTCAGAAAGACATGAATATATAATGTCCCATTATGAGATCTGTTGATATGAAACTCGCGCATAACATTTTCTTACAACCATTTTGCCATCTGAAACCGCGCTATCCTTTCCATTCAAGTATATACCGTTTCAATAAAAATTAAACATACAACACCTAAAGTTCATATGTTACGAACAGGTTTATGATTATTGTAAATTAACACACAAAAATTATTGTCTTCGTCTTATGAAATTAAAGCAAATACGGTGTTAAATTTGAGTGCATGGGTAGCGTAAAATGAAATGAATCGACAAAATAACAATAATTTCATGTGATGACTGTGGTTAATACAGTAGAACCCCTGATTACGGACACCACTCTTAACCGGACCGCTCCTATAGCCAGACAAATTTTTTATGACGATGGCATGCTATACTAAAATCAATGCATTCAGCACTCTCTTAAACGGACCCTCTGTTAACCGGACGCGGACATAATATTTTTTTGGACGAAAACATATTATTTAGTACAATATTACGTCCAAGATTAGCCTATGCGTTAACTCAGGATTAATCATGTCTGTGTACCAAATTTTATCAAATTCGGTTTAATTATTTGGACATGATTTTGGAATTTCTTTTGCATCCCCTGGGAACATTCAATCGGGATAAAACTATTCTACGTGTTATTAAAATTCTAGCTACATGTGCTCATAGTAAATAGTGTCTCTATATTATATTTAATCGAATTAGGTTCAGTCATCCCACAGGAATCTTTAGTCGGGATAAGATTATCCTATTTGTTAACTCAGGATAAATAATGCCAGTGTACTAAATTTCATCGAATTGAGTTTTGTTTTTTGGGGTGTGTTTGAATAATTGTTTTTGTATCTTTCAAGAACTTGCAACCGGGATAAAATTTAGCCCATGTGTTAATTTAGAGTATAAGGAGTGTGTATATAAAATTTTATCAAAATCGATCCAACCGTTTCTGTGTGATTGAGAACAAACATCCAAACATCTAAACATCCAAAATTTCACATTTATAATATTATTAAGATATTAATTTTTAGTTAAGTTACATATAAACCCATATAGAACTTAAACTTTTTTTTTAACACAGTTTAAAAATACTGAAAAATTTAAAAGGATAAAATATTTTTACCAAAATAAGTCATAAAATTTATTACGGTCTCGAAAAAGGTCAATTTTTTTTTTTTATTACACTTTTAAAATGTGAAGCCACACGAAAGTCTAAGGAAATTTCTAAGTTTTGAGCGTTTTGAGTGATGTTTTTTCGATGAAACTTTTTTTATGCGGTCCCGACCAACCGCACAAAAAAAGTTTTTTGTACAATCTGCATCGAACTATACTTTTTATAGCTATTTATGATATTTTTGAATATATTTTTTTCACCTGTAAAAAGAGTTCACCTGTATTTTAAATTTTTTTGGCAAAATGAAAAAAGAAAATTAATTTTCAAAACGGTAACAATGAAGAACAAGCCACCAGAATCGAAATTAACCTATTCTATGTACGAAAATGTATGAAAATCGAACGTAAATTTATTTTATAAAACTTGTGCCGTCTTTTTATGAAACGTATCGTACTTGTATAGTTTTGCCGATGTAATCTTCTCGGTTGTAAATGTGTGTTACAATTCTTAAACCATTACAATATCGATTTTGTTTTGTTTCGTAGAATGCGTAGGTCATTCACCAATTCTATTTTCCATTTCCCATATTTTTCCCAACATTGCCCAACGAGCAACCAAGTCTTATGTATGTGTCAGTTTCATTACATTACAAACAATTTTAATATTCTACAAGTTAAATAGACACTTATGGCGGACGTAACTGACATTTTTATGATCTACCCCTTATTGTGTATTATTTAGTGGTTTAAAAACAGACGGATAGGGTCTGTCGGGTCTTTGTCGGAATTCGGGTACATGTTTGCATGTAATTTAACTTCGTCTACAAGTAATTTAATAGTTTTTAACTTTGTTTGAATACCAGCAATAAATAAAATGATAATTATGTATTTGAAAAAGTTTTTAGATAAAAATGCCCTTGAAAATTTTAAATAAACTACAAACGATGAAACATATTGACAGATAAAGGCCACTTCTCATTATGTACATTTGTTATCAAAAATTTTATTCACGATACATATCGCAAACTTAAGTTTGTATACATTTTACTTTAAATATTTACAAACGTATTTTATCAAGTGGTTTTGATAAGACCCCACAACGAAAACGTGGTTAAAGAAAGGATTTTTATTGAATAGGCCGAGAACTGTAGAATATTCTATTCATCGAAATGTTTTCTCAGTTTCTTTTTCAGGTACTCTTCGATACGGAAAAATGCGAATTAAAGTTTCACATTGTTAAAAATTGCTCTGAAAACACGGCCCCCCCCCCCCGGTGTAACTTTTCAAACACGAATTCAAAAAATCCCTCAAAATTTTCGAAATGATTCTACAAGTCGTTTGCAAAGCTTCTAACTACTCTAGTTAGTGACCACGGAATCCTGATTTAATGCATGTTCAATACCCACTTAACGAATTTTCCAATAAAAAAGATTATGAAATTTGTTGTTTTAAATGTTCACTCTAAAAAAGGCGCGACCACGCCAGTATGAGCGCCCGGATCATTACCAACAGACTTTCCAAATCCAAACTTCAATAAGTTCAAATAAATATCGGTTTTGTACAAAAAAATAGTATGTACGTTTTTTGGTTAATTTGTAATATTTTGTTCTCATGTCAAGTACCACAGTTTTATAACCACTGCAAGCGATGTTTCGGGCGCCCATACTGCCCAAACCGTTTTTGAAACATTCAGATGTTGACAACTACATTCGACTGTTATCAATTTTAGACACTATTTCAGAAATATGTATTTTTCGAGACATTTACAAAAGTAGCTTTTGGTCACATTTCAGACAACATATTATACGAACGTTTGAGAAGACATTTTTATGAAAGTGATGATATGACCTTTTGGCTCAACATGACCGTATTAGTGTTACATAATAATGAGACTTGACATTAATATGGTGTAATGTATATGTACCTATATACAAGACTGATATAAATCACCACTGACCTAGTCAAGCATTACAAGTCCTTGACTACTAGAATTTCGGCTTTTTTTTAAACATTATATTATTTTTTTGATAATGTCCCTACTCGAAACAAGTCATTAAAAATGTTTAAATGTCTAAAATAGTAATTTTAATAATAATATTAATAAATAATATTGCAAGTTAATAAAAATAATAATAATAAATAATTAATAAAATAAACAAATGTTGTCTGGTAATGAATATTATAAATTTATAAATTTATAAATATGTAAATTAGATTACAGTACCGTGTTAAAAAGTATTCGCCAACTAAATATGGATTTTTTCTTATCTGTATAAAAAAAAATAATCATTTTTTGTTTATATTTTGTGCATCCGGCAAAATTATTAGAATTATAAATTAATTATAATTAAACACCTGCGAATAAGATATATATTATTTTTATTTAGATTTTATATTTTCCTCTTAAGTATTAAAAATGTAAACAGATTTATATGTTTACACTACCTTACAAAACTATGTTGTCAGACTATCTTTTCTTATCTAATATGCATTAGCACTGCAATTTATTTTTTACTGATTCAACAGTTGCTTCATACAATTGTTTGAATGACTGTTAGCCATAATAATTTTTGCTGAAGTATATTTTTAGTCATGAATTTGTTTATTCAGTGCTCTATTGTTTAACCTTTTGTCTGTCGCACAGGGATCTGATACTGAATCAAAATTTTGTAAAAACTTTTCCAGGACTGGGAAAAATGGTTCATAGAAACCATTTAAAATAGAAAATGGAAAATGGTTTCCAAAAATGCATTTAAAATACAAAATGGAAAATGGTTTTGCTGAACATATTTAAAATTGAAAATGGAAAATAGTTATTTAAAATGAATTAGAAAATGCAAAATGCTTTTTTTACAAAAAGTTTATTCTATAAATTTTTTATTATTATTTATATTAGGTATTTAAAAAAAAAAAAGTTAAGAAAATATCAAACTTATGAAAAGTAAATGCATAAAAGCAGTCTTTTGAAAAAATTTTGTAAAATTTGCATGATATGAAAACGAAACTTAACTTTTCAAATATTGTTACTTAAAAATATTGTAAAATTTAATTCGGCCTTGACGTATTCAAACCTTGACGATGCTATGACTGCAACTTCTAAATAAAATTATGAAAATCATCTACTCGAAATACAAAAACATTTCTTATCGACGTGTCTTAAAGATAGTAGTACACGACTTGAGTCAGAAAAGTTTGATTTAAGGAAACTGCAACTGTAGTAACAAATTTAACTCTAGTGATATTGCAACTCGAGTTATAAAAAATTTGAGTCAGTTAAATCAAGTTACATTTAATTTACAATTTGTTAGATTACAAGTCGTTCAATTCAAGTGCTATAATTAATATTGTATACACATAAATTTGAGTATACATGCATTTTCATTTTAAATGTAAAATGGGTTCAAATCTCCATTTTAAATACAAAATGGAAAATGGTTTGACCGAACTAATTTAAAATAGAAAATCCAAAATGCCATTTTATATTTTAAATACATATTTAAAATGAAATCATTTTAAGTAATTCCCAGTCCTGAACTTTTCGTTCTAAAAATACTGATAAAAAAATATCTTTGACTCAAAGAAATGATTCTTTTTTTTAATAAAATACCGTCAAATGGAATCAATTGGATCATTTTTTACTTCGGCGTACAATTTTCATACACTGTCTTACATATTAGATCAGTGATTCTCAAACACTGTGGCCCACGATTCCTTTTTACACTTAAAAATTTCAAAGGATCTCTCCAATGTGTAGAAACCCTAAATATTTTTCGCGACCCCGACTTTGAGAACCACTCTGTTTTCAAACTTATCTTGAAATCTGTTTTTGAAAATTATGGTTAATTCCTATCCATTTCGCTGTCTGGGTCAATAGGAACAAAAAAAAAATTTAGTAGACAATATGCACAGGTCTGTAAAATTTGTTTCAATTATTTGGTGCGAGATAGTCAGGTACAAAAGTACCTATATCTCAAAAAAAATTTTCTTTTATCCAAAATTAAATAATGTATTAATATTCTTCAGTTATTATATTTGTATACCACTTGTTTTTTTGAATTTGATGATGTTTATAAATTATATTTCAAAAACGGCGCGGTTAATAATTTTTATTTGTTATTAAATATGGTTTGTAATTTTGTATTTTTAACACATTAAATTTTTGTCAAATTTCTTTGACACGTTTTTTCATTTTATTCAAAAAAATCGTGTGAATATGTCAATTTCCCATAAGAGCCTGTGTTAAAATTACAAAATTTTGAAACCATTTTTCTCAAAGTTGGGGCGGTCAATGTTTTTTGTCGGTATAGGCTCGTATTACTGGTATTGAATTAATAAATGTCTACAGAAGTTTCGTTAAAATCCTTTGAAAAGTCGTTTTTCGGACCAACTACCTTAACTAAAGAGTATTATTTATCAATAATAGTTTATGATTAACTCAAATACAACCGTCTGTAAACTATAAACTATTAACCACAATAATCACAAGAAATTATAATATCTTACACTTTATGTAATCTATTCTGTTAATCAAATCCATGTGATCTATGGCAGATTAAGAAATATCAAAATTTGTGCGGGAATTAGAAGAACATTTTTAATCCAACGGTTGAAAACCTACAGTTAAAAAAAATGCTGTCTCATCGAAATTTTTCAATAATTGATTTTAAATGAGCTTAATAGACATTACGTTAATGAATTAATTAATTAATTAATTAATTAAAATGGTTTCCCATAATAAATCATACAGAAGAACCGTTCAGACAGTCGGACTAAAATAAGGAGGTTTGAAAGAATTAGATTAACTAGACGTAATCAATAAATTGATATTTAAAAAAAAAAAAATGAAATAATTATTATAAAGAAGTGTATACCTATTTGTCATTAGTTCCAAATGTTTGTATATATATTACCCGGCGTCGACACCATAATCAATGAATAAAATAAAATCATGTTTAATTTGTTTGTTTGTTTGGCTTTCACGCTTCAACCAACTTAAACAATCAACTTAACACTGTGCTGACCAGACGGTGAAGGATACAGGCTACTTTTTTACCACGGGAACGTATCTGATACTTAATTTTTCGGTTGAATATAGTTACTTGAAAATTTGTTTTAAAATAAGCGGTTACGCGTTATTAAAGTAAGATAATGTGAGATTAGTGTAAGAAGCCTGAATTAATATTCAGGCTTCCGTCGTGACAAGAGTTTTTCACAGTTTTTGGGATAAAGTGTGGAGCAGTTTTTTGTATAACGTAAAGAAACATAAATTTTGAAATTGAATATTTCGAAAATGGTTCACACGTAGTGATGTCGGGCCGAGAAGCAGTTAGTCGATTAATCGATTAAAATTGTTTTTCAGATAAAATTTGTCATTATTCGAAAATATCGAGCACAGAGTAATCGATTAATCGACGAAATTTTTAGTCGAATTCATGAATAAGGTAACCTATGTACTCTTTCAAAAACGACGTTTTCTTTTGAATTTAATTATGGACTTTTAATATTTTTCTTTTAAGAAAAAGAAAGATACGAATTATCACAATATATTAATCACATAAAAGTGAAAAATCATACAGATAGTTAATTTTTTAGTTTCCATTTTTTCAAGTCCAATAAATAATACAGAAAACTTGTTAAATTAGTCATTTTTAGTCATTTAAAAAAAAAAAAAATTAATCATTTTAATCATTTAATGGAACGTAAAATAGTCGACCAAAATATGACTAAATGTAAACAAAATTAGTCGACTAAACCGGCTAATCGATTAATCATCAGACATCACTAGTTCACAGTAGTGATATCGAATGATTAATCGATTAATCTTTTTAGTCGACTAATTTTGTTTACAATTAGTCATTTTTTAGCCGACTATTTTACCTTCGACTAAATGACAAATGATTTTTCTTTTTTAAACGACTAATTTAATATTTTTTTGTATTATTTTCGTAGTCATTTTTTAGTCGACTATATTACTTATGACTAAATGATTAAAATGATTAATTTTTTTTTAAACGACTAATTAAGTCAGTAATTAAATTTAAAAGAAAACCACATTTTTGGAAGAGTTATATTGGTTGCCCTTAGTGATGTCGGACCGAGAAGCAGTTAATCGATTAATCGACTAAAATTATTTTTCAAATAAAATCATTAGTCGAAAATATCGAGCACAGAGTAGTCGACTAATCGACTAAATTTTTAGTCTAATTCATGGTAAGGTAACCTATGTAACTCTTTCAAAAACGAGGTTTTCTTTTGAATTTAATTATGGACTTTTAATATTTTTCTTTTAAGAAAAAGAAAGATATGAAATATAACAATATATTAATCACATAAAAGTGAAAAATCATACAGATATAATTTTTTAGTTTCCACTTTTTGAAGTCTAATAAATAATACAGAAAAATTGTTAAATTAGTCGTTTTCTAGTCATTTAAAAAAAAAATTAATCATTTTAATCATTTAATCAAAGGTAAAATAGTCGACTAAAATATGACTAAATGTAAACAAAATTAGTCGACTAAACCGACTAATCGATTAATTATCGACATCACTTGTTGCCCTATTCATGAATTTGATTAAATATTTAGTCGATTCGTCGACTATTCTATGCTTGATATTTTCGACTAATGATTAAATTTGTCTGAAAAACAACTTTAGTCGATTAATCGACTAATTACTTTTCGGCTTGACAACACTAGTTCACAGGTCCAAAAATATAGAAAGACATGACAAAACTAGAAGGGTTCTAAGATTTTTCTTCAAAACTCGAACCAAGTTTTCTATTGATATTTCGGGAACTACAGCCGTATATTTTTTCCCAACTATTCAAAATGATTTTTGTAAAATTTTACGATATAAGCCCGCCAAAAATCAATCGATAAGCGAGTGTAAAATTTTCTATTTTGATGTGAAAAATTCCGATCTTTACTGATATTGTGTACACTTAATATTTGTTTGAATTAATTTATGTATTTAATTGACAAATAAACCATATGTTAATTGTAATTACTGATGTAATTAGCACACGAATGATAACCATATTTGTTGATTGGTGATGTTTTAAAATAAAATTCCTATTGCCCGTCGCAAATTCTTTTTCAAATCATACGATTAAATAGTTTTAATTTTTCCTGGGTTTTACAAATTACCGATTAAAAAAAAAAAAAAAAAAAAACGTCTTATCAGAAACTGATATCAAAATTTACGAAATTACACATGCCAAATTTCGTGGGGAGGGGGGCCAAAAAAATGAATTGTACAATATTACGTAAGTTCGTCTGTCATCAAACGTTGACATTTAGTGTCCAAAAAAAAAATTTCGACCAATTTTTGATTTTGACCTGAATTGATTTGCGAAAACGACACAAAGCGGATGTTTGTTTTTTTGCAATTTCTTTGCAATTCAACAGATTCTATTTTTAGCCACATAAAGAATTGTACGTTGCTTTCAAGTGAAAGCAAAATTAGAAATTCGTTTAAACAGAATAATTTTTTGAAAATTTCATTAAAAAAAAAATCATATACACACAGCCTTGAGACATGAAAAAAAATATTGTAATTATCTGTTTAAACGGAATCGTGTGTTGAGGAAAAAAAAACTCAATTTTACGCCTCGAAAAAATTGATTTTGAATGAAATTTTTATTAATTATGCGTCAAAATCGAAACTTACCACAATCGCCATACACATTGAATCAAAAATAACACAAATAAAATTTGAATCACTCGAAAATTTTGTGATTAGACACCACACACACTTTTTGAATGGTGTATCCACTGTTCAACTGACGGCTACGTACAAATTATAGAAACGAAATACTCTTTGAATGTCTCTATAGGCGCACAAACACATACACCAAAATGGTTGTATATATAGAATTTTGTTATTTACACCAAAATGGTGGAATCTCTTTGGCCGACCGAGCAAATGACGTCATATTGATTTAAAATAACATCGTACAACATATACACAGAGAGGAAAATAATGTGCCGTAACAGTGTCGCAACGTACACAATTCATAACTGGGGCACTACAAATTCAATAACTTTTTTAAAAAATATGCACACCTGTTCTGAAATACATACACTATCACCAATAAAACTGACCTCTTCCAGAAAAAATCAAAATACTTGCACATTTTATAACAAAAACAATCGAATTTGTTGAGCCGCCGGTTCAAATATTTGTGCCACGACTCTGTTAGGGCACATTTTCTCCGCCATATCGGCTTGTATATGTGTAGAAAACAGCGCCCGAAATAGTGATTGGTCCGTTCGACCTCAAAAACGTTATTACGTCATTAATTTTCCGATAATTATGACGTCATACGATTTTGAAAATTGTGACGTAATCGCACAATAATGATTATTATTGCAATAATTATCGACGATAATAAAATAGATAAAATAAATCTGTAATTTTATATTTCGTATTTATGTATAAATAATTTTAAAACAAACATAATTTGATATAATATTATTTATCTCAGTAGGTATAGTTAAGGGGGGGGGGGGGCATTTCATTTGAATATAATATTTCAAAAAAAATATTTAATTATAAATATAGGTAATTTAAGATTAAAATATTTGACAATAAAATCTTATTTGTGGTTGTGTTCATTGGCGTAACTGATATATGTTTGGAGGGGGCTCTGTCCCCGACCCGCATATATGCATTTGCATGTCTATATATTAAGATTTTGAAATAAAAACCTGGGAACCCTTATTATTTCGTCATGTCTCTCTGTGTGTCTGTCCGTTTACCACACCCCCATAACTCCTACATCTTTCAATATACTGCAAAAAAAAAAATTTTCTCTTAATTTTTTTTTAGATACTTTTCCATATTGAAAAGAGGGATGAAAAATTTTTTCCCACCTACCCTCTCGTGTAGGATATCATTAGAAAGGGCTTGTAAAATGAAATTGAGATTCTGAGGTTTCTTTAACCACTTTTCATTTTTGAGCTCGTTTGTGAAGTATTGAGTTCTAAAATTCATGTGTTTCTTTTCGTCTTTTCTTCCTCAGGGCTCTTACAAGGAAAGGTATCCAACTGTATCTCTCAAAAATTTTTGAAAATTTGGTGGATTGTAGATCTTACTAAAAGTAATCACGAGCCATATTTCGTTCGTGTCCATAAGCGGCTTAAGGGGGTGAAATTCACCCCTGAAAATTTAAGTTTTTTTCAATTTTCTTAAATATCTTGGAAATGGTAAGAGCTTTAGTAGGGAAACTATATATATTTGTAAATGGCACTTTAAGATCTTTATTATGAAACCAAAATTAAAATTATAAAATCATTGGGGTTTCATCCCCCACCCCAACCCCTAATTTTATCAGGTATATCTTGGTAAAAGAGGAGACTGTTATGTGTAAATATAAGAATTTTTAATTAACATATATTACATCACACCAGTTTATCTCTTTTTGCATAAATACACCCTTTGCTAATACTAACTTGGGAAAAATTTTAACTTTTTGATTTAATAATCAGCAAAAATATGGCCAAAAAAACTCGTATTTTAGTAATGAATTGTTATAAACTTACGATATATTTTAAAGTACCTAGTTTAGAAAAAATACACTGCCCCCTCCCCTATGCTTTACTGAAATCAGTACAAATCTTATTTATTTATTTACTTATTTACTTATTTTTATTTATCGATACAGTTTTCTATATTTTAAGGTTTGTAATCTACACAATAATGATAAAAATGTTCAAAACAAAAATATTGTCCACACCAAGCACATCTTATAAAAGCGGTGTTACCACATACACTACACTTTGATGCTTCTCTTTCTTCTTTGAAAAAGCAATATGTTACAGGATTTTCAAATCTTTCTGGTCGTTGGTCAATATATCTACTTTTATACCATTCGTACTTGAACAAATTTTGAAAACGAGGCGACGAAAACTGATTGTGAGCTAGAGAATATTGTTACGGCGATGTAAATCAATATCATACTCATTTAGAATTACATATACATTATCCGAAAATACTCTGATGAGTTGTTTCCAGAGTCAAAATCCATAGATATCCAAAGGTTAAAATATTGAAAATTGTATAGATATATAAAAATAAATAAATAAGTAAATAAATGAAAAAGATTTGTATAGATATCAGTAAAGCGTGGAGAGAAGGGGGGGGCAGTGTATTTTTTCTTTCTAAACTATGTATTTTAAAGTATATCGTAAGTTTGTAACAATTCACTACTAAAATATGAGATTCTTTGACCATATTTTTGCTCATTATTAAATCAAAAAGTTAAAATTTTTCCCAAGTTAATATTAGCAAAGAGTGTATTTATGCAAAAAGAAAGTGCCATTTACAAATATATATATATATATATATATATATATATATATATATATATATATATATATATATATATATATACATATATATATATATATATATATATATATATATATATATATATATATATATATATATATATATATATATATATATATATATATATATATATAGTTTCCCTACCAAAGCACTTACCATTTCCAAGATATTTAAGAAAATTGAAAAAAACTCAAATTTTCAGGGATGAATTTCACCCCCTTAAACCGTTTATGGGCGCGAACGAAATATGGCTCGTGATTATTTTTAGTAAGATCTACAATCCACCAAAATTTCAAAAATTTTGGAGAGCTACAGTTGGATACCTTTCCTTGTTAGTCCCTGATCCGTAACTAGTTACGCCTATGATTACGATTAGAATTAATTAATATCATAACTAAACAATAGCGTGTTCACTTTTTTCCTTCGCTTACAGTACATAAAATTACATTTAATTTAGAATTATTGTGAAAAAATAAATCGTAAATTCTACCAAGAAAACTGACATGAAAATAGTTTTGCAATTATTTATAACTATTGTAATTTTATAAATATTTATAATTCGTATACAATATTACTGAAGTCGTAAGTATAATCCATTTCAAAAGAAACTGAAACAGTCAGTAACAACAATTCAAAAAATATGATCCTTCAAAAACCTATTATCACCTGAAAAATTACATCATTCGATTCTAAATCAATCATTTATAGTTTGAAGGTCAGTGTCTTTAAGTAAATAGAATTAAGTAAAATTATCATACGTTCAAGGTCGTCGGTGTCATGGGTTATGAATTTCTAGATCGTAAAACAAAATAATAACAGTACACATGAAAATTTTTTTAATTATTAAAAAAAGGAACGACGAAAATTTATTCTCCCTCTTTTTTCCTCGATTTTCCTAGAAACACCTACGCGACCAAACATTTCAATTCTATTTTTAGCAACCTATGTGCATACATATGTATGAGTTGATATTTATGTCGGGTTAACCCATTATAGATCAAGATACTACACGTAATATGGAATGACCTTTAAGGGTAGTTTTCGTTATTATTTATTAAAGGAATTTAGAAATGTAAAATACATTGTCAGTGGCGGGGGAATGACACACAGCTTCCTCGTACTCGTAACAGACTTTTATCGACTCTTTAAAGTGATTTTGTGCTTAAACTGCATCTTAAATTTTGTGTCTTGTCGTGTAGAAACAGGGTAGATATTTTACTTTCTAGTCCTTTTTATACATAAGTAATATATGTAGTACCGAACATGGCATGCATTTGTATTGAAATATTACTATGTTCTACCAACTAAAATTTTTCCATAAAAATATATGTTATAGAGTACTAAGAGACAAATTATTGAACAAAAAATGATGGGTGTCGCTAACCCGTAAGTGCCAAAAAAAAATTTTCTTAAATTTAAAAATTTAAAAAAATTAGTATAATAAAGGGATATAACGTTAATTTTTTTTTTCATTACTTCGTCTAAAGTGGGTACACAACATATATTAAACTCAAATAAATCGGTTCAGTAATTTTGTCAAAAAAAAACTTTTTTTGAAAATTTTTGTCTGTTTGTGTATTCATAAACTATTTGCCTCGGAGGGTTGAAATTTGGCAGCAATGTATCTGGGGCTAAGAAGTATTATTTCCTATAAAAATAATCAATTTTGCGTCGAGGGCCGTTTTTCCTATCTTACCCGGCTATGCCCTTTACCATCGAAGTTTGGAATCTTTTTGGGGGATTTGTTTAATTATGATACTTTCTGAATCTATAAAAAATAGAGCTAGATGCGACTGGTGGTGCGAGATATAATGGGTTAAACAACACAATACAGTACCACACAAAAATAAATGAATATTTCTTATACAAAATAATGAAGGTTGATACTGAAGAAACACTGTTGAATCTATTACAGTTTAAAACTTCAGCTAGTACATATCCGTCCGTTAATGTATACATTACCTAGGTATTGTAGGCCTCATACACAATCATTGAAATAAGGAATAAGAAGTGTGCCATCTAGTGACGTTAAATGGAATTTTAACTTAACTGCTCATAGGTAATGTGTGGGTATTTTTGTACATTAAAATTCGTGATTTTTTTTGCCATTAAGTGACAAAAAAAGTCATCACGAACGTTATGTTCTCATGAATTTTGTTGTACAAAAATACCTACACATTACCTATGAGCAGTTAAGTTAAAGTTCCATTCAACGTCACTAGGTGGCACACTTCTTATTCCTTATTTCATTGATTGTGTATGAGGCTGTACATATGTACATATTGTATCGACATTTTCATGCAAGGAGACACCCACCTTGAATATTGCACATTTTGCGTCAATTCTATGCAATCATCTATGTACTGTCCATTGCCTATATTGCTCACAATCGGTTACAAAATGTTAGACAATCATCGATATGATCGGCAACTTAGGCAATCGATTATACATCAATGAATTTCAATTACATACATTATGTAATTTTCTTATTGTCAGTGGCGTAACGACTTGAAATGTAACGTAATCCCTCACTTGATTTACAAAATGATACGCACCTTTTAATTCACATTTTTATTATCATATCATGCAAATAAAATTAAAAAAAAAACGTAACAATAAATTTATTGTATTTGATAAACAAATCAATAAACAATTGTAACGACATCTCTGATTGACACAATTGTTTCTATTTAAATCATAATTTCAAATAAAATTATACTCTTTGTCTGGTTTATATACATGTTTATACATGTTTATACATGTAATTAGCTTGCACAATTTTTATCAACGAATCGATAAGTGGTGGTAGACCGCAATGGGTGCAAGGGGATCGGTGTGGGTGTTTAATAATTAATTGATTCTAAAAGAAATATTGAATTATAAATGGTATTAGTTTTATTATGAACATTATTCGTAATTTATTAACATTTAAATGACATTTCGGGGAATTTTCGATGATTTTTTTTTTTTGTAATGTCTACGCTTCTGATTATTTTAGCTTACTGTAGTAATACGGGGTTTACATTTACAATGATTTGCTGGCGCCAATACAAAGTGGCGCGCCAGTAAAAGCAAAATGAACGTGTAAACATCTACTGGCGTGCAAGGTAGATCAATGCATGCACGGATGAAAAAAGTTAACAACCTTCTAACTTTTCTGGCGCCAGTAATGATTCATACGCCACTAAAATTAAAACATGCAAATGTAAACTTGTATTGGCGCCAGTATTATTTTAAAAATGATTAAATGTCATTTTTACGCGTTTATTCAGGTTTGAATATCATTTTTAGGTACCAATTATGATTTTTTTTCTCTCCTAATTCATTGTTTGCTTTACTTTTAGATACAAATGAAAGCTATATATGACAGTTATTTATCCAGTTCAACCATTTGTGATCTGCGCAGTACTTACCAAATTATACACAAAGCAAATCATGTGTAAACGGGCGTGCAAGTAGTGTAAACTTTACAGACATGCAAACTTAAAAGTGGCGCCAGCAAATCATTGCAAATGTAAACCCGCTATTAGGGTTTCGAAGAAAAAATCTCGAAAATCGTGTAGTGTAGTCATGTCTGTCTGTCATATTTCACAACTTCTTCCGCAGCGAAGAAATTAATATTTAAATGAAATTTCGGGGTATTTTCGATGGTTTTTTTTTTTGTAATGTCTACGCTCCTGATTATTTTAGCTTACTGTTAGGGTTTCGAAGAAAAAATCTCGAAAATCGTGTAGTGTAGTCATGTCTGTCTGTCATACTTGCAGAATTTCTTTCGCAGCGAAAAAAAAATTCTTAGGCTGACGAGCACCAACCAGGAGATTTTGTAACTAACTTAGTATTATACTAAAAGAGTGAAAAATTGACGACTTCAATTACTTTCTATACTAATGTAGTATTTTCAGTTGTGGAGTATTTTACTAAAGAAGTAAAGTAGTAATGTAGTAAGTAAGAGAGTAAACAAAGCCAAAATATACTCCTACCCACTAGTAGGAGTATGTAAAAGAGTATCTTTAAAAAACATCGGTGACCTGCATTTTTGTGCCTTCTTTTCGGCTTATTTTCGTAATTGAACATTTTTTTGAGGTTTTTAATTAGATATTGTAATATGGTAATAAAATGATATTAAATATTACAGTTTCCAATTATTTGGGGGCAAATTAACTAGGCTGAATGTGAAAACCCAGCCGCTAAAAACACAATAAAGTCAAGTAGAGAAAAAAAAAAATGATTAAAAAGTAAAGCAGTCAGAGGCATCAGGCATTTCTGTTTAACTTGGTACAATTATTATTTATTCATTTTTCTTTTTCTCTATTTCATCTTGTTTCCATCATTTTAGTTTGCTTTTTACGCAGTCTGGTTTTTTGATTTTTTTAAATTAAAATTTTTTTTATGACTAAATTAATTTTCAGTTTAATTTTTGGATTAACCATGATTTTGATTTGTCCGTCCTTGTTCTCTGCATTACTGTACCGAGTAATCGGTGTTCACTGTATTTTGACAATATGAATGGTGTTTTTAATGAAGATAATGCGTCTGAGTCTATAGTACGAACTGCTCAAAATAGAAAAGGCAGACGTATATACAAACAAGCTTTTTTATTTGGGGGGAGGGGGATGCGTACCATATTGGAAAAATGAAAGAGATAAAATTTTTTTTTATTAATTTTGAAAATTTTTAGAAAAAACGAAACTAAGAAACTAAAAATTTGTTCTCTGAAAATTTTTTGTTTATAGTGGATGTCACCCAAATCAATATTTTTAACTTTTTCTGATAAAATTTTTATGGCACATCACACATTTCTAATAACTAAAAAAAATTCGTCAAGTGCGTGTTTTTGACACGCATTAAGTAATGTCACCTCAGTGAAAGTGTTAATTTATGATTTTTTGGCTCGTTTTTTAAGTACAGTGAGAATACAGCCCTCTTGCGTTTAATTGTATGTATGTACAACTCTATAATACAGTAAGAATACAGCCCTCTTGCGTTTATTCAATATATGCATGTACAACTCTATAATTATTATATTATATATTATTATTGTTATTATTATTAATTTTTCCCCCACTATAATCACACAACGAGATTAATATATCATCCTTCGGTGACATAAAAAAAGAAACTGGAGAAAGCTAAAGTAGTTGAAACTATAAAGAAGTATTTTGTGAATGAGTTCCCCGAGCAAAACTAATGTAACTTCTTTAGTTCTAAATAAAGTAGTTTACAAAACTAAAGTAGTAAATTTCTCTGATTTGGTGCTCGTCAGCCTTAATATTTTAAAATAGTTACCTACTTTCCCGGGTTGAAAAGTGGGTATGAAACAATTTTCCCCATCTACCTTATCGTGTGGGATATCGTTAGGCAGGGCCGTGGAGTGAAATGGCGGGCCTCGCGGACAAATTTATTAAAAATTTTCCCCCCCAAAAAAACGAGTGACGAGCAAACAAAATCTCTCTTTTGACCAGGCCCCTAAATAATCGCTTCGGACCCCCTTTTCAAATCCGGGCCCCGGCTGCCTCTTTCTCGCAGGGCCTGTCGTTAAAACAGTTGTTAAAATGAAGTTAGGGTTCCTTTTGCGAAAGCCTTGTTTACGAAATATTGAACTTTAATGCTTTTATGTGTTTCTTTACAACGTATAGTGAAAATTGTTACGTAATGGACTCTCAAGTAACACATTTGCAAGTAAGTCTCTAGTTATTAAGGAACCCTGACTTAATGCGTATCCAACATGCTCTTGCAAACTTTTTTATTATGTAATTGATCTAGTTATTATAATTGTTTACCGAATTTATTATGAAATTTACCAAAAAATTAAGGGTTGAACAAAATAAAAAATATTTAAAAACGATTTTGTGTCTTATTTTAAAACTTTATCCCACAATTTCAAAAAAATTGTTTAAATCTGTATTTTAATTAGTATAAAAATAAAATTTTTGTACAAATTAATAAAAATGAATTCAAAATATGAAAATAAATCAACGAATTCTAATAAATACTGTACTCCCTGTACTGAGTTCTTTTATTTTTTTTTGCCAGAGTACTCGAAAAATTTTTGTTTCCGGTCACCGTGGTCGGTGATTCAATGATTTAAGTTAAAAAAATTTTAATTTAAAAAAAAAAAAAAATGGTGCAATTCTTAAAAGTGGTAAAAATTTTTTTGAATTTTCCGAAAAATTTTCTTGAAACTTTTTTTAATGTTTTCTTTTTATTTTTTCGTAGATTTTAATTTATTTTTTCTACATGCAAATTCGAAATGTGTCAACCATCCAAACTTACGATACGTATTTAAATGAAAAATTAACAAATTTTAAGACTGAATTGCAACAGACGTTCAAAAATTATCACAACTCCTGCAGTAATATTTCTGCGACTTTTGCGAATCAACCGGAATTGATTCAAAATGAAAAATATATCTTTACTGTGGAAAACACCGGATTTTTCCATAAATTCAACAGTGAAGTGTACCTAATGAAAAAAGGGGCACTGTTTAAACCAATCGTATTTCAGCATCAGATTTTTCTCGAATTTTCTAGTACAGTTGATAATACGGATACAATCAGTTTTATTGAGGTGAGATTTTTACATCGAAAATTCGACGATTTTCTAATTCGATTTTTGTGTTTCAGTCAACCGTTTATCGAAATGAAATTATTTTATTGGTCGCTTTTACGAAAGGGTACAGTCGCGTCTATAAAAGTAACAATTTACAGTCGTGGAAATACCAACAAACAATTCAAAATTTTGGTGTAGCTATGGGAGCCACATTTTTCGAAGCACATTCCACTTTATATTGTTTTATTATCAATCAAAAGGGTGAAGAAATGTCTCCGTCGATGTAAGAGTGTGAACTAGTGATGTCGAGCCGAGGAACAGTTAGTCGATTAACCGACTAAAATTGTTTTTCAGACAAATTTAGTCATTAGTCGAAAATATCGAGCATAGAATAGTCGACTAATCGACTAAATTTTTAGTCAAATCACGAATAGGGTAACCTATGTAACTCTCAAAAACGAGGTTTTCTTTTGAATTTAATTTTTGATATTTAATATTTTTCTTTTAAGATATATAATTATGAAGATATCATAATAAAAGTAAAAAATCATACAAACAGATAATTTTTAGTTTTCATTTTTTGAAGACCAATAAATAATACAGAAAAATTGTTAAATTAGTCGTTTCTATTCATTTAAAAAAAATTAATCAATTTAGTCATTTAATCGAAGGTAAAATAGTCGACTAAAATATGACTAAATGGAAACAAAATTAGTTGACTAAACAGATTAATCGATTAATCATCCGACATCACTAGTGTGAACCCGAATTTTTTTTATTCACATGATACTTTACATTTTTTTTTTTTTTTTTTTTTTGCAGTCTTTACAAATGGCAATCCACATATTTTGATGAATATGATCGAATTCTGACGATATCAGCGAATCGGATCATCAGTTTCGAACATAAACGGATTGTGATTATTGTACTAACACAAAATTCGCCAAGTTTTCCACAAGTAATTTTCGAAATGCGAATATTTTCGGTCGTAATATTAAATTTTATTTTGATTTTAGATTGGTTCCAGAGTTTTTCATTTTGATAATTCCAAACTGATCCATAAACAGTATCTAAAAACAAATGGACCCCATACTCTGTATCATTTTCGCGTGCCAAATGTTGACTATATTTTTATTTCCAACAGTTTTAGTAAAAGTGTCGTATATAGGGTCACAGATTTTGACGAATTAATCGAATATTCGATTCTAAACGAAACACACCCAAATATTTATACTTTTTCGTATAAGGATTACCAATTTTTTGTGGTACCGTCTGAGGTAATTTTCAAAATTTTTTTCTGAACTTCAAAATTTTAATTCATCTTTTTTTTTCTTAGACTGATCTAATTTTATATCAAATGGCCGTAAATACTTTCCGAAAAATTGGAATTTTAATCTCGAATGTGAAAAATATTCAAGCTGTTTCTGTTCAAGTCGCCAAGGATGAAATTCAGTTGTTCCTTTTAACTAAAGTGCAGTATCATTTTGAAATTTGGATCCAACAATTCAAAATCAACACAAAAGTCACAAGTAAAATTAGAAAATCGTAAAAATTTCGATCAATTTTTTGTTCAATTTTTTTTTTTTTAGAATTATGTTCATCAATGGCGCTCTTGATACAAAAAGTAAAAAATTTGGAAGCGAATCAAAGAAGTAATTTAGAAATTGTGCGATCATTCCTGCAAAATGAAAATATTTCGATGTTGAAACCAAAAACTAAAATCAAAAGTTTTGCACAAATAACAAACCCAAATGCAATTTCTTTATCAAATTTTGAAATTAAACAAAATGTACGTAATTTTATACAATCGTGTACATGTTTGGATCTTGAGGAAAAAAGTTCTTTAATTCAAAGAAATGATATTTTCAGTAATATCAATAAATATTTCTTTACTTCAAAATAAATAAAAAAATTTTTTAAAGTAAAGAAATATTTGAAGTAAAGAACTATTGAAATAAAAAGTTCTTTGATTTAAATAAATGATATCTTTAAATAATGTCAACAAAATATTTTTTTGTGTCAATTTTTTCTTTTCTTTTTATTTAAATGAGATTTTGTTGTTTAAAAAATCTTTTTTGAAGTAAATAAATATTTTTTTATATCCTATTGAAAGATATTATTTCTCTAAATCAAAGAACTTTTTTCTCAATATTTCTTTACTTCAAATATTTCTTTACTTCAAAAAATTTTTTTATTTATTTTGAAGTAAAGAAATATTGAGAAAAAAGTTCTCTGATTTAAAGAAATAATATCTTTCAATAGGATATAAAAAAATATTTCTTTACTTCAAAAAAGATTTTTTTAAACAACAAAATCTCATTTAAATAAACAGAAAAGAAAAAATTGAAACAAAAAAATATTTTGTTGACATTATTGAAAGATATCATTTATTTAAATCAAAGAACTTTTTTTTCAATATATGTATGTATGTCTTATTGTACTACCCATTTTCTTTCAGCTTACCAACGCAATTAAAAATAAAATTTTAAGTATTGAAAATAAATTAAGCACACTAGAAGCGATCGAATTGATAAATATCACCGACCCAAAAGTAATATAACATTTTTAGATAATTTTTGGAGCCATTCAAAAAACAATTATTTTCTAGGTTCTAGGGAAATTTATTATAACTGGTAACGTGGCAGTCAAATTAATGAAAACTCACGAATTACATACGGCCAAAATTAATAATCACTTTTGGGAACCGAATAATTGGCTGACGCAAGAGAAAACTCAAATTATCACAGGGACGGTACACGTGCAAAAAATAATTGCAAACAGTTTATTTATAAATCCAGAAAAGACTACCATATTTACTGGTAAACATAGTACGACTAGTAAAATTTTCACGTTTTTTGTAAATAATCGTCGGTTGTAGATTTATTATGGACAAGAGGTAATTCAATCATGAGCGGTTCAGTCACTTTTAAAAATCTGTATGCACAAAATATTCAAATTAAACGAATCAATAACATACCATTCAGAAATATTGTTACAAAAATGACCACTGAAATTATAAAGGGCACTAAAACATTTCAAAATTTAAATGTTGTGAATCTACAAGTTCCAAATTGGAACAAGGTGAGTCAATCATAAATGTTGTACTTGCATTTTGTAAATTTTTTTTTGGTTATCTAGTTAAATATTGAGAATACACCGGAAAAACTCAAAGTGGGAAATGTTTTCATCTCATCCGATTTAGAAGTTGACGACATTGAAGTAAGCAACATTAACAAAATCAATTTCAACAATTTAGTCAAAAATTTATTCCTCAAAAATAATGATTTTGAACTTTTTGGTAAGTAAATATTTCCAATGAAGGACTTTCGTTTTAGATAGTACCACTTACGTTTCAATTTTATAGGTAATCTAAGTTTTGTCGAACAATTTCGAACTAATCGCCTCAACACCGATGCCATCTCAAACGTTCCGGTTAATAAACTATTGACCCGAACCACAGATCAAAATGTTACCACAAATATATTCTTTCGCTCAATTAACGCCCGAAATATTGACTGTACGACCATTAATGGTGTATCGTTGAGTAAAGATGCGGCAAAAACCGGCGAACCTATTCGAATTTTAGGACCAGTGAGTATTTTAAATTTTGAGGCGAAAGGTGATCTAACATTAAAAGGTGAAATTGAAAATTCCACATGGTTTAACATCCAAAATCATATTGTTGGCACCCATGAATCGGACCTGTTGCAAATTTACACGGAAACCGTCCAAATAACTGGCAATCTAATTTTAAAAGATATCCACTTTACAAATTTCACCACGGTGAAAGTGAATAATGAAATTTGGACGACAGATTTCGGCAAAATATATTGGCTTAAGAATACCAATCAACGTATCGATCACAGTATTGCCTTTAAACGAGGATTGCGCACGCCAAATTTATGGGTTCGTACAATCAACACGATTCCGGTTCAACATTTTGTCAATAATACACCAACGTACATTTGGCCCATTTTACCCACAAATTTCTATTTTGAAAATGTTAAAGTTTTCGGGAATGTTACAACGTTTCGACAAAATTTCAACACTTTCTTTCAAACGCAAAATATCATGAAAATGGATCAGAGTGCAATCAAATTGACCGGAAACTTTAAAATCACCGACACAAAAATATTTAAAGATAAAATTTATATAAAAAATTTATATGTCGATTCAATAAATGAACATGTTATACGAAATTCAAATAAATTAAAAGGTATACCGATATTTTTGTGTAGCACTGTAGTTTAAATCAGACACAATGGTGATTAAATGTTATGTATTTAATTTTTAGCCAAAAATGTGCAAATTTATGGTGATGTAATTGTGGAAAATAAGGCTCATATACACGTCAAAAAATTGTATAATGATAAATTTTTTGAGCAAAACAATTTGAAACGAATCAATTTGGAAACACTCAAAGCCTCAAATATTACGGTGGAGAACTTGAATGGTCATGAAATTAATCGAATTTTCGATTTTCTCAATAAGAAACTCCCATTAAATCGTTACACCATTAACGGCAATGTCAAATTTGAAAATTTGGTCGTAAAAAATATTAACAAATTTTCAACAGATCGATTTTCAAAGGTAATTTTGTCGGAATTTTTCCTTTTTTGGGGGAGAGGGAAGAGTGTTTAGTTTTCATTAAATTTAATAGATTTGTAAAAAAAATGTGACGTGTTTCGATCAATATGACCATTATCAAAAAATGTGTACCTATATGGTTTCGAGGTCACCACAATATGGATCGAAACATCACAAAATTTATGAAATAAAAATGGTATTTTTTGCAAAGTAAAGTGGTTTTTTTCCCCAAATCAGATTGTCCAGAAAGAAAATTATGCGAAAGTACGCGGTAAAAAGTCCTTTAAAATGTTAAAAGTTGTAAATTTGAATTCAATCGCCATAAATGGCATCAAAAAAGAGGATATTTTGAACGGATTGTTGTCGAGGACTCGCCCGCAAACAATTACTGGAAAATTTACATTCAACAATGTCAAAACACGTAAGAAATTCTGATCAGAATTGCACTGAGAAAAAAAATTCTTTGATTCATATAAATGATTTGTTTCAATAGTGCTAAAAAATATTTCTTTACTTCAAGAATATTTTTTTAAATAATTTTTTTTTTTTTTGAAGTAAAGAAATGTTTTTTTCGAACGAAGAAATAATATCTTTGAATCAAAAAACTTTTTTCTTAATGTAGAAATTATTATTATTATTATTATTATTTTACTGAGGAAAAAATTCTTCGTTTCAAATAAATGATTTGTTTCAATAGTGCCAAAAAAATATTTCTTTATTTCAAGAATATTTTTTTTAAATAAATATTTTTTCGAAGTAAGGAATTTTTTTTCGAACGAAGAAATAATATCTTTGAATCAAAAAACCTTTTTTTCTTAATGTAGAAATCATTAGTATTATTATTTTACTGAGAAAAAAATTATTTGATTCAAATAAATGATTTGTTTCAATAGTGCTAAAAAAATATTTCTTTATTTCAAAATTTTTTTTTAAATAAACATTTTTTTAAGTAAAGAAATATTTTTTTAAACGAAGAAATAATATCTTTGAATCAAAAAACATTTTTTTCTTAATGTAGAAATCATTAGTATTATTATTTTACTGAGAAAAAATTCTTTGATTCAAACAAATGATTTGTTTCAATAGTGCTAAAAAAATATTTCTCTATTTCAAAAATTTTTTTTTAAATAAACATTTTTTTAAGTAAAGAAATATTTTTTTAAACGAAGAACTAATATCTTTGAATCAATAGACTTTTTTTCTTAATGTAGAAATTATTATTATTATTATTTTACTGAGGAAAAAAATTCTTTGATTCAAATAAATGATTTATTTCAATAGTGCCAGTAATATATTTCTTTACTTCAAGAATTTTTTTCAAAATAAACATTCTTTTAAGTAAAGAGGTATTTTTTTTAACAAAGAAATAATACCTTTGAATCAAAAAAAAAATGCAGAAATCATTATTTTTATTTTTGGGTGCCTCCTTAGCGTATCTTAAAGCTAACATTATCGACGGGATCCATACCAGAAACTTATTGTCCCGATCAGCACAGAAACCCCAAATTATAAACACTACCCTGCGTGCCAAATCAGCATTCGTTAATGGGACTGTACGCGCAAATTTACTCCACGGAAATTCGATTGAATCCATCAAAGAAGCACTGAAAACGTTAAATAATAAAAATTTCAACCAGTTGACCGTTAAGGGAAATCTAACAGTGCCGTCAAATAGTACACTACTAAAACATTTCCGAAATATTGTCTTTTCCAACCAGGAGATAAATATCACTGGAACGGTAATCAAAAATTATCCCCTATATGTGGCCAAATCAACCCCTATATTCACATAAATTTTCACTTTAGGTACGATTCAAAAATCCAGTGATTATCAAAAATTTGTATACGAATAAGAAACTGATTAATAATACGGATTTGGAACTGATTCGAAGTGATGCCCTATTCCGAAACAGGGACAATCAGGTGATTAGTGGGAAAAAATTGTTTCGTCGGAATGTTCATGCGCAGTACGTGAATACAAACAAAAATCCGAATATATCGTTGGTCAATGGGTTGAATATTGTGAATTTTGATCGTACTGTTGTGCGCTATGACCAGAATCAGATCAAAATTACCGGTCAAAAAGTGTTCCATAGTCCAATTTATATCGAAAAATTACAGGTACGATTTCAGTGGCGGTTCACTTTGAAAATAAATTAGGTAATTGTAATTTTTTTTTTTTTATAGATTCCAAATAGAATTCACAATGTATTACCATATCATTTGGTAACCACGGAAGACAAAAAGGCGTTACCGGTAACCACTTTTGAAAATTTGACGGTTTTGAATAATTTTTATTTAGAAAATGTAAATGGTAAAAATTTTACGGAGTTTTTGAAAACGTTGGTATTTCAATCGGGTAATCGAACACAACACATTTGGAGACCGATGCATTTTGAGAATCTTCTGTTATCTGGTAAGATTTGAATGATATTTTTCAGATAATTTGGGGCTAAATTTTACAATTTTTCCACTTAAAAAAAAAGAGTTTCGTCGATAATTAGTTAAATTTGAGGAATTTAGAAATAAATTTTTCATTTTTACTATCAAAATAATAAAATTTTTTTTAGAAATATGACTAATTTGAGGGGAGTTTTTTTTTAGTAGTCCTACATACTTAATTTAAATTTTACTTAAAGTAAAAATGAAAAGAATAGCTTCGAAAACTTATAATTCGCTTCCATTTTCATCATTCTTTGATATCATTTGCGATTTTCAAGGCTTTTAAAAATTTTATTAAGCTCGATGACGTCATTAAAATAAAAAAAATTTCTTTTTTACACAGTCGTACGAATGAATTTCGTACGAGCTCGTACGAATCAATTTTCGTACGAATTCGTATCCAATGTAACCGCAGCCTTATGCACGTGATTTGAATTCGGTTGATTACTTGAATTAGGGTGATTTGGATGTAAACTTTTCATTTTTACTACGAAAATAACGAAATTCCTTTTAGAAAGTTGTAACTTCTCGAAAAATGCAATTTTCTTTCGAAAAATATCGATTATCTAACAATTTTATCGAAATTATTCTATCACAACTCAAAACTTTGACATCAAAAATTTCTGTCTGGGCAATTTTTATCGGTGCTACTCTAAAATTGTAAATACCCAAAAAAAATTTTTTTGAAGTCAAAATTTAATACTCTCTTCTAGGAAATGCATTTATATCTACAATAAACAACGTGAATTTATCAAACGTTGTTGTTGATTCTGGCACGAAAACTCAAAAAATTGAGTCACCTGTAACATTCGTGCAACCGCTCAAAATCAATGGTATGGTAAATATTGATGAACTAAACAATATTGATATTAAGCAAGCCTACGAGAACGCCTTATTTGTGGATGAAGATGCCGAAATTTTTGGAAATATTGTAAGTTACCTTGGCAAAAACTCAAATTCAATGTTGTTTTTCGCAAAATTTAATTTCAGGTTTTCGATACACCGGTAAATATTGACTCAAAAATTACCACCCCGTCATTAAATCATTTTAAATTTGACGAATTGCAAAATAACTCAAAATTTGAGTTCGTTCCACCAGAGATAATACCAGAGTTAAAAGCGAAAATTGAGCGTGGAGTCAGATTGGCTGAACGTAAGTCAACCAATAATTGCCCCCCGTGCTCAAAAGAAAATTAAATAAAATATGCTATTAATAAATAAAACATTTTACTTTGTAAAATCGCCACTTTTATTGTTAAAACTCTTAAGACACATGTTTCGGTCAGTATGGCCATTATGAAGTGAAAATTAATTTCAAATACATGCCTATTTGTACTAAAATGTAACCTATAAATTGTAGTAGTGGATGATGGGAAAATAGTAGGGATAGAAGTAATCGGAGGGGTCAAAAACAAGTACAGTTGTCTACAAAAATTATAAAAAATAAAATAAAATAGAATTGTAAATATCGGTATAATCGTTTAAAATAATTCAGAATTATATTTATAAATTTCTGTTGCCTCTAAAGTGTTTTATTTATTAATAGCAAATATGGAATACCACAAAGTAACGCTCAAAGTATACAGCATGATAAGTATAGGTGAATCTGCCCCGGAGCGAATTATTTTAATAACTATATTACCGGTATAGTAAGGCTGTAAGTAATTGATATCTACAATTTTGGCGGCCAAAACTGAGTAGTTATGGAGATAACTAAAAAAATTTAAAAAATTACAAAAATTTTTTTCTTGGTAACTACTCAACTTAGGAAAATAATTCCAAATCCACATGAAGGTAAACACTCTCAAGAATATTAGACATATTTATTATCGTATCAGTCCTCGTTATTTAGGATAATAACAAGGGTAGTATCCGATCCAATATTATTTTTATAGGGTTCTAATTGAGCGACCATTTCAAAAAGAAATTCAGTAACTGTACCCTAATGCACTTAATTACTGCACCAAGTCTCATCAAAATTCAAGGGCTGCAACATGGTAAAAAAAAATATTTTTCATTTCTAATCTGCTGAACCGCCCCTCCAGTGGGTCTGACCCTGGAATTATATACATCAATCGAAAGTACTTTAAAAATAAAGTGTTGTGTCTCATAGAGTGTTTTTTCCTATCTCCTATAGTTTTCGAGATAATCAAGAATAATCGAAAGAGGTATATTAAGTTACAGGTTATCTGCCCCTGATAGAAAGTCCCAATAGTAACTGTATTGCCGTTTATGTGACACTGCAGGTACTTCATATGTATAACTTCCCTAGATCAAAACAAAACCATTGTAGAAATATAATAGAAAATTGTCAAAAAATGTGGTGTAGTAGGCATTTTTAACATGTAGAATATTAAGGTAGTTACCTTGTGAAATGCTAGTAGCAGAAATTACAAACCAAAATTATGTCATTATTGTCTGTATTAGTAGATAGATGTTGATACGTACTAGTTTTCATACCAACATGTATATGCATACTTTCAAACAGCCTGTGTATACACACTTATACTATCAAAGTTTTTTTTATTATAAATGCTTTAACATCATTGTTAATTTACTCAACAAACATATTAAGTGGTATGCATATGCGTTTGGAGCGCAGTATTTTTTCACCTGTACAAGATAGACAGGTGCTCTCGCGGATTTTTTTGTAGAAAATTCGATTCTCTACAAAAAGGGTCTTAATACTTTTTAATGTATCTATCACCGTTTTCGCTACGTAAGCGGTTCAATATATCAATTTTCAATATTGTTTAAACAATAAATACGAATAAACCAGTTATTTAATATACAGAGTTGCCAGACTGTTTCGGTACAGTTGCTTGAAATTGGTGTATTTATTAAAATACTATAATTTCTCTAATGATATCTTCAATTCAAAACGATCAACAAATAATTCAATTTTTTCTTTACATTCAGAACTTATTAATCTTTCTTTCCCTAGTTTTTTATTGAATTCTGTCGCGTCATTATATTGTTAAATACAAAATACGGGTACGTAGTCAGAATTTTGAGATCTAATACATGGAGTAGATACAAACTTTAACCGTAATTATCTTAACTTAGAAGCGATCAATCTTTCCCAAATTACAAGGACAATCAGATATAGTATTCTTCTTTATACTATTAAAATTTGAAACTATTCTGTCGAAAAGTTGAATGTCGAGGTAACCACCTTAAAGAATGCCTACTACACCACATTTTTTGACAATTTTCTATTATATTTCTACAATGGTTTTGTTTTGATCTGAACGACAATACAGTTACTACTGAGGCTTTGTATCAGGGGCAGATAACCTATAACTTAATATACCTCTTTCGATTATTACAGCCTTACCATACCGGTAATATAGTTATTAAAATAATTCGCTCCGGGGCAGATTCCGGGGCTGTATCCTTTATTAAATTTAAATAAAATATATTTTAGGTATGGCATCCCGATACCTCTATTTGGAACACATGTACAATATGCCTATTCCAAAATTTGAGATCACTTCAATCCAAAACTCAAATATCCACGATACATTCCTGTTTAATTTAATGGGTCACGTACCCGGAAACGAGTGTAACATGACCGGAAACTGTAAATGTTCGGTCCAGTTTACATTTCAAATGACGCCGTCCGGTAACGTGGACAACGTACACGCTTTGAGTTTTGAGCGCACTTACACGTTCAATGATGCTAACGTCGTTCTGAACATCGTTACAAACACTCAAAGTTTTAATGAAACTTGCAAATCGAATACACCTGAAAATGAGAGCACTCAAATTGTTTGGTTTGAACCGTTGAATTTGAGAAGTCGCGATAGTCACAAAGCAAA
The DNA here is from genome assembly GCA_035578155.1 of Brachynemurus nebulosus. Taxonomy (NCBI): domain Eukaryota; kingdom Metazoa; phylum Arthropoda; class Insecta; order Neuroptera; family Myrmeleontidae; genus Brachynemurus; species Brachynemurus nebulosus. The sequence continues at coordinate 23,920,477 of JAPWDM010000007.1, read as the reverse complement.
TGAACTGTTTTCTTTTCACCCCGATCATATACCCGGTTATTTGAGCGACGTAAAACATTTTGTGTCGAACAATCAAACGTACGTTGTTTTGGCGCGTTACTATGACCCAATCGGGGATTCCCATCAAATGGATTGTCTAATTTTAAAAATATCTAACGAGCATAACACCACACAACTGCTCCAAACCATTCCCACATTTGGAGCGATCGTCCTAAATCTTTTCCACTCACCGCAAGGTATTATGTTAATTATTGGCAATACGTATAAATCAGTGGCGGATCAAAACGAAATCAACAGCGGTATCTATCGATTTGACACCGAAAAAGAATGGTTCGATCTTTTACGTAACGTTCCAAGTAAAGATGGTATTTTAACACTGGCCAGTGGCACATTACAAAATGATGAAAGTGTAATCGCATTCGGGCAACGTTCCCCGATTCTGATCATTTTAAAATACGATAAACATTTTGATAATTTTTATTATTATCAATCGATCATATTTGAAACCGAAGTGGTATCGATCAATATGTTTGATTTAGGCGGTAAGAAACGATGTCAGTGATATCAAAATATTTTACGTTAGAATTTCTAAAAAAACCGTTATTTTTGTGTTTCAGAAAATTCAAATCGTGACGTATTTTTATCGGTTCTTACAAAAGATGGCAAATTTTCACTATATAAATATAAATATATCGAAGGATTCGGCCTGGTGAGTGAAAGTGAATTGCCGGATGTAAAACGATTATTCTCGTGGTCTATAAAATCGCATATATATATTATTGCACCCACCGATCAAGGTCATGTGCGATTTTATCAACTTGTTAAAAATGGTTGACACTTTTTTTCCAGATTATCATATTTTCATAATTTATTCATTTTAATGTTTTTACTTATAAAAAAAAAAAATTGATTGTTATGATTTTTTACCGTTTTGTATTAACGGTGCTGCCATCTGCGTTAATTATTATTGTATAGTTTATTTAATTGTTATATTTTATAGATAGATAAATATTGTTGGATTAATAATTTATACGATTTCTTAAAATTCTTTTACTCCTTTTTATTTATCCTAAATCTCACACTAACGTGGCTTTTGTTTTAAACAGTACAAAAAATGAGTCAGTACTTTTATACAATGGTGCTAATTTTAGAACGTTGTCACATTTCCAAAAATACATAATTTTAGTTTTTTCATAAATAAATATACAAATGCAACTTTATTTTAATTCATAACAATATTTGGACATAATCCAAAATCCGTTTTATGTTATTTTTATTTTAATTGTTTATTGAAAGTTCACGACTAGGGTTACAAACGACACATATATCGATATATCGATAAGTTTCGATGATTCTGTGTCTCGATAATATCGAAAAAGAAACTTAATTTTATTAATTTGTTATTATTCAAAGAATACGTTCAAATTCGAATTATACCTTGTTTACACGGGCTTAGTACTAATCGTTAGTATTCGTTAATTACAAACAATATCATTCACTAATCAAGTTGCGAGTGCTAGGCTTCCGCTCTTCTCACATGTTTAGTGTTTTCAAGTATAGTAAGAAGGGTAAAAGTATTTGATAAGTACAGCTGAACCTTTTTTTATGCGCTTTTAAAAAAAAGGTCATTAAAGTGTATAATGTGAATCAAAAGCAAAAGAAAGTAAGACACCTAAACATTAATTATAATAATTTATTTTGATATAATTACTTGTTGATATTATAAAAATGAAATAAAATATCCTCATGTGTAAGTTAATGCTTTATCTTGTTTAGAAAAGCAACTTCTAAAAAAAATCATGAGATTTTCAGCGTTTTGAGTTATGTATTTTCTATGAAATTATTTTTATGCAGTATCGATTCACCGCATAAAAAACGTTTTTTTTACAATCTGGAGCGAATTATACTTTTTATAGCTATTTATGAAGTTTCTGAATATTTTTTTTTTTTTTTTTTTTTTTGTTCGATTTCTTTTATGCGGTCCCTATCCACCGCATAAAAAAAGATTCGGCAGTACATTGGTTTCTCGTTGTAAGCAACATCAAAATTGAAATAGAATCATATGCTTTACTCTTTTTATGTATATGCGAATTTTATTATCTAAAAAAAGTAAGATATATGATTCTATTTCAAGTTGCTTACAACGAGAAATCAGTGTATTTAAATGATAGAAAAATGAAATTTGGAGGCAACAGTCAAATTTACTGAACAATTTTAGAAAATCGGTGCGAAAAAATACTGTTGAGGCAATTAATTTACGTTCTGAATGTGACCATCAAAAAAATACAAATATCACAGACATCGAGTAGTGCTCCCGACCTGTAGACACTTATAATTACTCAATCACTTGCAATTTTTATTTACTTACCACTTTATGTAAACACTTATTGTATTCGGTGGCCAGTGCAAGTAGCGCACTAATGGTTCGTATAAACAAGGCTTTAGAAAGGGATTCCAAGTGACGAAATTATAAAATAGTTCTTTTTGGTTGTAAAGGTTGGTTTCTCTTATTATTATGATATGTATTTGAATTTTGTGTACAACTTCAATTTTAGTAGGTTATGCGTTAAATACGGAAACGCGTCTTTGTTTAAACGGTTTAAACGTGCGTGATAGTGGGAATTACGTTTATTTAAATAATTGCGAAATATTTATCAGTTTTTGTTTTGTAAAATAATCAGGAGAAATATATTCAATTAACAATTTAAAGTAAGTAAATTAAAAAATTTCAAAGTTTATTTTGATGAACTCGAAAATATTTTTTTTGATTTCCCTTTGATAATTTGAGATTCTTGGAATTGTGACGATAAATGATATGTATATATTTCAACAAACACGAGTTAACTGTTGATCTGTTGAAAATGACTTTTTACATTTTTTTTAAAATTTTATATATTTATATACTCGTATAAGAACTTTAAGGACGGTGTTTGACTATTAATTTAATATTATATCTTGTAAAATTTTATTGCTCTTACTGACAACTCGTATTTGTTAAAATAAAAAAAAACACTGGAACTTTTAGATCTATGGCCCCTGGGAGCCTCACAGTCTGATATCATTGATATTTTATGAATCAGTCGACTTGAAACTTTACATAAAGGTAGCTGGGGAATCGGAAAATAGTGCCCGACCGAACTTTCGGTTTCGCTTTCGGTCAGTTTCGACCAAAAATCAGCCGAAACTTCGGCCGCATCGAAACTCAGTGTTCGTGAATTATCACGCTCCGTTCGGACGAGTTCGTGTCTCGTACATACACGGAGACCGAAGCCGAATTTTCGGTTGCAGTTTCGGCTGCAAATCCTGTTTCGATCGGACACTATCGAAAAAGCATATAGGCTACTTTTACTGTGAAAAAATGTATTTAAAACAAAGCAGTGAGATTATCATATTGAACAATTGACTTCAAACTTTGTATATTGTTAAAACAGAGGGAACGAAAAGGGACCTAGGCTACTTTTTAGTTCGGAAAAACATCTGATTTTTTCTTTTTTCAATTAAACAATAGCAGTTATAAAATAATTCATTTAAATTAAAAAAATATCGATAATTCAAGATAATATTTATATCTTTATCGATATGCATACTTTAAAAATAAATCAACGAGACGTCACTGATTTTAAAGACTTATCTAGTAATATTCAGTAGTGATGCAACTGCTTCTTGCATCAACTTATGAAATACACAAAAAAAAAATTAGCGATTAGATAGCGTATTGATGATGAATCAGAATTTTCTTTTTTATAAAAAAATAAGAAATCCGTTTACTTCTACAATTTAGTTGGTTTAATTCAAAATTTTATTATTCGAATTGAATGGTGTCGCAGTTTTTTTCGATTAAAAACTGTCAGGAATGCAAACAGTCATTAAATTATTTCATAATTACATTTTTATCAGTATAAAAACAATTTGTCTATTGTTTTAAAATGTAATTAAATCCAATGCATTCTAATAATTTATGTATCAAATATCATTCGTAAAGATACATTTCTATGTAATAACCAAGTATCGGATTTCTTTCGGGTCAGACAGTTTCGTCTTTAGCATATGCAGGTATACATATTGCACTGAATGTGACTAAAAGTTCAAAATATTTTCATAAAGACAACGTACACAAGTTACATACACACACATACATATGTGTATCAAAATATTATTTATGCGTATTTTATGTAAACATCCTTTTTTTTCTTTTATTTATTACCTGCACAATTGAAAAGTGCCACTGTAATTTTAATTGACTATCAAAAGTATTTTTGTTTATATTATGTATGTGATTTATGTGACATGTCATTTAAATTAAATAAATTCATCTTTTTTTTTATTGTTTTCAATTTTGAGAGATAGAAGTACAGTTGCTTGTTAAAAATTTGTTTTTCAATAATAAAAAATCTTAGTAAATACGTACGTCTTAGCTATTATAGTGGACCGTCTAAATATTCAACAACTTTTCAATATATTTTACAAAAATTTTTTCCGATTTTTTGAATTTTCTTACTTTCGTCAAATAAAAAATGCTGTTAGTATTCTAAATGGTGAAAAATGTAGTTTTTGACCAATTATATTCATTCAAATGTGCATAATTTAATGTAATTTAGTTGCAAAATTTTATTGAAATAAGTACGGTCCTGACCTGTCCAAAGAAACCCGGTACCTAGTAATAACAACTCGTATTCTTTTTGATCATGTAACTGAACCTTTAGAATCGTGTCAATATTCGACTCACTTCATTGTCAATTGACGTTCAAATAATCATAATACTATGAACCCTATGAACATATATACATATATATTCATTGGTGTGATTTATAAAAACAAATCGGGTTTTCATACGTATTCGCATTTCCCCAGTGAAAATTTGGTGAAAATTGTGATATTTTGTGATTGTTTTATTGAAAATGGTGTACACATGAAATTCGACACATTTGAAAGTTCAGTTAAACGTTGAAAAATATAATAATTTTATTTAAAAACTTTGTATTGTCCCCATTCAGAAAATTGGATTTGATACATATGGTGACAGGTAAACATATATTGTGTGTTCAAGGTTGTTCGAGGCGTCCATCTCCAAATAATTCTCAAACGAGTAGAGACATCAAAATAATTTATCTACTTTCACATTTAGGCTAGATTTTTGTGTGTTTGGTATTCACAGGATAAAGTAACGCTTAAAAGCATACTTAGTGAAATTCTAGTTTATAAAGATACTTTTCATCTATTTTCCTTTCTAAATTGTTACTTGAAGGTTTTTCGTCCTATTCCTTTAACTGAAATTCGCGCTATCTAAAGTAAATAAAATTTTGGAGCAAAATTACCCTAATTCGACTATACCAAACGTACCAAGTAGGAAAAATGAAAATTTTTAACCTGATGACGTCATCAGACCAATTTTTAAAAATTAACGTAAAGTATGAACTAATTGTGATAGGAATATAAAATTTGAGTCTATCTATAAGTTTTCGATGGTATTCTTTTCATTTTTATTAAAATCAAGCACGTAAAATCAATAGAAATCGAAATTCGTACTGTAGTATATAGACCTTTTAACCTATCAATTATGTTACCTGTGTTACCTATGTTAATAAATTTTGTATAAGGTAACGTTTCTAGGATCTATTAAAGAATTTTACAGTTATCTACATTTGCAGTTACACTCAAGGTGTGACACTGATGTTTCACTTTTCATTCAGTAGGTGGCAGTGAACGTGTTGATGTCATTCGTAATCTAGCAATAGAACGTTCTTACAAATAATAAATAGTACGTTATACACCAAGGGACTAAAGTGTGAGTTTTAATCCCGAGTGTGAAGTTTGTTGTCAGAGGGTTTGTAAAGGCCCGAGGGCAACAAATCACACGAGGGATGAAAAAAAACACTTTAGTCCTGTGGTGTATATACTATTTTTTGCAATTCCAAATAATTTAAAATTATAAAAGTTAAAAAAAAATTACTTAAATGTCATTCAAATTGTATGTAATAATATTTCATAAAGTATACTTTGGATAAATCAATCGAATTGTACAATACAATATAAATGTTTGTCTCTGTCTACAAGTTTGAATTTGTTTATTATTTTCAATTACCTAGCAACGCTATTTAATTTAAGCTATATTTCTGTAAATTGTGTTTGCTGATTGGTGTAAAAACGGGAGCAAAATAATTTTTTAGCCCCTTGGGACTAAAAGTGGCACTTTACTCCCTATTATGAGGGACTAAATCATGTCTTTTAGTCCCGGAATTGCAAAAAAAGTAATTTAGAATGTTAGTACTTTTTTTAATTTTGTAATATGCACATTTAATATAGTAACGTCAAAACCATAGAGTAATAGAGACAACATATCTATCTCTATACTACTGGAACCAGTGTAACCAACAAGAGATAGAAAATATGTTATATACGTGCACGGTGTTTACTTTGCATTTGTGCGGTAAACTGTGTTAGTGTGAGTAATCGAAGATGGTGGTAGCGTCACGTGACCGTGCTTCGCATACATATGTGTGATACCACAACGCTACGTGTGGGAGTTCTACAATGCTAACCAACAGTCAAATCCATTGTCTTGTGACTGACCTACACTCAGCGACGGGTACTGAGAGAGTGATTACTTAGTAGCCTAATGTGCACAGAAGTGCACACTGCAGATTACGCGATAGAGATAGTTGCTGTACCTCTGTACTCTGGGGTTAAAACTATGCCTTTTGAATATAAATTTCATACACGCATATATTGGTAATGCATCTAACAACCTTGAACGTCCAGTATATCACTTGTACGTGTATGATTCATTTTTCTTACGTTGGTATTTCAGTGTTGTGACGAATAGGTTGCGAACAGTGTGAATTTATTGTCGAAAAAGTAGACTAGTACCGTAGTACTAGTAAATACAGTGTTTACTCTTTACAGTACGAATGTAATTTTATAATTACAAAAAAAAAAGAAACGAAATAAAGGCAAACATTTATTGAAAAAACAAATTATAATAATTGTAAAATGTGATTTAGATGTGAAATTAATTTTAATTAAAACTGTAGATATTAAATTACTGTACATTAGTTTTAAATAATTGTATTTTTTCTATTGTATGATAACAAAAAAATGTTTTTTGTCTACATAAACCTTAATAATGTCACCGAACTAAAAAACTAAACATGGCGGCCTCGTATGTTAAAATCAAGTTTATTAATTGTTTGTAAAGTTTCAATCGTTTTCAACAATATTTTATTGTAAGTTTAACAAAAAAAATTTTTTATATATTCCGTATGTTTTTTTCCTATTCGATGTGCATCACCGACATGATTTTTGCTATGTAATGGTTTCATTTAATTGTGTTACGTTTTATTTTAAACGCATTGTATCATCGTTCCTTTTCATAACGTAGTTTTACTGTAGTTTTATGTTTTTATTTTTGTGAAAATTAATTGGTTTTTCGTTAATTATTTGCCGTAATTGAGTGAATTGGGTGATATTTGAGTTTTTTTTTTGGAGATAAATGGAATGTGTTTTTTTTTTTTGGGATTGGAAATTTGCAAAATTCATATTATGTGTAGATTTCTTGACGGAATGTAATTTACGTTTTGAACACATGTAAAGGTATTTTTGTTTAGAAATTGTTTTATTATCAATTTTCCGGAATTTTAATTTGTTCTACTTTGATTCGTTGGAGATTTATTTTAATTAATAATTTATTTGAAATGAATAAATTAATTGTAGATAATTTTTTTTGCCTGTAGGGATAATTATTATTATTTATTTTAAACAATTTATTTGAATTTTGTTGATTCAACTAAATAGTTTGAACATATTGTTTTATTTTTATTAGTTGAAAATTTATTTCAATTAATAATATAATCTGTTTGAAATGAATAAATGAAATATTTATTGATAATGTTTTTTTTGTTTGTTTGAATAAACAATTTTAGTTTTGATAATTCAACTAAATAGTTTGAATATGTTTAATAAATTTATATTATTATATCGGGTATATGTTGCAATATAAGCATTATATATATATGCTGATACATATATATCTAATAATTTATTGATTTTTCTATATTATTTAACTTATTAAAAAAAAATTTACGGATACACGTTTTGTAAAGCATGTTTCATTGTATGAAGTGTTAAACCAGTCAATTAATTATTATTTTCGAGGTAGTGCATTGATTTTATTTATTATAAAAGTGCCACTGGTTTAGTACACTCAAATCCTATTATCGACACACTTTATTGTACAAAAATTAAAGTGGCGAAGTGATTGAAAAAAATTTAGTTAGGCAATTGAATAAAAAAAAAAATTGTTTTGTTCCATTTAGATTCACTACACCAAAATGAGGGTTGATCGAACACGATTAAAGAAGAGTGCATCGGAAATTCCGCCAGAATGTCAGGTCCTGATACATAAATTATTGGATTGTTCCCGCAGTGAATTAATCGAAGAATTGTCGCAAATTGAAACGTGGACGTTTGGACGATGTGAATTGTATCATTGGATCGATGTTTTGGATGTGTTTGATCAAATTTTGGAGGAGTCGTGCGAACGCAAGAGTGACAATGAGTGGCTACTGGCGTGTGATCTACAGTGCAATGATGTGAGTAGTTTTTGGATGTTTTTCGCGTTCGGGATGAACTGAAAAGTTTTTTTTTTTGTTGCAGAAAAAGAAATTGCTACTGTGGGTGTTACATTTCACCACGTTGCTTATTGAACATTCATTTTCACGACATTTATACAATTCAATGGAACATTTGGTTTCATTGTTGTCGTCTTCGGACATGCAAATTGTTTTAGGCGTTTTAAATTTGCTTTACATGTTCTCAAAACGAAGTAATTTTATAACAAGACTTAATAGTGAGAAACGACAAACACTCTTAATTAGGCTCTATTATTTAGCGGAAGTGAGTATACGTTTGAAATGTGATTTTAATGGTGGCGTCTGTTCACGGAACAGTAATATTGTCAGTGTTAACTAGAGATGATCGATATATCGATAATTGTTATTTTGTAACTAGTATAGAAAGATAACAGTTATCGTGAATAACTGGAATACCCAGTAACTGATTACTTAAATAACTCCTTTGGAAATATCGATAACATAGGTCAATATTAATATATTCGAAAGCAAGGATCACAGTAATTTATTTTAACCACCTACGGAGAATTTCAAAATAATAACGCCCCAGGCAAGTTACACATTTTCTATTATAGCACATTTAAAAAACCCTTAATAATGAACTATTGTCTGTTGTACAGTTATCTATTTGTATTTGTAATTTTGTATCCATAAAATTATTAAAATTGTGTATATAAAGCCTAAATCCTTGTATAGACAAGTATTTGAACAGATATTGCAGATTATTTAGTATCCGTCAGTATTATAGATCTGTGCATATTTCACTAACAGAACCGTTTATACGCATATCGAATATCTTACAATATGTTAAAATATCCAAATACCATACCAGTTATTATAATAACTGTTATAAATAACAGTTATTTTTCAGTAACTGTTATTACAATAACAGTTATTAGAAAATAACCGTTTAGCTCATCTCTAGTGTTAACTGATAAAATATTGAATCATTCAGTCACTATTACTGATTGTGTATAGACCGCCTATGGTTACATATTTTATCGTACTACCTCTTATTTTGTTGCCTTGTAACGTGTTATTTAAATTAAGTTCAAGTTCCTCCCGAAGTGATTTAAATGAAATGTAGTACTCTTTAGATGAGTAGCAACATGAATATTGGTAGTCAGATAAAATACGTACCCTAAGTTTTTATTTGGGGATACTACGATTCGTACGGGCAAAATAAAACGGAAAACGAGAATAAAATTTTTCAATATCTCGCTTCTTTTTCGAGATATTGAACGTTGAACTTGTCTTTAAATTCGGATATATTGTATGTATAGTATGTGTAATATTTTGACAATGAGCGTATTCCATTTAGAAAACACAAACAACACTGTGTGACATAGAGATGGTGATTCTCCAAAAAAAAAAAAAAAATATCAATTTTCGGATCGATTTAAATCGAAATTAAAAAAATTGATTAAAAAAAATCGTCTAAAGAAAAAATCGATTCTGTGAGATCGATCTAAAAAATCGAAATTTTGAAAAGTTTAATAAAATTAGCTGATAATTTTTGTTAAGGGACTTAATTGATAGTACATGGGTGGGTAATATCGTGTAAAAGCGCCTTACATTATATTTGTAAAGGCGATGAGTTAACTTTTCAATTATAATTATAGAAAATAACGCAATTGAATATGTAGGACGAATACCACGGAATGAACCAAGTTTACTCAAAAATTTCAAACAAACCGACAAAAAAATGTTTTCTAGATAAGTCGCTTTTGTGGGAAACGGATCGCTTGCCAGATAGGTGGTCTTCCTTCCTTTTGTATTAATAGTCTTCTACTGGACAAGATAGTGCGTGTATATATGTAGTTATATAGAGTCATATGAGAAGAAATTATTTTTGGGAAAAATCGATTATTGATCTCTTACTTTTAATAATCAATTCAAATGAAAAAAATCGAAAAGAGAATCGAGTTTTTAAGCTTTTATTAATCGATTTCCGATTAATCGATTTGAAATCTACATCTCTAGTATGACAGCTTTTATATCAAGGTCGAAGTATATTGTCAAAACTAACTAAACTAACCTAGCCTTAACTAACGTCACAATCTAATTTTTATATCAAAGTTGAAGTATATTGTGAAAACTAACTAGTCGTAACTAATATTGTCGAGTGTCTGGTAAAAATTTCAAGTGATTCTGAGCATTTCCATTTTCGGAACTCCAGCCAAAAAAATTAGTTTTTTTTTTTCATGAAAAAAGAAAGTACAAAAATTACTGAAATTTGGTTGACATTACTTTTTCCCTATGCACTGTATCACACAGTGTCGTTTGTGTTTTCTGAATGGAATACGCCCATTGTCAAGTTTAACGTTCAATATCTCGAAAACGAAGCGAGATATCAAAAAATTTTATTCTTGTTTTTCGTTTTATTTTGTTGAGTTCTACAAGAAACTCGTACCGAATCGTAATGCCCCCTCCCCCCTCTAAATTATTATTAAAGTGGTGAACTATTATTATTATTTGTTTCGATTGTAGAGTTGGGGAGGAAAGGAGAACGGTTTCGGATTAGCCGATTGTTGTAGAGGTATTAATACAATTCCACAAAGTGCTTCAACGTTACATTTTGAATTTTATGAGGAGAAAGTGACACAATCACAGACGAGTCCGTTACGGTACATTCATATGGAGAATGTGGACAAATTGGGCAAAACACCGGCGGAAATAATGAACGAACTCGTCAAACAGTACCGTATCCCGCAAGACAAACAGATGCGACTGTTCACACAACTTCGTCTCGCGTGCTGTTTTTCCGACTATAAAATTCGTATGTATTGCGTCCAGGCGCGTTTACAGGCGTTATCTGTACTAGTTTATTCGAACGCTTTAACTGATAATCTTAATCCGCACGTTCTACTCTATAACGGTTTACTGGAGGAGTTAGTTGAATTGTTACAATTACAAATGCCACATTTAGTTGAAATTCGCTCGGCCGCGTTACGTACTCTAACATCCATTATACATTTAGATCGCAGTCCCAATCCACATTTTCCAAATAAGTAAGTAATCTAGATTTACAAGCACCAAAAAATTATTAAATGTAATGGACACTCGTCTATATTAACAGGAAACCCGGTGCCAGATTAAAAAGTATCATTGACGTGACCGGCGCAAGTTCATATCACGGCTTTTTGCCAACACTGGTACGTTCGTGTATCTCATCGCTGATTGGTCAACCCACATCGAATCCGTACGGCTCGTCCAGTTCGTCGTCCAGTTTCCCGTTGCCGTTGGCCACCGCACTGTTCTCGTTCCTGTATCATTTGGCCAGCTACGATGCCGGCGGTAAAGCTTTGAAAGCGTGCGGCATGATGGAGTCGTTGCTTCGCGTTATTAAATGGCCTGGTACCGAATTAGATCACATTACCGTAAGTAATTTGAAAATTATTTATACTGGATATTATGTCCTTCCTACTCTTCATATACAGTAGAACGTCTGTTAACTAGTGATGTCGAATGATTAATCGGTTTAGTCGACTAATTTTGTTTACATTTAGTCATTTTTTAGCCGACTATTTTACCTTCGACTAAATGACTAAAATGATTAATTTTTTTTTAAACGACTAATTTAATATTTTTTGTATTGCTTTTTTTAAACGACTAATTTAAGATTTTTTCTGCTTTCTTTTTCGAAGTCATTTTTAGTCGACTATTTTATCTTCGACTAAATGATTAAAATGATTAATTTTTTTTTTAAACGACTAATTAACTCAGTAATTAAATTTAAAAGAAAACATCAATTTTGATAGTTATATTGGTTGCTCTATTCATGAATTTGATTAAATATTTAGTCGATTAGTCGACTATTCTATACTCGATATTTTCGACTAATGATTAAATTTGGCTGAAAAACAATTTTAGTCGATTAATCGACTAACTACTCTTCGACTCGACATCACTACTGTTAATCGGACAGCTGTGTCACGCAAAAATTTGTCCGACTAACAGAGACAGAGTAAATAATACCATTAAATAATTTAGTATTTGTAACCAATTTTTTAATTCAAATCAATTTTATGAATGAATTTAGGTACTTATTAGTGATGTCGGATGATTAATCGGTTTAGTCGACTAATTTTATTTTCATTTAGTCGCTGTTTAGTCGACTATTTTATCCTTGACTAAATTAGTGATTAGTGATGTCGGATGATTAATCGATTAGTCGGTTTAGCCGACTAATTTTGTTTATATTTAGTCATACTTTAGTCGACTATTTTATCTTCGATTAAACGATTAAAATGATTTTTTTTTTTTTCAAATGACTAAAAACAACTAATTTAACAATTTTTCTGTATTATTTATTGGACTTCAAAAATGGAAACTAAAAAATATATATAATTTTTCACTTTTATGTGATTAATATATTGTGATATTTCATATCTTTCTTTTTCTTAAAAGAAAAATATTAAAAGTCCATAATTAAATTCGAAAGAAAAACCTCGTTTTTGAAAGAGTTGCATAGGTTACCTTACTATGAATTTGACTAAAAATTTAGTCGATTAGTCGACTACTCTGTGTTCGATATTTTCGACTAATGACTAATTTTATTTGAAAAACAATTTTAGTCGATTACTCGATTAACTGCTTCTCGGCCCGACATCACTATTAGTGATGTCGGATAATTAATCGATTAATCGATTTAGTCGACAAATTTTGTTTACATTTAGTCATTTTTTAGTCGACTATTTTAACTTCGACTAAATGACTAATATGATTAATTTATTTTTTAAATGACTAAAAGCGACTAATTTATTAATTTTTGTATATTATTTATTAAGCTTCAAAAAACAAAAACTAAATCTTTATCCATTCGTATAATTTTTCACGTTTATGTGATTGACACATTGTGATACGTCATTCATATCTTTTTTTTTCTTGAAAAATATGTTAAAAGTCAATAATTAAATTCAAAAGAAAACATCGTTTTTGTAAGAGTTGCATAGGTTCGTTCGGTAGGCACTATTTAAGAAATTCGACTAAAAATTTAGTCGATTAGTCGACAGCGATTCGCTCGATATTTTCGACTAATGACTAATTTTGTCTGAAAAACAACTTTAGTCGATTAATCGACTAACTGCTTGACAGCTCGACATCACTAGACTAAATGACTAAAGTGATTAATTTTTTTTTTTTTAAATGACTAAAAACGACTAATTTAACAATTTCTCTCTAATATTTATTGGACTTTCAAAAATGAAAACTAAAAAATTTTCTATTTGTATGATGTTTCACTTTTCTGTGATTAACACATTATGATATCTCAAATATTTCTTTTTCTTAAAAGAAAAAATATTAAGAGTCAATAACTAATTTCAGAAGAAAACCTAATTTTTGAAAAATTTAAGCAGCACTTTAGTCGATTAATCGACTATTCTATACTCAATATTTTCGACTAATGACTAATTTTGTCTGAAAAACAATTTTAGTCGATTAATCGACTAACTGCTCCTCGGCTCGACATCATTAGTACTTATACAAAAATATAACGTTTACAAATGTATCGTTACATTAGAATCATTGTTAACAAGTTAAAACATGAACAATTATACCTAACCTATATAGGTATACATACGCACTAGACGTACTCGCGTCCGGTTAATGGAGATAATAATGTACTAAATATATCTTCGTCAAAAAATATTGTGTCCCCGTCTGGTTAACTAAGGGTCCGCTTAAAATTTTTAATTGTTCATTAACACATAACTTAATAATTATGTACTCAAATATATGATAATTAATTTTGATATTTATTTGATTAAAAATGGCTGACATGTCCCAACTCTAGCTTACAAGTACCATCAGAGCCACGTAGCGGACTGTGATGATAAAAATTAGTCCTTGAACACAAGTGGCTGGGACATCAGGAGTTTTATTTATAGCTCTTGTAGTTTTTAAATTTATTAATTTTGCGGCAAAAAGAGACATCATGTCTTTTTGTGGGCTAGATTCAAACAAAAACGGTTTTAAGGAGTTTATTCAAGAAATAAACTAGATGTCGCACATAACTTGTGATAGTTTTAATATTTTTTTTTTTTTTTTTTTTTTTTTTTTTTGTGTAATAAAATCAAGTAAATGGGGTATTTGACTATTTTTGGAAAACTATTTTAAAATACGCATATTTATAGTGCTGACGATCGCCAGAAAAAATTATTTTTATATTTGTTCTCAAAATTTGCGCGTAAACGTTTATTAGTTGACGGTTACGTCACATTCTCTAGATAGCAACAGGTGTTCTGTAACTAAGAAAAAAAACTGTTTATTTTTCTTATAACTTGGAAAAGAAATTGCTGATTTTTTTAAAAAAATAATTTTATTTAATTTTCATAGTTATGTTTGCTAACCGGAATTTAAGGTAGCGACCCTAGTGGCAATAGTGTTGAATTATAAGAGAATGTAACGTCACAGCCCGTTTCTGTTCACGTAGATTTTCGCTGAAAAATTACTTTTTTAATTATTTTTTTTAAAATAAAATAATGATCGTTCAGATAAATTGGCATAATAAATTCCGGTCTTTTAATATCAGTTTTCATTAAAATTTGTTTTGGTTGCTTTTCTTTAATATTATCAAATACCCCATTCAAAATAACTTTTAAATTAATTCATTTTAATGTAACAATTCCTTCCAGTACCATGATTCATTTTTAAAATATTTTTTTATAATAGAGAATATGCATGTATTTTTTTTATTACTTAAATCGTTAGAGGAACTAACATTATCTCTAAAAAAATATTTAAAAAAAAATATCAGTACCCTTATGTAATTTTAAAAAAAAAATTTTTATTGTTATAATCTAATGTAGTTTAAACAAGATTGCATTGCGCGCGCCGGAAATGACGTATCCTGGCATAACTAGTACTTAATCTTGACACTAGAGTTGCTAATAGATAAATAATTAAATATACAAAGAAAATAAAATAAAAAAGAAATAAAGGAAATTTAAGCAAAATAAAAACAACCAACCTGCACAAGACATATCTTTATGACGTTTATTAGTAAATAATGAAAAGAAACGAATCTATTTCCGTTGTTTATTTTGGAATGTGCTTCCATGCCGAGTTACGTCAGCAAATTTAGTTTTATTTAAATTCCATTTAAAATTTTATATTTTAAAATATTTTTTTTTTATTAAAATTTACGAATTGAAAGGTTTTTTACTGTCACAATTAAGTTTCCATATACTACTAGAATACAAAAAAAATATTTAATATTTATTTGATTTATATGCATATTCCCTACTAAAATATCTAATAAGGAAACCGCAAGAAATCGAAAATTAAAAAAAAGAAAATTTTGAAACTTCAGCAACATGTAGACTATCTAATAACATAAAATACGCCAGTTGCTTTTAAAAAACAATTCTGATGAGTGAAACATCCCTTCAAAGTTGATGAAATTCAGTTTATATATACCTTACAGAGTTCCAGTAATAAATATGACATCATTTTTTGCATTTAGACATTTTTAAGGGGTCAAACCTATCCTTCAAGTGTGGCACTTAAAAATTTTTAAATGGACGAAATTTTATTTATAGATATTCTAGAGCAGTGATTCTCAGAGTCGGGGTCGCAGAAACAATTGATTACAGATCCTATACCCATTTCTACATACAGTAGAACCTCTGATTACGAACACCTCTCTTAACTGGACCCCTTCTATAGGTCCGGACAAATTTTTAACCGGACACGGACACAATATTTTTTGACAAAGACATATTATTTAGTACATTATTACCTCCATTAATCGGACGCGAGTACGTCTAGTACGTATGTACATCTATATGTGTTACGTATATTTGCTCATGTTTTAACTAGTTAACAATGATTCTAATGTGGCGATGCATTTGTTTGTAAACGTTATATTTTTGTATAAGTATCTAAATTCGTTTATGAAATTGATTTGAATTAAAAAAAATTGGAAAAATTATGAATACTACATTATTTAATGCTATTATTTATTTTGCTCCTATTAAGCGGACACCTCCGTTAGCCCGACAAATTTTTGTGTGATACCGCTGTCCGGTTAACAGAGGTTCTACTGTTTCAACTTGCATTCTATTCACCATTATAAGTTTAGTTGGCATAAAGTAGCTGCAATTGGAAATTTTTGATTTCAGTTTGTTACGAGAGCCGTCCGAGTCATTGATTTGATCACAAATATCGACATGCAAGCATTTCAAACCCACGGTGGATTAAATAGCTTTATTTCTCGCTTACACGTAAGTTTTCATTTGCTTTTTTGGATTATTAATGCTGTTTGCGAGTTAATAATTTTTTTCATAATTTTTTTTTTGGTCTTTTAGATGGAAATAAACTATTGTCGTACTGAACAACCGTTCGAAATCCAAGTGCCAATTAATTCTGAACTGAAACAATCACAAAATGATGACACCAAAAGTCAGTTGAGGTCACATAACCTGACAGATGACGCTCAACACGCGACAAGCAGTGACACAAGCACTGCTACCACAAAAACATGTTTACCCCAACGAGCCGCTCTCTTAAAATCAATGTTGAATTTTTTGAAGAAAGCTATCCAAGAATCAACCTTTGCCGAAAGTATCCGACACGTGATGGAAGGAACATTACCGTCCTCCTTAAAACATATTATTAGCAACGCCGAATATTATGGCCCCTCGTTGTTCCTGTTAGCCACCGATGTCGTTACGGTGTATGTGTTCCAAGAGCCGAGTCTGTTATCCTCGTTACAGGACAATGGTTTGACCGATGTGGTCCTACATGCACTCCTGATCAAGGACGTGCCCGCCACCCGTGAAGTTCTCGCGTCGCTTCCAAACGTGTTCAGTGCTCTTTGTTTAAATAGTCGCGGTCTGGACTCGTTCGTACAGTGTCGACCTTTTGATCGTTTATTTAAAGTACTCCTATCACCGAATTATTTAACGGCAATGCGCCGGCGTCGAAGTGCCGATCCAATGGGCGACACCGCCACCAATTTAGGCAATGCAATGGACGAGCTTATGCGACATCAACCCACATTAAAGGTGGCTGCCATGTCGGCAATAATTAGTCTTCTATTGGAATTGTGCTATTTGGGAACGGATCCAAAATATGTGTGTTGGCGAGCACAAAATAAATGTGATGTTTCGCCGGTCCCATCGCAAAATCAAACAAACAGTGCCGAGGGTGGAAGTAGCGATGAAGAGGAGGATGACGAGGAGGAAGCGTCAACGTCGTCACACAATCATCGCGAGGAGACCACCCAGGAAAACACGACAACACTCAATAACAACGAAAAAACACCAATTGCCTTAGTTGATTATATTGTTAACGTAACGAAATTTGTAGATGCGATACTTAGTAACAATTCGACTGACGATCATTGTAAAGAATTTGTGGCACAGGATGGCCTCGTGCCGCTATTAAAGATCCTAAGTTTACCAAATTTACCGGTAGACTATCCGGTCACGGTTGCCGCACAGAGTGTAGCATCCGTTTGTAAATCAATACTGAACTTGGCACATGAACCGCGCGTTCTTAAACTTGGACTCACACAGTTGCTGGGCGTGTTGGAAAAACTGAGACCGTTACAGGGCCCAGTAAAATCAACGACCGGCTCTGTACTGTTACATGAATTGGCGAATGCACCATCACTTGAAGCGGCATTCTCCAGCGCCAGTGCTACGCCCCTGTTACACGCTATGGGAGCAGCTCACGGGTACGTCGTAATGTTCGTTCACGTGTGTCGGACGGGGCAAACCGATATTCGAAACTTGTCTCTTCAATATTGGGGCTCGGAGGTGGGTTTGGAAGTTCTTCGTGGACTTGCAGAGTTGTATACGGCGTTGGTTTGGGAGAGTACGTTACTGCTTGCCCTGTGTAGTGACGATATCATCCCGGAAGGATGTGATTTTGGTAGAGAAGATATGGAGAAACTAATCCCACCAGAATCAAAGGTAATTTACGACTTGTGAGTACAGCGGAACTCTGAAGATAGCATGATGTATTATAAATATTTATAAAAAAAAAGACATTTAATATACCCCAAAAAATTAAAATACTAAAATCAAAGACGTAGTTCTAGAACATTCTATACAGAAACCAGCAAAGTTATTAAAAAACTGACTTCATCATTGTTGCATTGATCATTATAAAAGACGCCAATAAGGAAAGTTGACAAAAATTCTAGAATATTCTATTCCTCAACTAGCAAAGATATGAAAGAATCAATTGTGCCATTAGATTTGCTATTGAAAGAATGGCCAAATACTTCATTTTGATAAATGTTCCAGAATGTTCTATTCATTAACCAGCAAAGAAGTAATTTCTATTAATATTCTTGTTGGTTGTCAAATAGAATATTCGAGAACTTTTACCAAATTTCGCTTTTTAGCCGCTTTGTCGATGATCAGCCCAATGGTTAAGTCGGTCAATATATTTGCTCGTTTCCGACGAAACTTTTGTTAAATATCGCTGTTTAGCATATTTATTCGATTATCAATCCCATGTTGAAATCGATTTGTCCATATTTTTGCTTGCTTCTGAATAGAATATTCTAGAACTTTTGTCAAGTTCCACTATTTAGGTGAAATCGGTTTTTTGATGCGTTTATTGGTTTTTGAATAGAATGTTCTGGAATCTTTTAATGACCAATCTAATGACAAGTTTCACATATTCATATAAACTTTGTTTTTATGATTAAATTTATTTACCACATGCTTTGTTCGAATCTGCTATCTTTGACGCTGGGTGCGAAATACTGAATTTTGTTTGTATTTATTTTAGAACGATGAGAGTTCTCACGATGGAAGCAGTTGTAGTAATGGAATGACATCGGCCATGGAAGCGTTGAGTACCGCCGACAACATGGAAATCGACCATGAAAGTGTCGCCACGCAAACTGAACAAAAAGAGGAGCGTGTCTCCCCGACAGCCCAACAATTGAAATATATTAAACCGTTACTTGGAGCTTCTTCGCGATTAGGTCGTGCACTTGCCGAACTTTTCGGATTACTTGTGAAACTTTGTGTTGGAGCTCAGGCCAGAAGTCGCCGTGGACAAAATAATCCATCAAATTCATCGATTCCTAGTGGCGCTGCCAAACGTGTGGCTACAGCTCTTAACATTTTACTAACTCGAGGCATGTCGTGGGAATCTCTGCCTCCGTCACCAGTACCTAAATTTCGCTTAACTTTCCTGATATGTAGCGTTGGTTTTACTAGTCCCATGTTGTTTGACGAGAAACGATATCCGTACCACCTGATGCTGTACCAGTTTATGAATTTAGGAGGTTTGAATGCATTTTTCCAAACATTCAAATGGGCCTTATCCGGTGGCGGTCAATTCCGACTTGAAGAAGGATTTGAACATCCCGATTTACCTGATGGAACTGGCGAATTCTTGGACGTTTGGTTAATGCTCTTAGAAAAATTGGTGAATCCAACAGCACTGATTGAATCACCAAACGTGTGCTTAACAAAAACTACCGGCCAGAATCAAAAATCGGCTCAACAAGGTGTTAAAATTGATTTTGATCCGTTAAAATACTTAATTCACATCCAAAAAGCTGCATTCGAATGTGTCATGTTAATGTGGGGACGAAAACCGATGAAAACGTACGGGGCGCGCATGACTGAATCAATGTTAACAATTTTAAGACATATTTTACAGGCTGAGAAAATAATCCAAGATGCTTTGGCGAAAAAGGCGAACGACAAAGCAAAAATGCCGTTAGAATCGGACGAAAATGGACACGGTTTGGGACGTGGGAGCACATCTGACTCAGCGATGGGCGCTTCCAGTTCAAATCCAACAATTTCAATCATCAGTAACGTACGAACCGAAGAAATCATAAATCCCGATCATCTACAACTCCTGATGGACATGGGTTTCAGCATGGAAATGTGCACTGAAGCTCTACTACATACCCATTCCTTTGAACAGGCCACAGATTATCTACTGAATAGTACAAACGTGAACTCGAGAAGTTCCGATATGGAACTTGGCGAAGATGATCAAATTGTTAAAGCGATTGCCATGTCACTCGGCGAATTGCCAAGTCAAGAAGGTAAAGATTTTATGGAGGACGATACACCACTGGAAGAGTCTGAAATTGATCATTTTGGAAATAATGTATTACCGGTTTGTTTGGATTTACTTGACCAATTACCGGATTCCGTTTACTCGGTTTGTGAATTAATTTTCGCTCTGGTCAAACGTAACGGGGAACTTTACCGCGAGGTAATTATCCACGATATCGTTTGTGAAATTGTTGATAAAATTTTTGTGTTATTGAATACAAGTGTGGACAAAAATTTACAAGATCTAATCGAAACGATGATTAAAAGTGAGGTTGCGTCTAAAGTCGCGATTCGACTTCACTTGCTGGCGCTAATGATCGACTCCCCGGAACATAAAGATGTAAAAATTCCGTGTGGCTTAGCAATCAACAAGGAAACACTACTACAGATACTTGTCAAATTACTCGTGGGATCGGAACAGGCGTTAACCGACGCCCCGAAAGAGTACGTAACCGCCACACCCAAGTGGCTTTCTCCGCTCCTTTTAGTTCTGGATTTAACCGACAAAATGGCGCAACAAACGTTAAACAAAGCCCACATGCACGAGAACACAACACCCAAGTGGCAATGGTACGACATGGCAGTGGGAAAATGGAATTCGTATTCGTATCACAATAACGCCATCATCGACGCCGCATATTGGCGCGGTGAATCAACCGTGCGAGTGACTTGCGGCCGAAGACGTTACACACTACAATTCAACGACATGGTCCAGGTGTCCGACGAAACCGGCAACACGCGTCCGATCATGATGACCATCCGGAATATGCTTATAGCGCAAACGTCCAAGGAGGAAATTGAAACGGACGGATATTTCGAGAAACGACCACAAATCCATATTGTAACCGGCATCAACAAAAAACTCACGGAAACAGTGACCCGCTCCTGTGTACGACTGATGCGACTTCCCTTAGATATCGAGACGTTACACGCAGTGATGCGTGTACTTCTACGATACACACGAGATTTCGATAACGCGCGCATATTCGCCGAAGAAGGCGGTATTCGCTTATTGCTAGATCTCACGCTGGCTTCAAACTTCACCGGATTCGAAACAATCGCCACCCTATTAATACGTCACGTGTTCGAATGTCCCGCTGTACTGCAAATGACAATGGAGAAGGTGCTCCGGGTCAAAAGTGCCACGCATCATCCACCCGAATGCCGGGAATTGGTTTACGTGAGTCGTATTTGCGGCTCAGTGATTGCTCGCGACTTTGAAACTTGCACGGAACTTGCTAAACGTGTTTGGCAACCGGACATTTCCATGGACGTGAACAAACGCAACGAAGACAATCCATCCAAAGAAATCTATGTAAAATCGAAACCGTGTCCCCGAATTCAAGAATGTGAAATCAATGAAAAAGTGACAGTGCAAGCAATACAAGACTTAATGATTGCACTAGCTAAACCTGATGCGCCGGTCAAATCTGACGCGGCGTCATCGTCACAATCGTCTAGCAGCACCACGTCAACTAATACCAGTACAAGCAAAACGAATACAACCACTTCAAGAAATTCGTTGATTCCAAGAATTATGCAAAACGAAATGTCACCACTGGTGGAATCATCTTCGAATGATGAAGATATCGTAACTTTGCCCGGTCGAAAACCAAAAGAAACTCCCAATATCACCTCCAAACTAATTGAAGATGAATCGAAAAAACCGCTGATCAGAAAATCTGATATTCTTCGAATACTTGGCGATGCTGTCCGATCGTACGTCATTATCGGAAAATATATAACGTTCTTCGTATATAAACCCGAACATTCAGAACTTATTACAGAAGTAAGTATCAAAACGCTTCCCAAAACGTAAAACCGAATCTAAAAAATTTCAATTTTCTTACAGGAAATGACAGCCATGACTTTTTTACTCGACAAATTATTAACATCAAATGAAAATGCCTCCGATCCGGAACGTCATTCTTTGATTCGATCTTTGGTTGCGTCAATTGCCGCTTGCTACCAAATGCCTGAAACACAACTTGTTCTCATTTGGGATGTCAGAAATGCGCTACTTCGCGCCGTATCAATGCCCGAATCTGCTGAGAAACATATGCAAATGCAAATGATCGCGTCATTGATTTGCACGATTATTGAGCACTGCCCACCCGTAGCCAGTTTACAAATGAAGAGTCCATTCCATGGACATCATCCGTTCAATTGCATCAATATGAATCATATGATCCGTTTGATTCTGCGACGAGGAATCATTGCCGATTTGGCTCGATTCACTCACTGTATCGATCTGTCCAGTCCACATTTAGCCGCAACTGTAAATGCTGCCTTAAAACCGCTAGACATATTGACCAGAGTCTTGAATCAGCCGTTACCTCACGTTACAAAAGTCTCCCGAAAAGTGAGTAACATAAACGACGGCGAATCGAACAGTCACAGTGGAGCTACCGGCTCAGAAACAACGCATGCGCAACGTGAAGATGCGCCCGAAGACGCAGATAACACTGAAGCTGACTTGTCGACAACCGGTGAAAGTCTGGGCGGTAGAGCCGGCGGTGATGAAACCGAAGGTGTTGAAGCTACACTGGTCGACATTATGGGACAATTGTTGGATCAAGATCAAAATGATCGATCAAATATGGGCAACGCCGCCTTAAATGACACGATGGATATCGATGAAGTAAGCCCTAATAATGTGCGTACTTATTAATACGAATATTATTCAAATCGTGTAATTTCTGTTTTCATTTTAGGAACCGTTCCTTGATCGAAACGATACTGAAGAGTCAGAATCGGAATCGAACTCGTCCGGTGATGATGAAGACGAAGATGACGATGACGATGATAACGATGACGACAATGATGATAGTAAGTGTACTTGGTATTTATGTAGAAGCACGGCTTCACCTGTTTTTGGTTCTAAACGAAAAACTAATGATCCGATTTTAATGATTTTTTTTTTAAATTTTCGCCGCTACGGCGTATTTTCTTTTGTCATTTTGTGTGTGTGCGTTTATATACGTGTTTGAGTAGGTACATAGTCTAGTAAAACTGGCCAAAATAAATACTTTTTTAAGAATAAAAAAAATCGATATCTCGCTGCATTTTCGAAATATCGAGCGTAGAAATTAGAAAAATTGACTTAATTTTGACGACTACGATTACCTCAACGCCGTGATTTGAGTGCATATTCTGGTAAAATGGGTCAAAATAAACATTTCTTTCAAAAATAAACAATATTAGATGATATAAAAATTAGGTTCGTTTAGTTAGTTTTGCCAATATACTTCGACTTTGATATAAAAACTAAGTGGTGGGTTTAGGTTAGTTTAATTAATTTTGACAATATAATTCGACTTTGTCACACATGCATACAAAATAAAAAAAGAAAATAAAAAAAAAAAATGAATTTTTTCAAATTTAGCGACAGTTTCCCAGCATTTTCAGTACTGATATCGAGTTATAGTATTTTTTTTTTAGCTAATCCACCGTAGCGGCAAACACTTTAAAAAAATATCATTAAAATCGGATCATTAGTTTTTCTTTTAGAGTCAAAAATAGGTGGAGTCGTGCTTCTGCCTAATTACCGTTTGCTTATAAACATAATTTAGAAAAACAATGTTTACTAATTTGGGAAATCTTTCTAGGACAACATGTCAATAACGAAGAATCCTCTGCCTATGAAGATGACACCGAACCCGAAACGGAATTTTTAGATGACGACTTGTTCAGAATGATTCCTGGCTTCGAAAGAAGCGATGAAGATATTCTCATGATTCAATATTCCGATCAAAATAGCGATGCCGAACGCCCGGCAAGACGTTTCCATTGGACGTCTGGTTTCGCCACGATGCCGTTCGGTGTACAAATTCCCGATTCAGCACCACCGAATCATCCGTTGCTTATAAATCGTCACAATTCCGAAAACTCGAATATGCCAGGAACACGAGGTCAACGAACCAGTCGTCAAAGACGATATCAGTATCTACAATTGAATCCGATGAATCCTCCGCCAATTATATTACAACGATTACTTGGCCCGTACCCAGATCCAAATTATTCACCAATTTCCGTGGTGGAAGATACCACGCGAGTTGTCATTATGGATCAAAATTTCGGTATTTTCTCCAACGAAGAGGAACAGATCGATGTTGTTGATCAATCGGGCATTTTATTCGGACCGTCTTTGTCAGGAGCCAGTCTAAATAATGTGCCAATTGCGTTGTATTGGTGGAATGAAGAATCTCGAATGTGTGATGGTTCGGCAGTGTTAGATTGTGCTATGCGATTCGCGAATATATTGTACGATCACCTAGAAGATCTTCGAGATGAAGAGTTGGCCGAAAAGAAACGAAGACGTATGGCTCGCGAAGCATCCGGTAGACCGAACACCGAAACTTCGAATGTTATGGAAACAAACGCTGTGATTTCTGATCTGTCGTCGCAAAGGACAACTGCGACTTCAACAAATGATTCCCGTCTAGAAACGAACGAAGCGAATTCACCAAGAATTCAAAGTGTAAATGATATGATCGATATGTTAGATTTGGACATGTCACCGATCGTAGTTCCAAATAACACCGAAATGGATCCAAATACGCAAAATGAAGAGAACGCGGGAACTGCGTCCGCATCTGTTCCTGACGTGGTGTTGCGAACCGCCGATGTGGGTACAAATCCGGTCGATACGAATAACAGTCATCATTCCATCGGCCGACCACCCCCGCTTATTCGAATTAGTTGTCGGGAGCCGTCTAGACAATCACTATACATGACTCCGTATATCACGTCGTCGCCTTTCGATTCATTAGATTCCGATATTCGTTATTCGGGAATGTTCGGAGACGAGCACAATGCCGAAAATGAACGAAATGAATCGGAGGCAGAACGGCAAGACGAAGATGCCGAAATTGAAACACAACCGACAGTTCGACAAATTAGTAGTGCAGTTTATACGAACAGCGTGGGGACAAGCACAACACCAGCGCACGATGAATACTCTGATGAAGCTGCCCGACCACCATCTACAACTGTTAGTGAAACAGCACCAAATGCAACTGTTATTGAGTCTTCGTCGGAAACTAGTACAGAGACACCAGCATTAACATCAGAAACGTCCGAATTCACATTTAACGCAACAACAAATTCCACAAGCAATGCAGCGGCAGCCGCTTCGGCCCCACCATTATCCGACTTAGAATTACCAGAGGATGTAGATCCATCTTTCCTAGCCGCACTTCCCGAAGAAATGCGTGCGGAAGTAATTGCTGAACAGTTACGTTTACAAAGAATTCGTCGTCGTGCACAACAGGACTCACAACAGTCACAGTCAAATGCAGATGGCGCTAGTTCAAGTGCAGGTGCCGCAGCAGCTGCAAGTACTAGCGAACTTGCTGAAGTTAGCCCCGATTTCTTGGCTGCATTACCTCCTGCAATCCAAGAAGAAGTACTCGCTCAACAACGCCTAGAACAACAAAGACAATTAGCTGCTGCAGCCAATCCCAACGACCCCGTAGACGCTGCTGCATTCTTCCAAAATTTACAGCCAGCGCTTCGACAAGATATTCTCACCGATATGGAGGAATCACAAATATCAGTATTACCACCGGAATTAGCAGCGGAAGCGCAAACATTGCGTCGAGATTGGGAGGCTAGAAACCGACAATTGATGCAAGAACGATTTCTTAGTCAAATCACTCAATCGAACAATGCATTATCGTCAATGTTGCGAAATACTGGTCGAGGAAGTCGTGCGCCACGTTACGCAATTCATCCTGTTTCGCAGCGAAATCCAACGCCTCATTGGAACTCTTGGGGTCCGACAATCACCAACCGTAATCCTGATCAGCGACAAATGCGAAATACCGTGGTACGAGTACGCGGCCGGCAGCTATTAGATTTAGAATCGATCTCATGTTTATTAGTCCTTCTATTCCAAAACAATCCAAAATTGCATCTTCTTCGATTTTACCGTTGTATGCGCAATTTCTGCTATCACGGACCTACGCGTGATTGGGTGATTAAGGCGCTATTGTCAATATTAGAAAAATGTGTCAATGCCAAACCTGTCGATACTCCAAACGTTCAAACTCTTCGACGAAGTAAACGATTGGCGAACAAGAGTGCCGGCGAGTGTTCAACACAATCCGGCTGGTTAAATATTAACCTTGAAGCTGCTCTAGGTTGCAAAACAAACGTTTTTATAGTTAATAAAGGAAGTGTGGGTAAAAAAGGCGAGAAGAAGACAGCACCTTCCATTGATATTCACCATCAAGCCGCTTTAATTGCTTGCAGACAAGCGCTAGACTTACTTATTCAATTAGCAAAAAGTTTCCCCAGTTGCTTCCTTCCGCTTCGAGTTAAATGTGGTAATAAGAAGAAAATGATGCCACAGAAAAACAAATCTACAAAACCAGTGCCCGATTTCTGGGAATTATTATTAAAATTAGACTCCACAAAACCTCCATCACCTCTCAAAAAGTATGTGTTCCCATTAAAGACATACACTAACGTACACGGTCCGGACGCTGAATGGAATTTCGCGTCCACATTCGAATCATCCGGTTTCGGCCAACTTCTAACAATGCTCGATTCTCCAATGGTAAAGAAAAATAGCCAACTGGTTGATAAATTCCTTCGATTGCTTTACATGATCACCAGAGGATTACCGGAACTGCCACAGTATCTATCAGGACACAAACACATTGTACGCTTCAGATATATCGAAAAGTACGAAAGCATCATGAACTATGAAGATAAACTTCGCACGATTATCAACACAATCACCTGGAAACGATGCTCAGAGGATGGTTTAGACTGTGCCACGCTCATGTTGCACAATTTATCACATATATCTGACGAAATGCGCAAAACCGTAATCAGATTATTGTGGTATGGCGCATTCGTTCTGTCTCGCGTGGTGGACACCCACATCAGAGCACTACTTTACGAACTGCAACGTATGAAAGAACACCAATCGTTCGATTCCGACGAAAAATCACCGTCAACAAGTATGAATAACACTTCCACGGGAATCTTGAACGACAGATTTACTAAAGAACTGATTATCGTGACCGCTTCCACAAAACAACGTAGCACATGCGATTTACAATTATCTTCAATGAGTCAACTTGTCTCGAAAAATTCCAGTCAAGCATATTTCCTGAAATTACTTCGCGTAATCGTCCAAGTGCTTGACACCAAAAAGAAAACTGACGACAATAAAGACGAACCGTCAACGAGCAACGCCGAAAAAGCCGAAAGTGCTGACGCGATGGACACAAATGAACCAGGACCATCAACAGCGGATCATTCATCCATGGTGTCCCCAGCGGATTATATGGATTCGAAAGCATTTGAAGATAAACCGCTAAGTTCGGTGTTAAGTTTAGGCAACATATGGTCAACTTTGAGTAAATGTTTATTAGAATTGGAACATACGCCAGACCATCATGCCGTACTTGTACTACAACCGGCTGTGGAAGCCTTCTTCTTGGTTCACACCACACCAAAGAGTCAAAATCGTCGCCAAACGTACATTGTCGATGACGGACCGACATTAAATTCAATCTTTGAAACAGTTGACATTCCAAATGAAGAGAACAGCGTATTTTTGCCGCCATTGTCGCCAATTCAAGTGGACAATCACATAATAGAACTCAGGTATAGTTCGGAAGTCGACGAGGCTCGCACTTACGATCGTGCTGCTGCTACTGCTGCTGCTGCGGCAACGACCAACCATACAACAGAAGAAACCCGACAACCAACCACAGAGGCTACTACAACCACAACGGCTACTGCTTCTACTACCACCACTACCACAACAACCACCACCACAACCGCTGCCGCCGCCACTGCTTCCACCACTGCAACTAGCACCGCTGCCTCTACCGCTTCCGCTTCCGTTGCAAGTACTTCTAACGGTGAAACAACCGCTGCGGAAAGTGAAGTCGAATCATCAATAATTCAAAGATATGAAGCGTACGCTTATGAAAAAATGGCGCAGTCCGGTGGGCTACCTTGTTTCATGAACGAGGCCGATATACCTGATGATATTCTTGACGATTTGCCTCCAATGGACGACAAGAAAAAATTCGTGGCCTTTGCAGGTTTGTTTTTAAAACTCTCCCACACCAAAATTCCAAACACAATTTACTTTTATTATTTTTCTTATATTTAGAACGTCATCGCACAGTTTTGAATCAAATATTACGACAGAGCACCGGCAATTTGGCCGACGGTCCATTCGCCGTTCTCGTGGATCACACACGTATTCTAGATTTCGATGTGAAACGTCGCTATTTCCGTTCGGAACTCGAACGTTTAGATAATGGTATTCGTCGCGAAGAATTGGCGGTGCATGTACGAAGATCTCATGTGTTTGAAGATTCGTTCCGTGAACTATATCGTCGCACCGCTGAAGAATGGAAGAATCGGTTTTACATCGTATTCGAAGGTATGTTTATAACGTTACAATTTTTTGGGGATGTTCTTTTTTAGGGTTACGAAGGTCATTGATCTTCGTAGACCTTATGCATTTACCACGCGTGATCCATGTACAGAATTACAGGGTGTCCACATTCTGAAAAGTCAGGGAAAAGTCAGGGAAGCTCTTAGGCGTCAGGGAAAATTAGGGATTTCACGAAATGTTTTGGAAAGTCAGGGAAAATAGGTGATAATATATTTCCCAATAAATGTTTATGTTCACAATTATGTTCGCGAAAATATATCACGAAAATTATAATAAAGACTCATGGATATTTTTATTTTCTTTGAAGTAATTCAATAAGTATCATAAAAGTGTATTTTAATTTTTAATTGTTTATTTGAATGTGAAAACTATGGAGATTAGACAAGGAGACGAAACTCAATGTATTCAAGAAAGTGTTCTAAATTAAAGATGGCACTCGTGTTCGTAGGATACGAAAGCGGTACAGTACTTATTCTCAAATGGAACACTCTCAAATGGAAACGCGAGCTTCTATATTATCTTTGTTAGCTTTTGAATAGAATCTTCTGGAATCTTTTTCAATGTTCAACTCAGTTATAAAGTGGGTTTTTCGATCGTTTTTAAAATAAACTTAACAATTTTTATTTTGCGTCGCATCATTTATATTGTATATTATATAATTCGCTGACGTCACTATGTAAAATCGGAGTCAATACCATTGGATATCCGCCGTATAAAGTAATTTAAACTATAAGAGTTTATTTCATAGATATGTAATTTCTATGTATTTCCTTATTATTAAATATCATCAACCGACATTGGTGATTCTCAAATGGAAACACTTATTTCCCCAGTCCCGACGTGTTTCCATTTGAGAATAAGTACTGTAATTACATTCTGTTTTATCCGTTTTATGTTACTATATTCGCTATATTCACATCAGTATTCGAGGATTATTAACGCCACGAGTGGTAAAAAAAAGAAAGCCTTATATGTACCATTTTTGTGACCAATTTTGTCAATGCCTCTCATATAAGTAAGATCTCCATCTTATAATAACTCCATTGTGAAAACACTAGCCTTCATTTTTGTGACGTCATTTCTTTTTTAAAAAATTATAATTAAAGGGAAAATTTTTTTTTTATAAAATATAGATCCTAAGTTACCATAGTTATGTAAAAAAAAATTTCCCTAAAAATAAATTTTTCGCTTAAAAAAAATTATTTAAAAAGTCTTTTTTTTAACTTAACTCGCTAATTAATAGTACCTTAAATATTTTTGCAATTTGTTTTTGATAGTGTCAACTACCGCATTCGGGGCCAATACGTAAATAATAATTTTGTTTAAATAGTTTTTTTGTAGTTAATTTAGCTTTACCCAATCCCTTAATTTCAGTCTTACACGTATCTATTCGATAAAATAAAAAATTATGTAGATATGTATTAAAATTTAAATAAGAATCGTGTGTTTGGATATTTATATTTCTAACCATTAATGGGAAACAAAAAAGTAATGGTCAGGGAAAATCGAACCTAAAATCATGGAAAGTCAGGATTTTTTTTTTATGATGAGCTGTGGACACCCTGTAATATCACAATGTCGTTAAAAGTAAAATTTCTTTGCGAAGTTTCTTTTAATTTGGTTGTTTTTTTTTTGGGGTGCAGAGGAAGAAGGTCAGGACGCTGGTGGTTTGTTGCGGGAATGGTATATGATTATTAGTCGGGATATCTTTAATCCGATGTACGCTCTGTTCACGGTGTCACCAGGAGATCGTGTTACGTACATGATCAACTCGTCAAGCTACTGTAATCCAAATCATTTATGTTATTATAAATTTGTTGGTCGAGTAATAGGTTTGCATCAAAAACTTACTTATTCATTTAAGTTAAAATTATTAATTACTCAAATTGTTTGCAGCCAAAGCAATTTATGATAATAAACTCTTAGAATGCTACTTCACTCGCTCGTTCTATAAACACATATTGGGCAAACAAGTGAAATACACGGACATGGAAAGCGAAGATTACAGCTTCTACAAAGGTTTAGTCTATTTAATGGAACACAACGTATCAGATCTTGGATACGATCTTACATTTAGCACGGAAGTGCAAGAGTTCGGCGTGACCAATGTTCGAGATTTGATACCAAACGGTAGTAAAGTCCCCGTCAACGAAGAGAACAAAATGGAATACATTCGATTAGTGTGTCAAATGAAAATGACTGTCTCAATTCAGAAACAGTACGTGATTTTGTCGTCAATCGAATTAATAAATTTTTAACTAATCTGTGCACCTGTTTTAGGTTAAATGCATTTTTAGAGGGATTTTATGATATAATTCCAAAACGACTTATCTCAATATTTAACGAACAAGAACTCGAGTTACTGATCTCCGGATTACCAAACATTGATATTGATGACCTGAAAAATAACACTGAATATCATAAGTATCAAGCAAACTCATTACAGGTAACACCCGTTCTATCAGTCAGTGGGGAGTGGACGGCTGAAAGTTCTGTGTAGATGGCGCCACGCGTATATGATGGTGCATCTAGCGGCAAAAACTGACAGCCGTCCTCGCCATTTTGTAAATATGCCGTTTTTTTTTTTTAACATTCATAAATATTTTTAGATACAATGGTTCTGGCGTGCACTGCGATCATTTGATCAAGCAGATCGGGCAAAGTTCCTACAGTTCGTAACTGGAACATCTAAAGTTCCGTTACAAGGATTTGGATCGTTAGAGGGAATGAATGGTGTTCAAAAATTCCAGATTCATCGTGACGATCGATCTACTGATCGACTTCCATCCGCTCATACTTGGTAAATATATTTTTTCGTGAATCCCTCCCCCCCAAGTAAAGGCTTCTATTGATACCTTACGCACACTTTTTTCTGGGTTCAGCCAGTTTTCGAATACACACAGGCTGGATAATCTGAGAGTTGACACTTACGACGAGATTTATAAATACTAAAAGGGGGTTTATTTTAGGGGGTATTTAAAAAAAATAGTTTGATAGTAAATAAGATATTGACATTTAATGGGATTTCATGGTAGCGCCGTGGATACTATTACTCCGAATGCAATGAAATTTGTAGGGGACCATCTAGGAACCAGACCGCATAATTTCTGACAATTTCATAAAAAAGAATTGAATAGTTCAGAAGTTATGCCACGTGGTGCAATTTAGTATATTAATGGATGACATGGTAGTAGTGTAGCTACCGTTACTCCGATTTCGATTAAATTCATAGAGGACCATCTAGGAATCAAACTGCATAATTTCTGAAAATTTCATTAAAAACAATCGAATAGTTCAGAAGTTATGCTACTTGGTGCAAACTGGCGACACAGACGGACGGACGGACGGACAGACACCAAACCAGAAGGAAGCTCTAAAACGTAAAATGTGCGTAAAAAATTTTATTTTGAAAGGAAAAAAATTTTTATTTTTCAAAAGTGATCACAATGCTTCCGTTACTTTAGTAGTCTCGGAAGCAAAAATTTTATATAAATAAATTCACGAAATCATTCAACATGTGTAAACATACACTTTTTATGTCATCGAAGAATGACATATTAATATCGTTGTGTGATCATAGTGGGGAAAACATTATTATAGAGTTGTATATCCATATTGAATAATTATAGAGTTGTACATTCATATTGAATAAACGCAAGAGGGCTGTAGAGTTAACAACTATAGAGTTAACAAAAAACCATAAATTAACACTTTCACTGAGGACATTACTTAGTGCGTGTCAAAAACACGCACTTAACGAATTTTTTAATAATAAAAATATTAATAACAGACAAACACACTGATTTTTGTGATTATGTTGAAATGCGTACATAAAAAAAAATGATAATTGATAATATAAAATTATATTTTTTAAATGTCAAGTTTATATTATTCTTCTATAAATGTTTACAAAAACCAACACAGAGAGAGTGTATTTGTTGCAAGTAAATACCGTGATCACTGGTTGCGATCCGCCTCTACGGTTGTTCTGGCTATTTTCAGATGCTGAAAATGGTAACTCTTGGATTATCCACGCAATAAGTGTACCTTCGTGCGAATAGCCAACATAAATTTAAAAAAATGAGATTCTTTTATTTTTGCTTCGATCAATCGTTTGTGAATCGTTTGTGAATGTTTGTAACGCTATTATTTTCGTTTGTGATTAATTAGTTAATTAATTATTTAATTGTTAATTAAGAGTGTGTGAATAACCAACATTTTTTAAAATTTATTGCAATATTGACTTCCGGGCACTTAATCGATCGAAAATCGTTTGTAAATTCCAAATATACCATTAAAAACATTTGTGACAGCGTATTTTTTAAAATAATAATAAAAAAAATCAATTATTTTTTGTAGTAATGAAGTTTTTTTTATAATGGCCACTCTGTTTAGTTGCACTCCAATGCCCTCTGGTGTGAGAAAAAATAACTATTTTGTAAATGACAGCAGTATACAGAATTTTTGTTATTATTTTTTTAAAAAATACGCTGTCACAAATGTTTTTAATGGTATATTTGGAATTCACAAACGATTTTCGATCGATTAAGTGCCCGGAAGTCAATATTGCAATAAATTTTAAAAAATGTTGGCTATTCACACACTCGTAATTACGTCACAAACGAAAATAATAGCGTCACAAACATTCACAAACGATTCATAAACGATTGATCGAAGCAAAAATAAAAGAATCTCATTTTTTTAAATTTATGTTGGCTATTCGCACGAGGGTAATAAGTGCGTCTACATAGAAGTTTTTACTCCACTCGTATGGTTTTAGCACACCTGGTTTAATTTTGTTTTTATTTTTTTTTTTTTTAGTTTCAACCAGCTAGATTTACCTGTATACGAGACGTACGATAAACTACGTATGAATTTACTGAAAGCAATTCAAGAGTGCAGCGAAGGTTTTGGATTTGCTTAAGGTTTTTTTAAAAAATATTATGTTACTTTTTTTTAAATATAAAAAGAGACTGAATTATATTGTAATAGTGATGGGATTTGTGATTTCTAGAAAAAAAAAAACGTTGGATTATTTTTTTATTCACAAATAACACTTCTGTTCATAAAAAAAAACTATTTATGATTATATTTTGGAATAGTATTTAGTATTACTAGTATTTCGATTCATTTTTTATATTTGCTTAGGAATTCTTAAAAGATTTTCGTTTTTTTTTTTTTTGTTAGTTACAAGAACTGTGCGTGGCTTTCATTTTTTGAATGCTCAAACTTCAAAAAAAATGTAAATATCTGTTTAAAAAAATAATTACCTCAAAAAATAGAGATTGGGATGATTGTATGCAAAATTGATTTTACACACAGTTCTTGTACTTGATAATTTATTTTCAAAAATTTACGTTTTAGAAGAAGAGCTGTTGAATATTTTATTCAAACAATTTTCGGGCCTATAAAATTGTCAAAAATGATTTTTTTGTTATCGCGAAAAATTTTGGTTTTCCGGTTGAAAGGGTTATTACGGAAATTATGTTTTTAAGGAGTTAGATGGGGTTTTTTTTAGCAAAAAAAATACGTATTTTTCCGATTTCTCTTTTGCTTAATAAGAAAATAATTTATTCCAACTTTTGGCATATTATTATACATTATTTCGAGAAACTGTAAAAAATTTTCATAGGAAAAAAAACTGAAAATTACGCCATTGGCGGCAGCTGGTTGTCGAAAATCGCTGATTTTTCGCCGTAGGCGAAGTAACTTGTGAAATCTTTATTTGAAATCAAAAAACAAAATTTTTTCTGTTAGCTCCTTATGGCTTGTATTTGAACGAAAGTTTTTTTTTTTTTTTAAAAATGAAATTTCAATTTTTAACAACGTTTTGAACAACAAATTTTGATTTTCGGTAAAAATTTTCATGTTTTTCGTTGATTTTCTACTTGAGATGTAATGAACGGAAACAGTAATCCTTCGTTCAAGTACAAGCCATAAGCATCTACTAATAGAAAAAATTTGTTTTTTGATTTCAGATAAACATTTCGCAAGTTACTCGATAAATCAGCGATTTTCGAAAACTAGCTACCAATAACTTAATTATCATTTGTTTTTTCATGAAATTTTTTTTACAGTATCGCAAAATAATATATAATAATATGCCAAAAGTTACACTGCAAAAAAAATCGAAAAAACGTTTTTTTTGCTAAAAAAAAAAACCATGTAACCCCTTAAAAATAGTGCAAAAAGGGAGGTATCAGTTCGAATACAAATGCTTTTTGTATCGTTTTACGAGAAATAGTAATTACAACAAGTAACAATTTTTACTGAAAATTCAATATTTTTCGAGATATTTGTAAAAAAAAAATTGTTTTTGGATCTGGGGTGGTTTAAACATTGCAAAACTCGAAATTTTCAACGGCTCTTAGTTAATTTTTTTTTTATATAAAATAATAATTAATTTGTACAGTGCTTGTTGAGATTCGTCGTGAATTAAATTGATTTTTCAATATAAGAAATAATATATAAATTTATTTTATTCAAAATTTCAAAGAATATATTTCATGACTCTATTTTGCTAGGTATAGAAATTTTTTGAAAAATTCGGTATTTCAAAATTACTCGTATTTAAAAAGCAAAGGGTTATCAAGTTAGATGATGCGTATCCAAAAATTTAATCGCGGTTTTCTTAAAAAAAATGTGTGACAGGGTTTTTATAAATATTTAAGGAATTATGGTTGTACAAAAAAAACTTTTTTGATTTTCTCTAAATAGAACTGATAACCCTTAAAAAATTAACAGTTTCAATATAGATTTCCAATAGTGTACTATTATCGGGGTGTGTTTATATGCGCGAATCAAATACATAATACAATTCAAAATACATAAAGTAAAAAAATACAGTATTGTACATAAAAATTGCAACGAATTGTGTTATTTATTACGAAAAGTGATTTTTTTAGATGTTTTAACGGTTTAAATATAAACACATCCTTTGATTTAAAGGATCTTCGGTTACATTTCGATGGAGATTGTCATTAGTAAACAGATATTTTGTATTATACTAAAAATTTCATTAAATACAAACTCTGCAATTGTATCCTATGTAAAATAGTAATTTTCTGTATCTAAAAAAAGTTGATTTTAAAAAAAAATATTAATTATTATTATTGTTGTCTTTATCGATTTTTTGTTTTTGTTTTTTTTTTTTTCATCTCTCTCTGTATTTTAGTCCCACTCCTGTCCTGATTTCATTTCCCGCTGCTGTCCTTTTGAAAGATCAATCATAAACGAATATGGATAAAAAACAGTGATTTTCTGGCAAAAATATTCAATAAGGCATGTTGAGTTCCCATCAAAAATTCAAAAAAAAGGATTTGGTTTTTCATATCTTGATTTTTGGCGTAAGTATTTATGGGTCAATATTCCTGTTTTTAGGTCAGTCAGGTGGTCAGTTTGAGTGATATGAAACTAGTCTCCGAACAAAATTCGTTTTAAAATATCAGAAAAATTTTTTCAAAATAACTGAATTAGTTTGAAAAAAAAAGACTGCGTCTGATAAGACAAGCCTTGATAATCAGTTTATTTATAGTCGAATTTTTAAGTGGTAAATTACATATGTATTTTGAATTTGGAGAGAAAGTATGCGTCGATTAAAATGGACCTACATTAAAAAAAAAAAGTTAAGGTTTGAACATGCAGAACGCACGAACTATCTAATCAAGTAGTTATGTATTGATTTTGGGCAAAAAATTTTTATCAGTGTTTTGATCAATTTGTCAGGTTTAGATCGTATCTCAAATACTATAGTGTAATTAGTAATTACCGAATTCCCTATATTTAACAGTTTGACGGTCATAATGTATAATAAAATGCCCAACTGATACACTATTTTGACAGCTAATACCACAGAGTACAGAGGCGATATTGCTATCTCTATACTACTGAAACCAGTGTAATCAAAAAAGGATAGAAAATATGCAATATATGTGCACTGGGTTTGCTTTGTATTTGTGTGAGTGATTGGAGGTGTGTTGCGTGATGTCGCATAAGTATACATATATAGAGGGGTCAGTGTAAAAGTGAACCAAGTCCATAAAATTTTTTTTTTAAAATGCCTTTTTCGTTAAAGAGTTGTAATTTCTTAAACTTTAAACGCATTTTTAGAAAAAAAACTATGGACTTGGTTCACTTTTACACTGACTCCTCCATATAATACTACATACGCATGTATGTGGCTTCGTGTGGCGGTTCTAACAATGCTTACAATCAAAACAATTGACCTACACTCATCCACTACCACCGAGCGAGTGACTACTAAGTAGCTTAACTTGCTCAGAACTGCATACTGCAGATTACACGATTGCAGAAAAGAGATAGTTGTATTCCTTCTTATGTTCTATGCCCTATATAGAATTGTTGACGTGGTGTGCAAGTTAGTAAGGTTTCACTTGACGTCTTATGAAGTCAATGACCATCAAGGTGTTAATATTAACCACGGAGTAATGGAGACACAGCAACTATCTCTATCATAAAATCTGCAGTGTGCATTTTTGTGTACCTTAGGCTCGTAGGTAGTCAGTGCCTCAGTGGCACTCACCGAGTGTAGGTCAGTCACAACAATGGATTTGATTGTTGTTAGCACTGTAGAACCCCCACACGTAGCGTTGTGGTATCACACATATGTATGCGAAACAGGGTCACGTGACTGCCATCTCTATTCGATTACGCACACATACACAGTTTAGCGCGCCAATTCAAAGTAAACACCGTGCACGTATATAACATATTTTCTATCTCTTACTGGTTTTACACTGATTTCAGTAGTGGAGAGATACCTATTGTACCTCTGTCCTCTGTGATATTAACACGTTCCTGACGATAACCTATAATGACAAAACACCGAACTGGTACACTATTTTGACAGC
This sequence comes from Brachynemurus nebulosus, assembly GCA_035578155.1. Classification (NCBI taxonomy): domain Eukaryota; kingdom Metazoa; phylum Arthropoda; class Insecta; order Neuroptera; family Myrmeleontidae; genus Brachynemurus; species Brachynemurus nebulosus. The sequence goes on along the minus strand of JAPWDM010000007.1, from coordinate 23,882,502 downwards.
TAATACACTATATCGAATTGTTGACGTCGTATAACGTAGTTGAGTTAGTCAGGTTTCACTTCACGTCTTACAGCGTCAAATACTGTAAATCAGTTTTTTCTTTTATAGTTATATAAAATAATTAAAAATGATTTCAAATTAAAGGAAAGAAATGTCGAAAAATCCCAATTAACCAGTTTTAATTGACGACAATACCTGATAAACTTTTTTAGGATTTAGTAGCTTTTTAATCCCTAACGCGCTAATCACCAAGTGTTTTGGTTAATTTATCACATTTTCTCTTGTATTAGTTTTATAATCAACACGATTAAGTATAGGATCGTTCGTGCCTGTCTGATCAGTCCTTAAAAGGTGTTGTAAATAAATAAATACATGTGATATTTTTTACGGTACGGTTAATTTTGGTAGGAGTATGATATAAAATATTGTATGTATGTAGTTTTTTTTAGTGCCGTGAAAGGACAGAAGAGAGCATTGCGAACATCGACACCATTTGTATGAATCATTTGTGTCTGTGTTCTGTTTGGTGAATGTTTCCAATAGCATGTTCACATATTCACGGTTAACTTCATTACACTGTTTGTCGGCCATATTGCTGTGAATGTATAGTGCGTTAGATTGAGGCTGAAGAGCCCCCGAAATAAAAATCTTCCAACATCTAACTGTTGGAATTATCAAATAAATATAATTGTGCCATGGAAAACACGTACGGCATAGGGGTGGCGAATCGCTACGCCCTTTTTCTCGACGACGATGCGGATCCATTGGAAGTGTTAAAAGTGCAGGAGCAAGAGAAGGAATCAAAAAAGAAATCTAAGGTGGCTGAAAAGGAGAATAAAATTAAAACTGAAACGCCAAAGGCAAAATCTACAACGTCCGGACAAAAAAAAACCATTAAGGATAATCAAAATGTTAAATCACAAGAAAAGCGGGAAGGTAAATTTTTTTTTGCACATATCAATTTTGTAAATATGATTTTTGCTTGCTTATCAATTTTGAAAATATTTATGGAAATGGCTTGAATCTGTTATAAATTGCACATAAATTATCAAATTATCAATTGTATCTGAATTTTTTGTATATATGTGTACATTTATATGTTCGACACATTGTAATGATATATCTATAACCACATTATAAGTTCCAGTAGTCCAAAAATATCATGAATTTCTATAGATAACTTAAAATGCATGTGCTCTGTTAAAAATAAGTCCCCACGTTCATATTACATTCTGTTTATTTTTGTCATTTTTCAAAATCACTGTAGCAAATATTATTGTTTTCAAAAATGCTATAAATTTTTATTACTGAATACTACAAAATATATATGTTTACATTTGATATTTCGTCATTTAGTGGCCATTGTTTACATACGACAATTCAAAAAATTTTTTTAACAAATCACGTGTGATAATTATTGCAAATATTTATAACCCTTCCAAAACGCGCAATTACATTTTTTTTACGATTTAAATGCAAATACGCCGGTAAAATTTTTGAAAATGATCGATAGTTATTTTTATCATATTAAAATATTTATAATTTGATATTATTAAATAAAAACACTTTACAAAATACCACTTTTATTGAATATAAAAACTCCTATGACATGTTTCGGTCAATATGACCATTCTCAAACGTATAAAGATTACATTCAGATACATGCCTATTTATTCTAAATCTTAATTTACAAATTGTAGCAATGGATGATGGGAAATGTGCGCGGCGAATAAATAGGCATGTATTTGAATGTAATCTTTACACGTTTGAGAATGGTCTATTGACCGAAACATGTTATAAGAGTTTTTATATTCAATAAAAGTGGTACTTTGTCAAGTAAAGTGTTTCTATTTACTAATATCAAATATGGAATACCATAAAGTAACGCTTAAATCTATTAAATTTATTTATAATTCATTTAGAATCAAAGAAAAATGGATCACAACGAAACACGGACACACGAGCGGAAAGGAATGTTAAATTTTCGGGTGAAAATCGCGAGGAACGGAATAATAGACGAAATCGGGATGAGAAATCATTTAATGGTGCACCGGAAGGACGTTTTAATCGGTTAGCTTGAGAAAAAAATTGATCAATATCGAAATTCATCTGTTGTAATATATACACAAACCGTTCTTTTTAGGGAAGATCGACCGTCAAGAAGAAACGAAAATCGTGGCGGAAATTTAAGCGGCAACGAGAATGACGTCAATGAAACCGGACCAAGAGGCCGCGGTGGACCGGCCGGCAATCGACCAAGGCAACCGCGCGGCGACGGAACCGGCAGAAATTTCGAGGGTCGTCGTAAACGTGAATTTGATCGTCAAAGTGGATCCGACAAGACTGGCGTGAAACCGGTTGACAAAAGAGAGGGCGCCGGTGCTCATAATTGGGGCTCGCATAAAGATGAGATTGATGAATTAACGAAACCGGTGGACATTGACTCGTCGTGGGACATGAACGATAAAGCTGACGAGCCGGGACCGAAAGACGAAACAGGTACGGACCCGACGCCCGGAGACACTACGGTTACGGCACCGCCCGTCGAAGAGGAGGTGAGAGAATTGACATTGGACGAATGGAAGGCACAGAAAGCGGCTGGACGTCAAAAACCACAGTATAATTTACGTAAGGCCGGCGAAGGTGAGGACTTAACACAATGGAAAAAGATGTACGCATTAAATAAGAAGAAAGGCGAGGAGGACGAGGAGTCCGAGGAGGAGGAATACGACGCATCCGAATATCCACAGCGGGTAGGACGCCAAAAGCACGTTTTGGATATCGAGGTACGTTTCAGTGACTCCCGTCGCGGCGGTTTATCTGGATCTCGAGCACGCGGTGGTCCGCGAGGTGGACGTGGTGGTGGCGATCGTGGCGGTCCTGGCGGCAACAAGGACAGAAATAAGAACTTCCGAAACAATACTGACGAACAGGTATAACATTTTTAACACTTTGTTGTGTGAGCCTGTAAAATATCAACCATATCGCCATACATAGCTCACGCGCGATTCTTTCACACTTGATTCTGTCACATAAGCCACGCCTCTTTGTGTACGTGTGAACTAATAATTGAGATTGTATGTGTAATTGACTGCCATCATTAGCAGTTCGCAAAAATCAAATTATAAGAATAAATTTTTCTTACCTGTTGCAACATAAGATATATTTATTAATGTTTTAAAGCGATACTGATTTAAGGTAAATCGATCACTTACCCTTACAGTAAGAGTAAGGGTGTCTACACAATCAATGAAATAAGGAATAAGAAGTATGCCATCTAGTGACGTTGAGTGGAACTTTAACGTAACTGGTCATAGATATAAATATGTAGGTACTTTTGTACGTCAAAATTCGTGATTTTTTTCACTTTAGTGACAAGAAAAGTCATCACGAACGTTATTTTTTCATGAATTTTGATGTATAGTTTTCCAGTATTTAAATGAGATGACTTTTCAAGTACGGCAATAATCAGCAGTATTGTTCGCAGCATGTTACCTACTTATCTATATGAATGCAAAAAGAAACCGTCGCTTGTAAAACAGGTAACAAATTTAAATACAATTGGAGTGAACATAGGGTGGTATTTGTTGTACGTAATAAAATAATTTAACATCTTGAAAGTTTATGGTCACTAATAACACCCTTTCGAAAAGTCATCCTAAAAATTGTTGGAAAAGATATACAAAAATACCTAAATACATATACCTATGGGCAGTTACGTTAAAGTTCCATTCAACGTCACTAGATGGCATACTTCTTATTCCTTATTTCATTGATTGTGTATGACCCATAAGAAAATTTATAAAATTTTATTCACATTAGGTTGGATAATTATGATTTTGCTGCACAAAATAGAAACTAATATTAGTTTATTTGTTTATGTATGAGTCACATCTTTGGTGCATACCGTATACAAAAGTATATTTTTTATTTATTCAAACTTAGACGAGTGATTTATTTACAACTGAATATCGCACGTACTCTTTCTCAACCTCATATATTAAAAACTGCATGTTTTAGGACACACAAAAAACATTAAATATTGTATTTATATATATACTTATCTATATATATTTATATATGTAGGTAGCCAACATCAAAGGGTGTAATTAGCATAAATCTTAAGTTCATAATGATGAAAACACTGATTTAAATACGTTTTATTTGTGTCTCCAAAAATTGGGACTTTTCAGATACGAGGTTGAGAAAGAGTACGCGCGATTTGTATGTATTTCTTTTAGAGTGTTCTATCTGTTTAAAATTTTTTTCTCAGGATTCCTGTTGTACTGATTGACTGTTGTAGTTTATTGTTGAACTGAACGTTTTGAAAATGAATGTGTTGTCACTTGTCGCATGTGTTTTCATATAACAAGAGTGTGTTGCGTGTGTTACTTGCGTACAATGATTTATGTATATTAAACAATAATTATTCAGTGTAATGTGAAACCACGATTCCATATATCTTGCAAGGGTTGCAAGTGAACCGCCATTGGATGGTCCCAACATTTATGTGACAGAATCGCGACTCTAATGTATTTACTTGTTTTCTAGGGTGGTGAGGAGCCAACTGGCCGAGCTGATAAAGGCAATTCGCGTCAAAATGCCCGTCAAAGTGCTCCGAAAGTTGATGACGAGCACGATTTTCCATCTTTGGGCTAAAAAAACGAACCCATCAACAAAATCAGTCAGTGAACCACATAATAAATAATTCCTAATAAAAAAAAAAACAAACAGCTATTAAAATCATGCAAGTATGTAAAAATAAAAATTATTAGGACGTTTCAAAACTAAAATTCTAGCAAGCAAATAAAAAAAAAATAAAAAATAAAAAAAACCGAAATTTGTACAGTTCTAAACAATGTTTAATATCATTTAAATACTCAGTGTCTTGTTCAATTACTTTCATATAATCATTGGTTCATTAAGTTCTGTAAAAAAATAAAAAAAAAAAAACATCAATATTGGGCCTAAGTCATTAAAAAGAAATCATTTGAAATTGATATTTCACTTAAACGCATTTCTGATTTGAGTGAAAACACAAAAGAATTGAATTTATCATGTTTAGTTAAAATATTTCTCACATTAACCAGAGATTTCTATTATTTATTTTATCCTAAATGTCTTCGTCTTCATAATTTTTTTGTTTGTTTTTATATTTATTTTTTATTGAAGAGGAACGAGTATCATCCCCTTAACATTTCGATTGAATATGTTGACGAAGTTCTTTTTTTTGTAAATTGAAAAAAAAAAACTTGTGAAGAAACTTTGGTTCCATGTACTTTGTAATTTTTTTGCCACAATTTTGCTTATTTAATACAACAATTTTATAATCATATAAATTTAATAATAAAAAAAAAAAATATATATACAAGCAGATGATGTCATTTGTCAGAGTGATGCTCAGAAATTCCAACAAAAAATATCCCGAAATACTGTACTTACTGTAATCAAAGCGACTAAAAAAATCGGACGTCCGATACTTACCGAAGTTTGTTCACACTGAGTCGGCGCACGACGGTTTCGGTAAGTGGGATTTTTGGATTTTAACATTAAGATGTGAATTTGTTTATAAATTGTCAAATTATGTATTTTTAAGTAATCAAGTTATCAGACATTTAATTTAAAAAAATCTTATATTTTTTATTTAAACAAAGTATATACAAACCGTACTATTTTATGCTATGGTAGTACAGTTTTTATTTACTTTTGTGCCTCGGTGTGAACAAACTATTTCAGCAATATGGCACATCTGAATTTTTAAATGAAATAGTTCTTTGGACTTGTTATTTGTGAATTTTGAACTGATTATAGCATCTCTAGTTTTATATTAATGCAAACTCTATTACATCTAGACTTAGTTGCTAGGTTTTTCTGTTGTAACTCAAAACAAAAAAAAAGTGTAAAAACACAATTTTTAAAAAAAAAAACTATTGTAAATAATCGATTAGCTAGAAATTTGAAACCGTGTATGGACATGAACGCGTCAAAATTCGGGGATAATTCAAATTTGTTTCAATAAAGCTTGTTTGACATGATCCAAATAAAAAATTTTTTTTGTAAAATTCGACATTAAGTTCCTATATGCGTCCGGTTCAAACAGGATCATTTCGTTTGACAGCAAAACTTGTCGTATGATCTCTTGAAATGAAAAATTTCGAGCAAAATATTCGTTGAGACTCAAACTTTTGTTGAGAATCTCGTGCAAGTGTTTTGTTCAAATTTTTTTTTACAATCAAAAAACGTAACAGAATAGTTGTTAGGAATAAACATATTTGTGAAATTCATATAGTCCAAGAGCTGTTGAACATTTTTCAAAAAAAAAATTTGTACACAGTGAAATTTTGTGTTAGTCCCCGGGTTGTTAAACTAGGTTTAATGGTTTGTATTAATTACAAGCCGTATACAAAATTTCAAACAGTACAAAACTGAAAAAAAAATGTTCAACAGCTCTTGGTCTACTACGTTACAGCAGAAAATTTGAGTAAAAAAAATTATACATAAGGTATAATAGTAATAGTTATATACATTATGATTACTGAAAATTTTACCTTTATAGATGGTTTTGTTAATTAAATATACTAAAAAACTGTAAATATTTACTTGCAATTGACGGTATTTTTTTATTTATATATATTTTGTTTAAGATAATTATTCCATGTATAATTCGTCATTTTTTTTTTGTCAATTTTAAGCACGTAATAGACCTTTCTTTAACATTTTTTTTTTTTTCATTTGATAATAGAAACGACGACGGTTAATAATTAACAACATATACGTTATCAGTGACCTCTTGTGGATAAGAAAGGTCTATTAAGGTCCATAAATCTTATTTATACATGGATATTTCAATAAATTCTTCCCGAAAAAAAAAACAAAATATTGGAAATTTTTCGCGCCAAATTAGTTTCAAACATTTATACCAGATGCTTCATGTAAAAGTTTCCAAAACGTATATTATGTTTTGAAGAAAAAAAATGATATCCGAATTATACGTCCAATAATAATATACGAGTACACATTTTTACTGTGAATTTAATATTTAAAAAACTAGTCGTAACCGAATTTCCATGTATGTCTGCTCTAATTCAATAAAGTTTGTAACGTTATGATGCGTTTACATGAAACACTCTGTACAATGTAATTATGGTTCGGCAACTTTCAGTTCAGTCAGTTCGGTTTTAAAGATATGTGGACAAAATTTTTCTTGAATGGGATTTTCCAGTGAGTTAATTAATTAAGTACAAAACATTTTTGGTAAAATTTAAAATCTTGTTACCATTTAAAAATAGGTCTTTTTTTTGTTAACGCTAAAATAAAATGGTCGGCAAGCATCTTTTTTTTTTCAAACGGCTAATTTTTGAGACGTTTCGATCGAAAAATTTCACATCACAGAAACTTTCATCTGACTTTTCGGATTCAGAATTTCTCGTTTCAAAAACTGGTCGTTTCCAAAAAAAACAAATTTGTGTCATCTTTATAATAATAAAAAAGTGATTTTCAACTGAGCAGGGGTCATACATAAAAATTGTTTAAAGATATGTTGTTATTATTAACAAAATTGTCTTAATAAATAAAATCTTCGTTTTAGTAACTTATGGAAATCTAAATTTGTCGAAATTATTACCTAAAATTTGATTTTTTCCCAACAGGTTCCCATAATGCATGAAAATAAAGAAACCTTTTTGCTTAACATCCTGTATACCAAACTAAAATATACCTTAATCCATAAATGAAGATATTTGGTGGCCATAAAGGTAAGACTTTTAAATATTTTTTTTTGTATTTACAAGCACAAATAGTTATTAAAATGCCGAAACTATTTGAGCAAAATAAACGTTAGACACCCTGTATACAAAATTAATAATTTCGCGTGGCCTCTATGCACTTGACGAATGACAGACAGAAGATTACGAAACCCCGAAAAATACCTGTTTTTCTATTAAATTATTCTATAAATTACAATTGTGGATTTTTTGTGGTCACATGGTAATTTTTTTTTTATATATTTTTGTGTCCAAAATTTCAACAGGATTCAGAATAATCATACGTATTACGAATTTCGTGTACGTCTTACACGAAAATATTGATCAATATTTAGATTCGGTTGCTTACAAATAAATTTTTGTTGTTTATGAGCGGGTCCCAACATATTTATTTAAATTTTATAAATAGCTTTGAATGATTTATTTTTGTTTATAACGAAAGTGCGCGAGTGTACCGTCGTCAAATACCGCCACTGTATATAATTAACATACATTCGAAATTTGTATATACTTTTGTACAGTTAGTATTTAGAGCACAATTGACCATAAAGTTCATTATGCCAGAATTTTTTGATTTTCGTTCGTGACTCCTGGTGCTAGACAGAGACAAACGGCGACCATGAACAACCACAGAGAAATGAACAACGATAGGTTGATTGGTACAAAACAAACCTGTGAAACAAACCAACAAGATTTATGTAATTATAATTGATTGTGAAACAGGCGCGTATCGATATCGAAAAATAGGGGTCAAGTTGGTAACTATTATGGAAAATTTGTTTGTGATAAAAAACACGCGTTTTACTGTTTAAGGAGTAACATCTATGTAGGATTTTCATATTTTTTCAAATTTCTTTAACACGTTGATGGTCATTGAGGTCATAAGACGTCAAGTGAAGCCTTACTAACTCAGCCACCACGTTATTGATCCTTTATTTACGTCTGATACTTAAACCAATCTATGTTTCCTACTTTGACGTCTAGATGTCACTCTATGTGTCATATTACTCATATTACACGTCTGTTTATATATCGGTTCCCAACTTCTAGTGTCATTAATATTTCTCTGTTTGGATATAGATGTCGACATTTTCTAAAAGAGAAACATTAATAAATAAAAAAATTTGGGCTGTATTTTTTTAAAAACATTCATTGGATTAAAAAAACTTTCATGCTTATTAAAAAAAAAAATGTGTGTCTAATTTATTTGTCAATTTTTATAAGCCAGTTTAATTACACACCTAAGAATAGTGTTCCGGTATAGAGGCTTTTACGTTAAGTATAATAAGAAAAAGAAAAAATTTTTAAATAATTTTTAACACTATGAGGCCCGAGTATTTTCACAGTAAACTTCCCCAGAAGCCGACAATATTTTTAAAGAAACTTTATATAAACAAATACATAAAATGATTCAACATGTACATATATGTGATACGTACATACATATATTTGACATTCAAATCAATTAGAGAATTACAGAAAGTTTAGATAACAAACTGGTAAAAATAAATAAAAAAAAAAAAACAAACAAATTTATTAGTTTTTATATTGTTTATGTTAAAATTTTTTATAGAAACCAACAGAGTAGTATATGTTGATGTTTGTGTGAGTTGAGTATATATACATCCATAGAGCACTAGAGATAAAATACATATCTCTATACTACTGGAACCAGTGTAACCACTTGAGATAGAAAATATGTTGTATACGTGCACGGTGTTTACTTTGTATTTGTGCGGTAAACTCTGTTAGTGTGAGTGGTGATAGCCGTCACGTGACCTTGGTTCGCATACATGTGTGTGATACCACAACGCTACTTGTGCCGGTTCAACAATCAAATTTATTGTTGTTTGACTGACTTACACTGAGCGACGGGTACTGAGCAACTGACACTAAGCAGCCTAAGATGCACATACTTGCACATAAGTGATTGCAGAAAAGAGATAGTTATATTAGTTCTATTTGTTCTGTGTATACATCGGTGTGGTAACATCGCACACATACATAATGCGTAATCAATTAATCATTGATCGCGATCTGCCTCTGCGGTTGTTTTATTTTCGGATGCCGGAGCCATGAGACTGAAAGTGTTAATACGGATATAAAAGTTATTAAAATTATTTCTCAAAAACATTATTGAAGATGTTTCAAAAATTCAGTAGAGCAATTCAGAGGCTGTTAGTTCAACTTGTGAACTTCTGATCAACTGAACATTTCTCAGAAACTACGACTCAAATTGGACTAATTCATTTTGCATTTGTTTAAATATTTTTCAGCATAGGAAATAGCGAAAATTTCATCGAAATCAGTTTTGTAGTTTAAAAGATATGTACACTCCACTTAAGGTAGTTGGTCGATAAAACGATTTTTTCAAAGGATTTTAACGAAATTTCTCTAGATATTTATTTAGTTCAATACCAATAATACGAGCCCTTACCGAAAAAAAAAAATTGACCACCCCAGTTTTGAGAAAAACGATTTCAAAGTTTTGTAACTTTAACACGAGCTCTTATGGGAAAACTCAATTTTTTTTAGTAAAATGAAAACGTGTCAAAGGATTTTGATAAAAATTTAATACATTATAAAATACAAAGTTACAAACCATATTTAATGAGAAATATAATTTATAATCATCATTTTACAACGCTTTTTCAACAATATTTTTATATTGCTACAACATAAGTGCGCGGAAATAAAAAAAAAAAAAAAAAAACAAGTGGTATACAAATGTAATCACTGAAGAATATTAATACATCATTTAATTTTTGATAAAAGAAAAATTTTTCGCTGAGATTCTTTTGTACCTGACTATCTCAGAGCAACTACGTTAACTGTAGAGATAGCTAGAAGTATGGAGAAGGACACAAGCTACTTTTTATCCCCCAGAAAACATCTGTTTGCCGGGAAAAAGTGTTTAAAATTTAACTTAATGTTATAATTTCAATATAATAATTGTTGACCAATTACATAGGTGTTACCCCTTAATTTTTTTTATTAGGTTACGCCACTGTTAAATGAGTGTTATGTTGTGTTGTTCCGTATACAATATTGTGTAAAGTCGAGTAAGTGGGATGTAAATATAATGTCTCTTTATCTAACCAGTGGACATTTTTTTTGATGGATAAAATGAATATTTCGTCATTGAAAAGTGGAATAAAACAAAATCTGAATTGTGAATAAAAATTGAAATTTCGTTAACGACAAATTGAATTTATTTTTAATGACAATCGAAATTCGAGAATATGTACATACGTGCAATAAGTACATAGATGACGAGGGAGCACGGGGTTCGAAAAATTCCCTCTTCGTGAATAATTGTCGTACATTTCCGCCAATCGGAATTTTGGTGAATAACATATCGTATATGAAAAATATAGCAGCACGCAATTTTTTATTTGATAAATTTTGTTTTTAATTTAACGGTGGACATTTTTGTGTTTATTTAATTAAATGAAAAAAATTTGTGACAATGTAATTGATGATTGTGTTGTGATGTAAAATTTCGTATTGTGACAATGTGTTAAATGTTTGAAATGTACTGGCAATTAAATTGTGTGTTTTAAGTCAAATGTATAATGGCGCTGGTAATCTAAAATGACTTCAACAAATCCAAATAATAATAGCGAAGACTTGAAAAAGGGTGCACATAACGGTGAACAACGTGCATTATGTGCCGTAAATATTGGTGAAAATAAAACAAATACGATACTAAATGGACATCCAAATTTACCGGGCCTATTAATGTCAATGGCGGCCAAAACATCCGTCAATAATAATCATGCCGATTTACAACTGTTGACAGCCGCAACAGTAAAAGGTGAAAAACGTCGCGCGATCAAAGATCACGATTATGGCCCGAATAAACGTTGGAAATTGTGTTTGGACGATATTGACGAAAATGGGGCACTCGATTCCGAGACAGGTAGAGGTTATACTTTAATTTGTTTTTATCCGAATTATCATACACATTTTTCATAAAAACATGTACAACGCAGTCACGTAACTAAGCCTTAGTGGTCCGTGTTACAAAATTTTTTGAGGGGTCTTTTTTTTGGAAAATAAACAAAAACATTCGTTTAAGCCAAATATATTGGGAATGTCTAATATTCTCGGGGGCTTCTATAGTTTGGGGGCCTTGTGTGATTAATAGACTTGCTGGGGCGCTGGATTTGGCCCTGGTACAACGTCTAAAGAAATCTTATTAAAGAATTAGGTTTTTTCAAAATTAATCGGGTAGTTAAGTTGTTTGTAGATCATTCAAGCAGGAAATCTCGGGATCCTGACTGATTTTTAGAATATTTCGGCATTGGTCCCTGTTACAAAATTTCTTGAGGGGTCTTTTTTTGGAAAATAAACAAAAAGGCTAAATTGCATTTAAAAACGAACATAAATGGATGAAAACTATTGTATCGAAAAAGTTAAGCCTGGGAAACATATTATTTTGATCGATCAAATAGTAGATGATATAAAAACTAGGTGGTGAAGTTAGTTAAGGTTAGATTAGTTTTTTTTTTTAAACAATATACTTCGACTTTGATAAAAAAAAACTAATTAAATTAAGGTTATAGGGCTTTGTTTTCGAATTTTTACACCCAGTTCAGTTGTTTTTCTTTTATATTCCACCAATAAATAATGCCATTACCTATTTTTAAAAATATCGACATACAGTGTCATTCAGTATCAACATTTATTGTGAATACTGACATAGTAAAGTGATTTTTAAAAAAAAAAGTGTTTCCCAGATTTAACTTTCCAAATATAATAATTTCCACCCATATTTGTTCGTTTTTTCGTACAAATTTCGAAGATCTCGATTCTGGCACGTACTACAAATTTGCCAACAAAAACACTCGCTTAAGCCAAATATATTGTAAACTAGCCGTACCCGCGACGTTGTTCGCGCAAAGCATTGTTATAAACTCAATGAGAAGTATGTAAGTGTAATAATTATACAGAACTTGCAAAGAATAATAATTTTTGTGTAATGCATGTACTGCACATGCTCAAAATGGTTTTTCTATTTTCCCGTGGGAATGAGGAATTTTCCCGGAGTAAAAAGTATCTTAAATGTTGACCCAAGTAATAAGCTATCACCACACCAAATTTCATCAAAATCCGTCCAATAGTTTTTGCGTAATGCGTAAAAAGTATTTTAGATGTTGACCCAGGTAATAAGTTATCATCACACCAAATTTCATTAAAATCCGTCCAATAGTTTTTGCGTGATGTGTGAACAGACAGACAGATAGACAAAAATTCTAAAAATCGCTGTTTTGGTATCTACATCGATAACTATTTACAGTACCAGTACAATTTTCAAAAAATATTCCATGTACAGAAATGGTCTCGTTACAATTTTATTATATGTATAGATGTCGGAAATTACAATATTTAACTACTTAATACTAATATTTCCGGGGGTTTCTATAGTTTGGGGGGGGGGGGGGGCTTGTGTGATTAATAGACTTGCTGGAGCGCCAGATATGGCCCTGGTACAACGAGTAAAGAAATCTATTTTCAAATAATTGTAGTCAAGTTGTCTGTAGATCATTCAACCAGGAAATTTCGGGATCCTAACTGATTTTTTTAGAATATTTCGGCATCGGGACTGAAATTTTGAAATCTTGAAACTTACATTGGGATTAGGATTAGTAAATAAACAGGGTGGCAATCGACCCGGAAAACCTGGAAAATGGATAAAATGGGAATTTCGAATTTCTGGAATAGTCAGGGAATTTCAGTCGTAGTCAGGGATTTTTTCAGTTTTCGCCCCGGCGAGAGCGTCAACTGATAGTTTTTCTAAAAAGTTTTTTGACGACGACCTTTTTTTTTCCTCTTTAGTTGTATTTTTTGCCACTGACGAGCAAAAAAAAAATGGTCGTCAAAAAACTTTATTTTTAAAAATTACTTTATTTTTTAACAATATTTTCGGAGTGGGTCCTGGAACTTTATTCAGAGTCAAGGAAAAGTCAGGGAATTATTAACTGGACATAATACTAGGGGAAAGTCCTCTTCACTAAAAATGTGACCAAATGGATTTAATGTCCTATATTCTGAATCCTGAGGATTGAATTTTAGCCAATCCATGTTAAACTGTTTGACCTGCGTACAACGAAAATCTAAGTACAAGTTTCCCTCCTGTAACATGATAATTAGGCTTCTGGAAAAATTTTTGGAAATACTTTTTAATCTTAAATTATTAATTTAACAGTTTTCATCGTGAAAAATCGTGTTTTTTCGGAAAGATGGTTGTACCATGTTACGAGTGAAAATTTCCACGGAAGTAATTATTTATTAACATCCTGTTTAAATGTAAACAAACATAATGTTTGCTCAGAATTTTTCTTTTTTGCTGCATTCTCAGAAAAGTGACTACGTGAGGTTTTACAAGTAATTCATAATTTCATGTTTTTTTTTTTTTTCAGAAAATGAAAAAATTGAACGTTTATCACCACTAAGACGAACCGTATTTCGGAGTAGATCCTTGGACGCGTCCTGTGCCGATAGTACAATTTCACGATTTATAAATCGTATACCGTGGTACAAAGAGGACAGCGTTCACACAAAACACTGGTGGAACTTCTATCCGTTGAATGATAGTGCACCACCCGGGGAACGGGCTCGTGGCTCACTGCGTCGCGCCTCCTCCGATCTATGTTTAACCAGAAACAATATGTTCTCAAATGATTTTCGTGACGTAATGTTCTCGCACGCTCACAAAGGTTTCTATCATCATCTAAAACGATCGATCGACTTCATGGAATACGAGGACAAAGACATGGTGATACAGGAGTTGATCGATTTGAAAAAACAATTTGGATCTCAAGTGGAATATTTGAGTGAGAGTACATTGAAGAAACGTGATTCTAGTGACGCCTGTGATGAGTCGTGTGACAATAGTCAAATGGAAAATCTCGATGAAACCTACTTAACATTTTTGGATCGACTTAACGAGCGTGCACGACAATCGCAAACCGTCGCGAAACCGGAAAAAATGCAAGTGGACGAATATATTCCGGTTAAAACGGAACCGGACGAACCGGACCAAGTGAAAATTGACGTGAAAAACGAAGAACAACGAGTCCCGTCAGCCGTTCCAGAACCACAAAACCAAGTCACCACATCGCCGGAGAATAAAATATCCACGTCACAAACAGGTTCCGGCAATCAAATCGTTCAGAAATCATCGTCCAGTAAATCGAGCAGTTCGAGTTCGAGTAAGAAGGAGAGTTCATCGCGCGACCGTCACCATCACAGCAGCAGCAGCAGCAGTCGCCACTCGTCGTCCGATCATCACAAATACCGTTGTTCGTACTGTCAACGTAGCAAAACCCGTTACTCAAACAAAAGTGTACAGTGTGAACTTGGCTCTAGAAAATCGTCAAAGACCGCATTGAACATGAACACATTACTGATGGAGGGCACAATATCGCATATTGAGGGTTTGAAATACTCAAAATACATCCATATTGAGACCCATTCAAACGGCGGCGCTCAAGTAATCCATATGTATCAAAACGAAATTGAGAGTCTCAGTAAATCGCAGATTGACGAGTTGACGCAAGAATTTTTCAAATTGGCATTCGCCGAAGACGAGAATAATCACGCCAAATACGTGATGGCAATTGTTCATGGCGCGGCTGCATATTTGCCCGATTTACTCGAGTACATGGCCGAACACTATCCAAATTTGACCGTGAAGAGTGGCGTGCTTGGACGCAGTTCCGATATTGAAACGTGCACGTTGGGTCAATACAATGAACAAGTGAGAAAACATTACGATAAAGGCACAGTAAGATATGGACCGTTGCATCAATTGAGTTTGGTGGGAGTGGCACATGAAGAAGTTGGCGGTTATTTTCCGGATCTGTTGGATCGATTACAGGAAAATCCGTTCCTCAATGCGGTAAGTTACTCATTTTTAATATTAATAGATTTGAGCGTTACTTTATGGTATTCCATATTTGTAAATAATAAACAAATATTTTACTTTGCAAAATACCACTTTTATTTTTGAAACTGTCACAATATTGTTTCAAAAATAAAAGTGGTATTTGCAAAGTATAATATTTGTTTATTATTTACTCATTTTTAGTTTCATATACGCAAAAGAAAAATCGTAGGTATGTTGTTCCAACAAACACCCGAATTAATTATGTCATCGAAGGATGACATATTAATATCGTTGTGCGATCATAGTGGGGGAAACATTATTATAGAGTTGTATATCCATATTGAATAATTATAGAGTTGTACATCCATATTGAATAAACGTAAGAGGACTGTAGAGTTAACAACTATAGAGTTAACAAAAAATCATAAATTAACACTTTCACTGAGGTGACATTACTTAGTGCGTGTCAAAAACACGCACTTAACGAATTTTTATTGTTTTAGTGAGCATGCGTATAGTTAATTTCACTGTTCCAATTAAGAAGAATTGTAATTTCAGTTTACAAAGAATTTCAAATTCTATGTTGCATCAAGTATTTAAATCGAATTCTCCGAACTCACCCGAACTGGTTTCTGAAATTCTTATTACAGAGTAAATATTTCAAATCTTAAATATGCGCATTAACGAATATTTTATTTTTATAAAAATTTAAATCATAAACAGACAAATTTTAAGTTTGAACTGTTTTGTCAAAAGTAATTTCAAATTTTTTGCTTCCGAGACTACTAAAGTAGCGAAAGCATTATGATCACTTTTAAAAAATAAAAAATTTTTGCCCTCCAAAATAAAATTTTGTACGCACATTTTACGTTTTAGAGCTTTCTGAACAATTTTAGTTTGGTGTCCGTCCGTTCGTCTATGTGTCGCCAGTTTGCACCAAGTGGCATAACTTCTCAACTATTCGATTGTTTTTAATGAAATTTTCAGAAATTATGCAGTTTGGCTCCTAGAAACATTAAATGCGAGGTGAATTTAAATTGAAAAACAATCATTCTATCAGACGTTTCTTTCAGAAATAACTTCATTAATATGTAAATATCAAAACTGTTCCAGTATTAGATACCGTTCCATAATGGGGGCTTTTACGTTATATATAATAATTTAAGTGAATTAAGTTAAGTAATAAATAAGAAATATAAAAATGAAAAATTTTAATTACTCTATGTTCAATTTTAATAAAAATTAACTACAAAATGTATACTACACACTAATTTACTATATAAATTTTTTTTTGTCACTCCGATACAGTGAAGTCCGAAATAGCGAGGTTTTACTGTATTTTTTTTTAACTTTTTAAAAATTAAATAACCGTATTTAATGTACAATATTAATTTTGTAATGGATATGTTAGTAAATATTCTTCATAGTATACGAAGTATAAAATACATAACTCAAGTTTTTAGTAGAGACATCCCTAACAATTTAAAGGTTCCTACATATTAAATACCGAACTAAAGTTCTGAATTGAATTTGATTTGACCTTCAAATGATTTTATCGAATTTAAAAGACTGTATTCACTCTAATTGTAAATTCTAGTGTTTGTTGAAACATACCTCGTTTGTCTGTCTGTCTGTCTGCACAGCCGATTTTCTCACAAAACTTAAAATTTGACCATTTTCATAGCGAAAATCTTAGGTCTTACAGATTTAACAAAAGGAAAATGTTCTTTCAGGTAATGCCTTGGGGTAGCTTATCTGTGATACAAATGAAGCGACAAGAATCAAATGATGGTCCAATATTTTGGGTACGACCCGGCGAACAACTTGTTCCAACAGCCGAAATCGGGAAATCAAGTTGTAAACGGAGAAGGTACTAGTAAATTTTTTTTATTGTTCCTCATATTTCATTTTAAACGTTTTTTTTCTCATTTTTCTCAAGGACTGGTATCAATGAGCTAAAAAATTTGCAATATTTACCTCGATTATCAGAAGCCAGACAATATTTATTCGAAGATAGGACCAAAGCTCATGCGGACCATGTCGGAGCGGGATTGGATCGTATGACCACGGCAGCTGTTGGTGTTTTGAAGGCGGTACATGCCGGTCGAGTTGAGGGGCCAATTAATCGAATCACAAAAGATGTGGTCGCGTTTCACGCAAAAGATTTTGATCTGCTCGCTGAAAGATTACAACTTGACTTGCACGAACCGCCAACTTCGCAATGTGTCACGTGGGTTGAGGACGCGAAATTGAATCAACTTCGACGAGAAGGCGTCCTATATGCTCGAATATCTCTATACGATAACGATATTTACTTTCTCCCTCGAAATATAATTCATCAGTTTCGTACAGTGACCGCAGTCACCTCCATAGCTTGGCATGTTCGCTTAAAACAATATTACACCGATGTGGAGAAGACGAAGGAGTATGTCCATTCGAGAGTGGTGAACGATCCCGTTCACGAATTTCGTGAAAACAAAACGATACAAAATCACAAAAAAGTGCGCGTCGACGATCACAAGAAAGACGCGCACGAGAATCGTACCAAAACTCACAATTCGAATTCCTCGTCGAGTGACTCATCGAAACAGAAACGTCACGAATCAGACAACAAGAGCGGCAAACATTCAAGCGACACCCATCACAAATCATCCTCCAGTCACACTTCACATTCGCACACCAGCAACAGCAGCAGCAGCAATTCAAAGAAAGATCACAAAAAGTATTCGGACAAAGAGAAATCTCGATCCAAATCCGGTAACGAACACTCATCGTCGTCCAGTAAACACAAACACTCAACCAGTGATTCAAAAAGTCATCGTAGCAATCATCATTCGTCGTCAAAATCGCAATCGTCCGCGTCCTCGTCCACGTCCACTTCTACATCCACATCGCCCACGAAGAAATCGTCATCGAACGAAACAAACGACACAACAACAAACAACGTTGCCAAAAAGTCCACTTCTACCGGCACCGGCACCACTACTGTGGATGATAAAAAAGGTACTGACACCGTCGTCAAAGAGCAAAATAGCAATAACAGTGATCAACAACGTCCTTCCCAAACGCCTTCCGTCGTTAAACCAGATGCTGCGGAAAAGGTAAAAAAACCGTTGCCGAAAATCGTTAAGCCCTCCTCAGTTAATATACTAGATTCAATTATTCAGAGTATGAATAACACGTCAAAAATGTAAACAAAAAAAATTGAATACCACACGTTCAAAGTCATATGAAACAGTATAAAACTAGCGTTTCGTATCACCTTGAACACTCAGTTAAAAAAAAAAAAACAATAATGAACATTTTTCAGTACAAATTTACCTGGTGAATTGTTTTGAGGTATTCGATCTGATCGGTCGACTATTTCGAAATTGTTTGATGCGTAATAATATTAGTTTTTTAAAATATTTTTGTAAATATAGCTTAAAATATCAATTTAAGAGATTTGTAAATATTTTGAATTCTAAAAGAGATTTAGATATATTTATCGTTATATATATGAATATTTGAGAATTTGTGAAACAGGACACATACCTAATGTACGCGTAAATCTATACACATCTGAGAAAATTTGAGTTGTTCTCCCTTTTTGTTTGCATGTTATATATATCGCTACCTTTCTGGCTCAATCTCGTATCTCAAAAACTACAGTTTTCAGGAAACAAAAAATATATTAAATACTGTATTTTTATCACCATGTGGTCATGAAGCAGACATTTAAATATTTTAAATTACAAGCTTCCGTTGTTTTTAGTAAATACGAGATTACAGTACACTTTTTTTTGTACAGAATTATCAAGATACGAGGTTATGAAATAAATACACAATGATTTAAAATCGAAGGTCGGTAAAATCGATTTTACCGACTTTGATATGAATCAGCGCTGGCGAACTCTAGCGTCCGAGTGTTGTATCTTGGTATCTTAGCCGATAATAAAATGGTTCATATGAACATACAGCGCTGGCGAACTCTAGTATTAAATAGTTAAATACGAGGTATGCCGATAAATTCAGTACAGAATTATCTTTTTTTGTACAAAATTATCAAGATATGAGGTTATGAAATATATACACAATGATTTAAAATCGAAGGTCGGTAAAATACATTTTACCGACTATAACAAATAAGAGTTATGTTCATACAGCCGATAATAAAATGGTGCATTTGAACATACAGCGCTGGCGAACTCTGGTGTCAGATAGTTAAATATGAGGTATGCCAATAAAAACGTTATCATTTCATTATACAGAAACTCGTATTATGTTTTGTCAGAAAACTAAATTTAGTTCATATCATACGAGATTACATTTAAGGGGGTTCACCCGTGTGATAGCATGTTTTTTAAGCATTTTTGGGGAATTTTTTTTTGACGAACAGTGAAAAGATAGATTTTTGAGTTTTTTTTTTATCATTTATTTATTACTATTTCAAGAGTATGTAAAACAAATTTCAAATAAAAATCTTAATTAGTACGTAAGTTGTATCACTCCGAAGACATCCGCCTCGAAAAAAGGTCGCTTACTTTCTCCACGATTTTGGTTTTGGAACAACGCCATTTTAATTTGTAAGCATAAATGCATTGAATGAACTAGAATCATTTAAAAATATTAAAAATTAGGTTTTTATCAGACGTTTGAAAAAAAATTTCAAATTTCATGATTTTTTTTAACTTTTCGTTACAAAAAATAGAAATACTCGAAATTTTTGGTTGATTCTAGTTCATTCGATGCGTCTACACGTGCTGAGTCTACCCTATACATTTCAAATGAATCGGTCAAACCATTCTCGAGATATGATGGAGGCAAGTTTCAAAAGCACCGTTTTGAGAAAGTGTGTTTAAAGTTTCAAATATGGTTAAAAGTATGAAAATCTTAACTTACCATCAATCTTCGATGCTTGGTCCATAGAGTACTCCTTCCTGTTCCTCGTGAAAATTTTTCAAAGTGAATTGTTTTCAAGTAGAAAAAAATTTTTTTTATGAACCTATCACACGGGGGAATCCCCTTAAGTGAATAATTATTTTTCCATTAACTATTTTACAATATTTCGTAGTGCATCATATAGGGGTGTGAATTATGTACATATATAACTTATGTATATATATATACTAACTCAAAACAACCAAAAAACGACATACGAGGTTGAGATAGAAAGGTAGCGATCTCAAGAAAATTCGTCGGGTAATAACGCCCACTTAAATTTATAGTTACTCTATTGGTCCGTTCTAAGAGTGTGCATTTTGTGTTTCCTGAATGGGTGGGAATTATTACCCGCAAGTACCTTATTAATTTTACATTAGTGTATATATGTAAGTATTTCAGTCAGTCTCGGAAAGTGACTTTGAAATGAGAAGTCTACAGATTATTTTTGAATTCAATTTTCAGTTGTGTGTGTATTCAAAAACTGTACATTTTGTGTGTGAAATTTTAGAAGACGTACTCCATTAAACCGATCGATAGATCAATTAATTTATTATAATTTATTAATAAATCATCTATCAATCATTAATCCATCATGTGTATTTGGTACTAATTTAAAAAAAAAAAAAATCATAACATTCGCAATATTTGAATTGTTCATGAAATTTTTGAAATACGTGGTAGTTTTTAGTTAAGTGTGTATTCGAGCAATAGGCCAAAAAGATCTTTAAACAGCCATTTCCCTTTTTCACTTCAAAAATCAGTATTATAATTTTATTTTTAACGGAACAGCAACTTAATTTCCTTGCTAGTCATTCATTTTCAAATTCATTTAATTTTTTTTTTCGTAAAAACAGAACAATTAGTACCAAATTTTGAGATCGTTTTTGGGATCAATCTCGCGCATATTTCTATTTTGAATCGTAAAATCATGAAAGACAAAATTTTCACTATAGAAATATGCGTGGTGGCAACCACTGAATTCAAAAAAATTATATTTTTTTTTATTTTACAGTATCCAAAATATTTAAAAAAAAAAAAATGTAAGATAGAATAGTAGCTATTTTTGGAGAGAACATTTTTGCCAAGCATCAAAACAGTGTGTAAACGCATAATTGCAGTATGACCTTTGCAAAAATATTTTTGTTCTCGCCAAAAATAGCCACTTAGAATTTTTTTAAAAAGAAATTATAAATTATATTTTTACTACCGTAATGAGAAAATAATTAAAAATTTTTGTAATCTTTAAAAAACAAAAACGTGTAAAATTTTTAGAAAATTTTATATGTTGAGTATTAATAAAAATTAGTAATAAAAAAAAAAACGAACTAAAAATCCAAAAAAAACCAAAACTAATACAAAAAAAATTTAAAAAAATTCTATATTGTAAATATTGTACAAAAAAATTTATTTCTTTTGACTTTTACATTTTTATTCTGATTCCAAGCACACTATTTTAAAATATCACAAAAAAAAACGTGAATGGGGCTAAAATTATGGTTTTTAAGTAAGATTAATTATGATAAGATTTCTGGGTGCACAGCCCTATTTATATTTTAAAACTATTTTTGTGTATTTATAGTAATTAATTAATATATTTAAAACAAGCAAAGAAATTAGTTGTATTTTAAATATATTATCATAGATTTATTAAAAAAAAATATCAGTAGTTTTCATGCGCTTGCGTGTTTTCACTTTTTTTTGTTTAATTTTATAAAAATGAGTATGAAAGATAAATGCAAAATTTCAGTTCGGAGCACTGTCTGGTCTAAATTTTTTCTCAAACGTTTTTCTCGAAACTACATTTCTTTGAAGCCGCCATCGTGAATAATGACGTAATCACTCGTTGTTCATGTGATCGATTAAAATTTAAATAATGTAATTTAGAGAAAAATGCATATGTGAATGGCCTGAATTGGTTTTTCGAAAAGTTCAGACCGGACGGTTCCCGGTAACTTTTGAATATACGGTGGTCCTTAAATGATATGAACCAAAATTCGTACTTAATTTAAAGTACAACTAATGCATTTTTATTTAAAATTTTATTTATTTATATTTAAATATTTCCACCAAAATTTTTGAATTTCTCGAAAAAGAATATCTCTCATATTTATTTATTTAAAGAATCCTATTTTTTAATTTTTTTTTAAAAATAAAGTTTAAAGCACGATTAATTATCCCACACTTTTCCCAGTATTTTTATATTGGAAAAACGATTAAACGTTGCACTATATGAAAAATACAAGCAGAATTTTTTTTTCTTTGAGTGATAAATTTTAAATTATTTAAAAATAAAAAATATTTGTTTTAATATTGTAATGAAAATTGTAGTATGGCCTTTAATTATATAATCATTAATGAATTTTATATTTGCTAGTATTTAAAAATAATTTTTTATTAATCTTTCAAAAACAAATATCCCATCTTATCTGTTCTTTTATTCCCTAGATCCTGATTCCGAGCATATCCCACTTTATAGGCTGCCGTTGAACCCAAAACATTCCAGTTTTTTTTTTTGGTAAGTTTCGACATTTTTTTTGCTGCTTTTAAAAAATAATATTAAGGGGGTATTCTGGTCTAGACGGCCAAAGTTTAGATGTTTTTCCAGGCGTAATAAATAACAACCTTAAACATTTTTACTATCGGTTTTTTTATTAATATTTAAAAAGTATAAAGTCAAAATTGAAAAAAGTACAGGCCGGCCAAGTAGGAACTCAAAAAAAAGCTGGCTCCTGGTTAACATGATTCCGACTCCCTTGGTGATCTGAAACACAAAATTTTACTGAAATCTTTTTTTTGGCAAAATGGCGTCCATGTCAAAAAAAGTTTTTTTCCCCATCATTCTGTCAGTTTTAAAAATAGTTAAAAAAAACCTCTTGTTAAACGAATTTTGAATATATTATGAAATTCTATAGAAAATTTCAAAGCAATCGGTCCACTAGAACTTGAGAGATGTCAACCGTTTCAAAAAACAGTTTCGAGAAAAACGAGTATAAAATTTGAAGTCTCGATTCGGGCAGTCTGAGTCATTTATGGTATGTTATACTTACATTTTTTTAATCAGTTATCCCGGCCTGGTACAATGTTCCTCTAAATTTTGAAAATATGCAAATTTTTTTTTTTAATTTCTAGACCAGAACACCCCCTTAAAGGAAAATGTTTCAGTAAAATTTAATTCTTTTATTACTATAAAAATAATGTAAATTTGTTGCAAAACAATTTTTTTCCAAATTGTTATTTTCTTCCGAAACTACTAAAGTAGCCGAAGCATTATCGCCAGATCGCGCCAAGTGACGTAATTTCTGAATTATTTGATTGTTTTTAATAAAATTTTGAGAAATCATACAGTTTAGTTCCTAGATGGTCCCCTACTGATTTCATCGCAATCGAAGTAACGGTAGCCATGGCGCTACCGTGACATTCCATTAAGATGCTAGATCGCACCAGGTGGCATAACTTCTGAACTATTCGATTTTTTTTTGATGAAATTTTCAGAAATTATACAGTTTAGTTCCTAGTTGGTTCCCTACAAATTTCATCGCAATCGATTGATGATAGCTACGACGCTACCATGAAATCCCATTATATGTCGAGTACGAGGAATCTGTGTGCCACACCTCATTGACAACCTATTTTATTTTCTTATGATTTTTAGTCTGTTTTTGTTAATGACAAATTTTTTTTTTATTCATAGGCTAATTATGTATTTCAATTGTTTTCAAGTATTTAAAAAAAAAATACCGTATATGTTGGCTCCCCTTAACGTATACTTTTCTAACAATAAGTAAAAAAATTAAGATGAAGTAGTTCTAGATGTGCAATCTTAGTTAAATGACCGTATACGTCAAGGGTTAACTGTATCCAGACCTTTTTTTAAAACTATACGTAAAACAAAAGACAAACGTGAAAATTTTTGATTTTACGCCATAATTCGAATTATCCGATCCCTTAAAGTTAGAAAATGTTCCCCTTAAGAAAAAATTTGATTTTGATGCGACATAAATTGAGTAATCAATTCGAAGGAATAAACTCGACTAGAAGAAGCTTGAAAAGTTGAAATGCTAATGTTATTTATTTATTGAATAAAAATAGTAATTTTCTGAAAAAAATTCAATTTCATTGATAATTGAGCAGAAATTTTGTAAAATTAAAAATTGATAAATAATTGAACAATTCAATTGAACGTATTGTCTCAATAGAATCAAATCAAAATACCCATGATTAAGTCGAACTAAAACTTTAAGTGTCAAAAAGTGAATTTGGAGAAGAAATTTTTTTATTGAGAATTTTCTTTTGTCTAAAATATTTAGAAAATGTTGACCCTCTACATATTATATTGGACAGTTTGAAAATCTACTTCAATTTTCACATGTGGATGACGAAAATGCACGCAACCAAGTGATTGAAACGTACGGGGCCCAAAAAAAGGTTGACAATTGACATTGGCTGAACAATAGCAAACGTTTTATGAAACAATTAGCAGCGCTATGCTTTGATAATTTTGGATCGGATCTGATTTGATAATGGTCGGATTATCCGGTGGTAATCATATGTATGGGACGAATATAACTCAAGACGGTAATTAAAAATATTTTTTTTCGGGGGGACATATCGATTGTGTTTTATTTTGGTTTTTTTTAGTTCGTGATATGGCTGGAAGTATTCCAACGAATGCCCCAACGTCAGCTGATGCGTGTCTAAGCATTGTGCACAGTTTGATGTGCCATCGTCAGGGCGGCGAAAGTGAGGGTTTCGCTAAACGGGCAATTGAAAGTTTAGTGAAAAAATTGAAAGAGAAACGGGATGAGTTAGATTCGTTGATCGCGGCAATTACAACAAATGGGGCGCATCCGAGCAAATGTGTTACGATTCAACGGACACTGGACGGACGACTTCAGGTAACCTGATGTGGAGGAGGCTACGATTCGTACGGCGTCAAGATTTTTTGATGACAATTCCTTGTAGAACTGGACAAAATAAAACGAAAAACAAGAATAAAATTTTTCAATATCTCATTTCGTTTTCGAGATATTGAACGTTAAATATTTTGACAATGAGCGTGTTCCATTTAGAAAACACAAACGACACTGTGTAACACAGTGCATAGGGAAAAAGTAATGCCAATCAAATTTCATTGATTTTTCTACTTTCTTTTTTTCACGATGACCTGAAATTTTTACCAGACACTCGGCAATATTAGTTACGATTAGTTAGTTTTGACAATATATTTCGACTTTGATATAAAAACTAGATGGTGAGGTTAGTTAAGGTTCGGTTAGTTTAGTTAATTTTGACAATATACTTCGACTTTGATAAAAAAAAACTAAGTGGCGAGGTTAGTTAAGGTTAGGTTAGTTTAGTTAGTTTTAACAATATACTTCGACTTTGGTGTAAAAACTAGGTAACACAGTGTCGTTTGCGGTTTCTAAATGGAATTACACATACTATACATACAATATATCCGAATTTAAAGACAAGTTTAACGGTCAATATCTCGAAAACAAAGCGAACTATCGAAAAATTTTATTCTTGCTTTTCGTTTTATTTTGTCGAGTTCTATACGGAACTGTCATCAAATCTTGGTGCAAGTACGAATCGTAGTCTTTCCCCATCTGATGTGTGCTGTTGAATGAGTGAGTTCTGATATCGTAATGTGTTTCTAGGTGGCTGGACGAAAAGGATTTCCTCATGTGATTTATGCAAGGATTTGGCGATGGCCGGATTTACATAAAAACGAGCTGAAACATGTGAAATATTGTCAGTTTGCGTTCGATTTAAAATGTGATTCGGTTTGTGTGAATCCGTATCACTATGAACGGGTCGTTTCACCAGGAATAGGTAATATTTTTCCAATTGACGAATTGGGTGGAAAAAGGGCGTAAATCGATTTCTAGAGAGTATGTGTTTATCGTAAAAATGCGTAAAAAAACAACCGTAAATTTATTTTTTACGATAGTTAGCTGTGATTTTCAATTCTAAACAAATTTTCTAAATTAAATTTTCAATAATTGAGTCATTTTTTAGTCTAAGGAGTTATACTTATTTTTTTCGGGAACACCGTCTTTTGATTGTAGTTTTTTTTGAGTAAATTATATCAAGAATAGTCCCACAAAAATTCATCGAATTGGGGCATTATATAGAAAATTGTGTATTTAAAAAAATCACTGTTGCCCAATGTATTTGCCGTTGTGGGCCGCCTAAGTGGGCCTGGAATTGATGATTTTGTTTAAGTTAAAAAAAATCAGTATTTTTTTGCTTATAAAAATTTACATTCAAAACTTTAAACACATTTTTCTCGAAAATTACTCTGTCGATTGTTTTGAAATTTTACATACTTATTTGTTATTATAATGGCCAAGTTCGTGACCCAAAAAAGACATTTATAACTTCGTTTGTAAAAATTATAATAAAAATTAATTTAAACACTTTATTAGGGATTACGTGGGTTTCGAAACTAAAAGTATATTTTCCCTATTTTTAAAAAAAATATATAATATTCAAAATGTTAAGCGCATAAAAGAGCAACATTTCGCCAATATTTAAAAAAAAATTTAATTCAAAAATTTGGCAGATTCAGCCGATAGCTCATTTTCGGAGACCCCTCAAAAAAAAGTACCCTCGCGGTGGTCACGATAACTCCAGATAGCTTTATCAGAAACTAAAAAACCAAATTTTTTCTGTTAGTAAATAAATACTATAAATAAATGTTAGCTAGTGATCTAACGAAGGATTTTAAAAAAAAAAAATTCAAATTTGAATTTTTGGCAATTTTATACAAAATAATTCAATTTTTGCTACAATTTTCACTACTTATAGCCTTGTAAAATTAGTTGTAATCGAAGGAAAAAAAACCTTCGTTCAATTTTGAAGAAGTGTGCAAAATTTCAATAAGATCGGTACATTCGTTTTTAAGAAATCGTGTATTCACAGACTTCAAAAATAGTGTTTCGAGAAAAATGTGTTGCCAACGAGGGGAATTCCCAAAGGCTCTCTCTCCTAGACTTTTACTCCGATTGACTTAGAACTTTGGGAGAATATTCTAGACATATTGTACTATTAGGGTCTTTTAAAATTTTCAAACTCGCGTAACCTTTTAAAATAATATTATTAAATAACGATATAAGTTTTATTTGAATAAATTTTGATTTTAATTGAGAAAAACATAGTAAACTTTTGCTGGTTTTCCTCGACGCAAGTGCGTATGACCCCTTAAGAATATGTATTAATTTTGATAACTCACGTAACCGGATTTTATGAAATAAACAAGAAACGGATGTTTTTGTTTAGAACTCAGTAATTGTGCAAATAGTTTTTTGCGATCGTTTTCGATCAAATACCATCATAAAACGACAATTCAAAAATTTTCATACTTAAGTCTCTTCTCCATCCAATTTTTCAATCTCCGTACCGTACACAAAAAAATTTAACCTCTGTTTCTGTGTGCACCAGATCTCTCAGGTTTAACATTACAATCGGGTCCAAGTCGACTGGTGAAAGATGAATATAGCGCGGGTGTTAGTTTAAGTGTTGGACTATCCGGTTCCGGTGTTGTGCCGGTACCGCCGACCGGCGGCAACGGTACCATGGACGTGGACAATGATCCGATGAATACAAATTCGACGGCGGTGTCGCAGACGATTCAACATCATCCGCAAACGCAACAGCCGTACAGTTTGACCGCACTTCAGCAACCAGGTACACACGTTTGTATACGTCGCACTCGAACGACGTTCAAATCAATTGTTTAGAGTCAATGTTGTAAAAGCTTTTTCAAAATTTTTATTTTATTTCATTTTTTTTTATTATTTATTTATTTTTTCTATTTAAGAGCATTCTGTCTATCGCATTTTTCTCCACACTGTTTTAATCACACTTTGATATCGAATTAACCATTTTTTTGTTATTCTTTAGTATTACGTGTGGTGTACGGAGTAAATATACAGCGTGAATAATGTGAGGGTTGCCATTTTAATTGTGGCTAAAATATTGATTTAATCCAAAAATTGTTCAGATAAAAATTGTAGTTATCGATGGAGGCAATCAGTCAATTGTTATATTATGCCGGAGCGTTACAGGTTTTTTGTGATTAATAATTTGACGCAGATTCATTAATTCATTGAAAATTACTTGCATTTTGATGTTTAAAACGCAATTATTCAAAGACGCGAGATGAAATAATGGAAATTTGGAGCGTTAAAATTTTTATGATTAATAATTTATCGAAATATAATTAATAATTTGACGCATATTCATTAATTTATTGAAAATTACTTGCATTTTAATTTTTAAAATGCAATTATTCAAAGACACGAGATGGAATAATGGAAATTTGGAGCGTTACAGCTTTTATAATTATATGATTAATAATTTGGCGTATATTCATTAATTTATTGAAAGTTACTTGCATTTTGATTTTTAAAACGTAATTATTCAAAGACATGACATGAAATAATGGAAATTTGGAGTGTTACAACTTTTATGATTAATAATTTATCGAGATATAATTAATAATTTAACGCATATTCATTAATTTATTGAAAATTACGTGCATTTTGATGTTTAAAATGTAATTATTCAAAGACATGAGATGAAATAATAGATAATATTCACCATAGATGTCCCTGTTTGGTATCTATAGTTTATGTCTCAACTGTTTTTCGATTAAATTACAATTTTAGAAATAAAAGAAATGTCAACTCTCAAATGTTTCACTTTAAACTCTTTAACTGTTGCTCACAAAATACATTTGATGGGTTCATTTTTAAGAATTAACAGAATCTTATATGCGTTAATTTCAAGAAATCAAGCTTCCACAAAATGCTCTTAATATGATTTTATTTTTTTTACTTGTAAATCGTTATTTTGATAGTATTATTGTATAGCAAGTAGTGCCGAATCAGCAGTTAACTACCTAAACGCTGCCACAACGGTACGACTCGCTCTTGCTGGGGACCCAATAACAAGTCTCCACGCTGGTGGACAAACCAATAAAATTGAACAAGATAATTGTACCAGGTCCACTTGGTTACCGTCGCGCATGCTCCATTGTAAGATTGTTGTTTTCAAGCTAAATAATTATTTTCAGCACTTAAATTATTAATATTTTTGGGCTCATTTAACATATTTGCTCTTATATATTAATTAATTTAATTAGTTTTAAATGAATTGAATTATTTTGTTAAGTTAAAACAGTTTTTAGTGTTCCGTACCAAAACTTGGAACCGAACACTGAATGTGATCACCTTTTCGTTAAAATAAATTGTGCCATACCGCACTTCACGAACCGTTGAAATGACAATGTAAAATATTTTGTTTTTACATAATTAATTGTAGATAATTTTACTTTGTGAAAATCCATAATGAATATGGTGAAAAAAATTTTAATTTTGTCTCTCATCGAAAAAATTTGTCAAATTTTCACTTAAATGCAGCTGAACCTTTTTTTATGCGGTTTTTTTTGTGCGATTTTTTTTATGCGGTTTGTAAAAAATGGCCATCAAAATGCATAATATGAATCAAAATCAAGAGACAGTAAGAAATCTAAACGTTTACTATAATAACTTTCTTTGATAAAAATACTTTTTAACGGTTTTTAAGCATTTAATCAATACATTGCATAAGAACATAATTTATTGCATCATTTAATTTTTTTACAGATGTATTTTTCAAAATTTTCATAATATTTTTTTTATAAAAATGAAATAAAATGTTTCTACGTGTAAATTAAGGCTTTATCTTGTTTAGAAAAGCAACTTGTATTGAAATTGTGAGGTTGTGAGCGTTTTGAGTTATGTATTTTCGATAAAATTTTTGTATAATCTGGACCGAATTAATCTTTTTATAGCTATTTATGATATTTTTGATTATCTATTTTTTTTATTTGATTTTTTTTATACGGTCCCTACCCACCGTACAAAAAAAGGATTAGCTGTATAGAGATATATTATTTTTCACAAACTAGTTTTCGGTTGATTAAACCATCTTCAGGTGAAAAACTGAACTGAACTGAATAATATATATATATATATATATATATATATATATATATATATATATATATATATATATATATATATATATATATATATATATATTCTTTTATCCAAACTGAATTAAGTTCAGTTTTTCACCTGAAGATAGTAGACTAGATAGAAAACTAGTTTGTGAAAAATAATATATTATATTTAAGTGAAAATTTGAGAAAATTAATAATTTTTTCAGCATATTCTTTGTTCTATGGGAAATTTATTTAAGTTGAATTAATAATATCGTTTTGTTAAACTGACAAAATGATTCAATTTAACTATGTATATTTAAATAAAAATTTGGCCTGGTCTGTTTTCATAGAAGTAATCTGCTCTATGAAGGGGTGAGCCTGATTTAAAACTACATTTCTCAAATTGGCGATAAAATTAGTTTCCTAAAAATTATCTAGGCCGCTCCTTCTTTACTAAAATTAATAATAAGACTAACAGTTGTGCCTGAATTTTTATTTGTATTGATTATATAATAAAACTTTTGAAATCAAAATTTTTGGAAAGCACTTATTAATTTAGAAATACATAAAATTAACAGTCAAGCACTAAATAGTGATTTGATATTTTCGTTTAAGGACAATTGAAATTTATTTAGTCCTTGACTGTTGAACGTATTCAGCCGGTAAAATAATTTTCCAATTTTTGTAGCAAATGTAGCCCATAGTCTTAATATGGGAGCCCATCCAAATCAGATGGCCGGGCAGCAAGCAGGAGGTCCGGTTCCTGCGCAAGCACAAACTCAAACGACATTTTTCAACTCAACAGACCCTGTACCTCCTGACGCGTTAAGTGTAGTTGGAAACATGAATACAACTTTAGGTAAATTGAACTCCCCCTGCATCACCCCGAATTCTTCATATTTATTAATATTTTATTGGATTTGAAGGTGGCACCCCAGGTGTGAGTACGGCTAGTCCTGGAAGCGGTACAGTCGCAACGGTATCAAACGGTAGCAATCCGCAACAGTCAAATGTAACGGCAAGCCAAGGTGCGCCTGTCAATCAAACTGGACAATCAGTGCCCGGAAGTCGCGGCTACACCCAACAACGACAAACTGGTCAAGGAACGTGGACAGGTCCGAACACGTTGATATACACGCAAAGTATGCAACCACCTCCGCCAGACGTTCGAAATCATCATACAGGATATTGTAAGTGATTTTGCAATCGCCATTTTGAACCCGATTCAGCCAAATTTTGATATTAAAAATTTAATAGATTTGAGCGTTACTTTATGGTATTCCATATTTGATATTAGTAAATAAAAACACTTTGCAAAATACCACTTTTATTGAATATAAAAACTCTTATGACATGTTTTGGTCAATATGACCATTCTCAAACGTATAAAGTATGGAGGGTAGATATCAGGAGGACTATCTTGGCCGGAAAACAATAGAAAAATAGTTCAAAAAGTGTCCCGTTTTAAGTACTAAGTAACAGTTCAAAAACTCGCCAGAATAGCGCTAGAGTAGCAAAAGAGTATAGTGATTTTTTTGTGTTGAGTTTTATAAAAATTTTTAAAATAATAAAACTATTATATGTAACAATTATAATAAAAAAACAATAATTACATAACAACGCGGATATTTTTCTTTCCTTGTCTACTTCTCTAAATTTACCCTTTTGCTACAGTGGCGCCGCCACTATTTACGCGTTTCTATGGACACTTTTTGATACAGAGATGGTGCTTCTGATATCTACCCTTCATAGTGTAAAGATTACATTCAGATATATGCCTATTTATTCTAAATCTTAACTTATAAATTGTAGCAATGCATGATGGGAAATTAGTGGGAATAGAAGTAGTGGGCGGAGTCAAAAACTCACCTAAACTTGTTTTCCTTGTTTTTGACTCCGCCCACTACTCCTATTCCCACTAATTTCCTATCATGCATTGCTACAATTTATAAGTTAAGGTTTAGAATAAATAGGCATGTATCTGAATGTAATCTTTACACGTTTGGAAATGGTCATACTGACCGAAACATGTCATAAGAGTTTTTATATTCAATAAAAGTGGTATTTTGCAAAGTAAAGTGTTTTTATTTACCAATATCAATTTTGATATTATTTTAGGGAGTCACGCGACAAATCAACTCGGTGGCGAAGTGAACGTCGGCGGATTGTTATCGTCGCAACCGGCACCAGAGTATTGGTGTTCGGTGGCGTATTTCGAACTCGACACTCAAGTGGGTGAAACGTTTAAAGTGCCATCAAGCTGTCCAAATGTGACCGTGGATGGTTATGTGGATCCAAGCGGTGGAAATCGATTTTGTCTTGGTGCTTTGAGCAACGTACATCGGACGGAACAAAGTGAACGCGCCAGGTTGCAATTTATTAAATTATTTGTACCGTAAAAGGAGTGTATCGAGATATTTTTGAACTAATCGACGTAGATTATTAGACTAGATAAATATATCAAATATTGGTAAAAAAAGTTAACAGTAAGATATGAAATTTACTATCTTTTTGAAGGTAAACACAATTTAGCTAAATTTTTAAAGAACTTAAGTTAATCTTAAGATTTTAACTGAAGTAAGTAAGAAAGAATTTAAGTTAATCTGAAGATTTTATCTTAAGTAAGTAAGAAAGAATTTAAGTTAATCTTAAGAAAGAACTCTTTTCCACTCTTTTAATATTAACTTTTATACTTAATTTTTTTTTTTTAAATCCTACCAGTTTATTATTATTTATCAATAGTACATTATGGTAAATTCAAATACAACTGTCTTCAAAATATTAACACTTTACAGTCCGTGTTTTCAGCATCTGAAAATACTTTACCAGAACAACCGTAGAGGCCAATCGCGACCAGTGATCATACATGTGTGCGCAAACCGGTATTGACTTACAACAAACGCACTCTCTGTGTGTTAGTTTTTGTGAACATTTATAGAAGAATAACATAAACTTCATATTGCTTCCGAGACTACTAAAGTAGCGGAAGCATTGTGATCACTTTTTCCCTTCAAAATAAAATTTTCTACGTATATTTTACGTTTTAGGACTTCCTGAACAATTTTGGTTTGGTGTCTGTCCGTCCGTCTGTCTGTCTGTGTGTCGCCAGTTTGCACCAAGTGGCATAGCTTTTGAACTATTCGATTGTTTTTAATGAATTTTTCAGAAATTATGCAGTTTGGTTCCTAGATGGTCCTCTATGAATTTAATTGAAATCGGAGTAACGATAGCTACGCCGCTACCATGCCATTCCATTAATATACTAAATTGCACCAAGTGACATAACTTCTGAACTATTCAATTATTTTTTATGAAATTGTCAGAAATTATGCGGTCTGGTTCCTAGATGGTCCCCTACAAATTTCATTGCATTCGGAGTAATAGTATCCACGGCGCTACCATGAAATCCCATTAAATGTTAATATCTTATTTACTGCTAGTCCCACTTCGCTCAAATTTTTAAAGTATTTTGGGGGTTAGTTTCTAAAATATTTTTGCTATTATTTTATTATTTAGTCTTTCAAGTATTTTGAGTTACAACAATTTATATAAATTTATATAATCATTTATATAAATTTTTTAAAAATTCTTTAAAAATTTTGCCAGTCCCTGGGGAAGTTTACTGTGAAAGTGCCCGGACTGTATAGTGTTAATTACATTAATGATAATAAATTATCGATTTGTTCTGTCTCTATTCATCCCGCCAAATCTAAACACTCCATTTTACGGTATCTAATATTTCCTGTGACGTTGATGTCTTACTTCTCGTTTTGTTTAGATTGCACATAGGGAAAGGTGTCCAACTTGACTTACGTGGCGAAGGTGATGTATGGTTACGCTGTTTGAGTGATCATAGTGTGTTTGTGCAGAGTTATTATTTAGATCGTGAAGCTGGTCGAGCTCCTGGAGATGCCGTTCACAAAATATACCCGTCGGCGTACATCAAGGTCCGTGCAATTGTTTGAAATTTTCAAAATTATTTTCAATTCAACGCAAAAATTATTAACATTTTTTAGGTATTCGATTTACGACAATGTCATCGACAAATGCAATCTCAAGCGGCTACTGCGCAAGCGGCTGCGGCAGCACAGGCGGCCGCTGTTGCCGGACATATTCCGGGGCCGCATTCAGTTGGCGGTATCGCTCCGGCTATCAGTAAGTAATACGGTACTTGACTGTATTTAAAATTTGTGTCAAATGTTAAATAATTCTATGCATTATCATTTCATATGTCCAATTTTAATGATGAAACTTAAAAAAAAATTGATAACCATTTAGAAATTTTATTTTGAAAATCGCCATTTTTCAACTAATATTCAAATTAGTGAAAACGCGCCATTTCTTGAATATGACGTAACATTTTGTAGCTAGATATGTTTTTTTTAATAATTTTCATCGGTGAGGTGAAATTGTGTTTTCTTTTGAATATTTTTTTCTATTAGCTTATATATAGTAATAATAATCGGCCAGAATTCTTAAATACTTGCTTTTACTTTGACATTTTATGAATATAATCAAAGTTTTGAGGTTATAAATATTGACATTGACGTTTAGTTGCTTCAAACTGTGACGTCACTATAGTGAGGTGTTTTTCCCGCGTTTTTCTCATTTAAATTTGTAGGGTTATTTTTTTGATGATTTTTTACAGAATCTGTCGAAAATAAAAAAATTACTTAACTGATATGGAAAAACAATGCTTTTAGAATATTTTTGTATCTTCAGTCAAGTACCCTATTTCGACGTAAATTGAAGAGGATTTTTTTTGAGCGGTAAAATTTTTTTTTAGGTTTATCCACCGTGGCTGGTATTGGAGTGGACGATTTGCGTCGATTGTGTATATTACGTTTGAGTTTTGTGAAAGGGTGGGGCCCGGACTATCCTCGTCAGTCAATTAAAGAAACGCCGTGTTGGATTGAGGTTCATTTACATCGGGCGCTTCAGTTGCTTGATGAAGTGTTACACGCGATGCCAATCGATGGACCTAGTGGTATTGAGTAATTTTTTTTTATTACAGATTTTCAATGTTTGACCCGAACATTTGTCGGTGTTTCTTCAAATTTTTCAAATATTTCTACAAATACATTTCTGTTCGATGTTATTATTGAAAATGTCAAAGTATAACACACGTTACGCCATCTTGTTTTTAACCAAAAAAAAAAAAAAATTACTTTTAAAAATACAGCGTAAACTCCATATAACGAAATTGAAGGGACCGGGTATTTTATTACGTTATAAAGAGTTTTCGTTATATGGAGAGTAAAAGAAAACAGTATAATTTTGCGAATACAACTTACGAATTT
The DNA here is from genome assembly GCA_035578155.1 of Brachynemurus nebulosus. Taxonomy (NCBI): domain Eukaryota; kingdom Metazoa; phylum Arthropoda; class Insecta; order Neuroptera; family Myrmeleontidae; genus Brachynemurus; species Brachynemurus nebulosus. Next base: position 23,846,628 of record JAPWDM010000007.1, on the reverse strand, counting down.
AGTAATTTGATTGAATTAAATGACACTTTTTCGTCAATACACAAACTCTTTCTTTTACTCGCCATGTTTACAGTTAAAAAGTTTGAAAGCAACTAAGAATATGATAACGTAAAGACAGCAATAAGACGGTAGTACGGAAGTACAGTAGGCAAAAACATGTGCTAGGTAATTACAACAAACAAATAAACGGATTTCTAAGAATCCTTTTGTGCGTACGAAATATTTACGACTTTATATCACTATTTTGTTTGAAAGTCAGTGAAATAATTTTTTTTTGGCTTTAAAAATGACGTATTTTTCGCTATTGAGAGTGGCTGTTAGTTTTTCGTTAAATAGAAGTTCGTTATATAGAGTTTACACTGTAATTGTTTCAAATTTTATTTTAAATTTCTCTGAAAGAGAAACAAGTTTTAGAATTCAGATGATATTAATATTTACGAAAATATCCTAAAAAAATTAATTATTTATTATAAAGCTTATTTTCTGTGATAAAAATTAATCGATTTATAATCCAACGAATTTCAAATGAGAGAGACTCATTTATTATAAAAAAAAATCTAATCAAAGTAGATGAAGAGATATGCCGACGCACAGATCGTGATGACTGCGATTTGGTGAATTTCTCATAGCGGCAAATTTAAAAAATAAATAATTGTAATGGTGTCTTTTTCTTCTGTTTATTTTAGTCTCAAATGTAGCACACCTTTCTTCATCTGCTTGTGGTCTAATTAATTTTTTTTCGTAAAATTTCAAGAACTTGGCAACTTTTATACTGTCTCATTTAAAATTCGCTCGATTCAAATTTTATTATGTATGTTTGAATCAAATTGAAACCAAATAATTGACGTTGAGTCAGCATTTATACTCTATACCGATATTACGTAACATTTTATATCTCTGAATTAGTATTTGTTATGAAAAAAATTTAATTGTGATTTTTTAAAAATTTATTTAAATATGTATTACATAATTTGACCACAACTATATGTTCGTATTTTATTAGAGTATCAGACCTTAGCGAGAGTATTTTGGAAAAAATTGTAAATATATAATTGATTTTTTTTAAAGGTACTGTATTATTTGGGTAACATCAAAATTTTTTTTTAAAGTAGCAAAATAAATTACCAAATTACAGTTAACTCTATGAAAGTGTTATAACTTGGTATTAAATCACAGTTTCGTAATGAGATAGGCGTCAAAGTAAAATTTTTGTTATACGTTAAAATTAAAGTTTACAAAACAAAATGTTGATTTAAGTAAATAAATAAATTGAAAATTAAATAAAAAATTTAAAAAAAATTAGTATTTTCGTTATTTTTGATTGTTCTGGCAACATGTAGTCATTAGCGATGTCGGATGATTAATCGGTTTAGTCAACTAATTTTACTTATATTTGGTCATTTTTTAGTCGACTATTTTACCCTTGATTAATTGACCAAAATGATTAAGCTTTTTTTAAATGACTAAAAACGACTAGTTTAATAATTTTTACAGTATTATGTATTGAATTTCAAAAAATGAAAACTAAAAAATTATCTGTTTGTATGATTCTTCACTTTGATGTGATTTGTTTTTCCTTAAAAGAAATCAATAATTAAAGTGAAAAGAAAACACCATTTCGAAAAAATTACAGTTCGACTAAAAATTTAGTCGAAGTCGACTATTCTTTCCTCAATTTTTTCGACTAATGACGACTAATTTTGTCCGAAAAACAACTTGAATCGATTAATCGACTAACTGCTCCTCAGCTTCACATCACTAGTAGTCATGTGGCTAAGATTATATTTGTCACGTTCATGACTTACCGTTTTTAATTTTTTATTTATTTTCATTTTTTAATTTAATTAACAAAAAATTAATTTAGGCGACAATGATTAGACAATAACAAAACAAACATTCTGCGTGTACTTACACGCAGCGTTTGATTGTGTTTGTTACACAGGAGTGGTGAAGGTAAAGCTGGTTGTAACAGTTTAATGGTGGACAGTTTCATAGAGTCAACTGTAAACAAGTTTGTATAAAAATTGATATATTATGAACAATTTGTGTAAAAAAACTTTTCTGAATTTCAGTTTAATCGGTTGAAAACTGTTACCAAAATGGTACGAAAACTATAAGGAACATATTACCTGCCATCTGTTGGACAGAAATCGAGCCGCTTTTCAGGTGGTGTTATCCGTTAATGATGTCTGTGCGTTACTTGTGTTATACGAAATTTTTTGAATTTTTTAAGTTTTTAAAGTTTATTTTGAAATGTTTTCATTTTCATTTAAATGTGATATAAATTTTTTTATACAGTAACTACCTGCTCCCCATTAAAAATACATGTTGTGAATGAAAATATAAGGCATAGTTATTTTTTTAGATGAATTTAAAAAGTGAAAATTCTAAGATTTAGCATTAAGTTATTACGATTTATTCAATATTTTTAAGACGACTGTCAAACTAAGTGACGTTTAAATATTATTTAATTTTTAATCTGTAGTGATTTAAGATTTTTTAAATTGTTTACATTTTTAAGTTTCATAAATTAATATTGTGCCCACCTTCAGTGTTTACATTTGTTTACAAAATTTGTTATTTACTGAACTTTTAGATATTGTGTAAATGATTATAATTGTACAGAATGAGAAATAATATTTGAATCCACTTCGATAAGGATACTTCTCTTATAAGTAAGTCTTTTTCTTTTTCAATATCCTTTTTAAACCTTTCCATTTAATCCTTGAACATTTTCAGAAATATCAAACGAAGAGGGTGAATTGTTACGTTGTGGCAACGTCTGCCTGTGATGAATGAAATGAAAATGTTCAGTTGTAACTACCGCCAGAGGGCAACCGAATCAGATATCATACTTTGATACAAATTTTTTTTTAATAATAAAACTGTAACGAGACCATGTCTATACAAGAAATATTTTTTGGAAATTGTACTGGTACTGAAGATAGTTATCGATTTAGATATTAAAATAGCGATTTTTAAATTTTTTATCTTTGTACGCATCGCGCAAAAACTACTGAACGGATTTTGATGAAATTTGGTGTGGTGATAATTTATTAACTGGGTCAACATCTAGGATACTTTTTACTCCGGGAAAATGTCTCATTCCCACGAGAAAATACAAAAACCAGTTGTAAATTGTTACGTTGTGGCAACGTCTGCCGGTGATGAATGAAATGAAAATGTTGAGTTGTTACTACCGCTAGAGGGCAACTGAATCAGATATCAAACGTTGATACAAATGATATTTTTTTTTTAGTAATAAAACTAACGAAACCGTGTCTGTACATGGAATATTTTTTGGAAATTCTACTCTAAGTTATCGATTTCGATATCAAAACCAGCGATTTTTAAATTTTTTGTCTGTCTGTCTGCGTACGCATCACGCAAAAACTACTGAACGGATTTTAATGAAATTTGGTGCGGTGATAACTTATTACCTGGATCAACATCTAGGATACTTTTTACTCCGGGAAAATATCTCATTTCCACGAGAAAATACAAAAACCAGTTTGAACGTGTACACGCATCACGCAAAAACTACTGAACGGATTTTAATGAAATTTGGTGCGGTGATAACTTGTTACCTGCGTCAACATTTAGGATACTGTTTATCGCAGAAAAATGTCTCAGTCCCATAGAAAGATACCAAATCGGTTCGAGCAAAAAGTATACGATAATTTTATAATAATTTGATACAACATAGAGTTTTAATTTATAATTATTATACATTCCTAGCATTGAATTTTATACCAACGGGTCGCGCGAACGATGTTACGGGTACAGCTAGTTCTTGATAAAACTGGTCTGATACATCTATAATTGTATACAAACTATAGTTTTCGGTTAATTAAACCCTCTTCAGGTGAAAACTGAACTGAACTGAATTCAGTTTGGATAAAAGAATATGTATATAAATTAAACACAATAAATGGACCGGTTAAGAAATAGGAAAAACCCAGAAGAGAGGTAAACAAACACGTGTACCGGTAACAAGTGACAAATTACTAATTTGTTGTTAAACAAATTTTTAGATAGATAGCAAACAGTGGGCGGGGAAATTAAATAATGAATATTACGAAAGATTTTTATATTTAACTTGAATAATTATAAATGTTAAATAATATACATAATTGTAGGATTTAAAGGGGATAAACAGATTAAAACTTCATTTTTGGGATGTTTTGTTAAGAAATATCTTAACCGGAAAATATATATTGGAACAGAATTAATTAAATATGTTAAGAAGGGGAGATTTATTTAGGTCATTTAAAACTGTTATGTTTGGATCATTATTTAATTTGTTTATTTCTAATGCTTCCAGTATATCGCGCGTACTCTTTCTCAATCTCGTATATCAAAAACTTCATGTTTTAGGACACACAAAAAACGTTAAATATTGTATTTATATATGAGTCGTCGAATTCCAAAACCAGCTATGTGCATCTCAAACGATTTCGAGTTATTCAACAAAAACTGTTAGTTATATTACAATAATAAATCATTGCATGATTTTGATATCAAAAAACGTATTAAATTCATGTTGATTCCTGGTGATAATCTGTATAATGTAGGAAAAGCATCAACAATTATATTTAAATAAATAAAACCCACGTAACTGGTTTTGGAACCGTCAGTTGGATATAACTGATTTTGAAAATGAAGTGTCAGCCATTTTTGAACTTTCTAACATGCAAAAGCAGTCAAAAACCTGGTAGAAGGTAAAAGAATGAACATATTTTTAGTTTTTAGAACAATTTTATGTAGTAAAAATGACAATAATTTAAGTCTTTGTAGGATAGTGCAAAAATAGTCACTCTACTACTGCAACTAAAGTACATGTACTAGGTTAGTGAGGGATTAAACTGGTTTTGCTGCCGCATTTAGAGGGCAGCCATTATTGTCTGTGGGATGTAACTTATTTTGAAACTGTTAAAGGATAGAACTGATTTTGGAACTGTGGCCATTTGGGATATAACTGGTTTTGCATCCTTCGTCATTTTTCTTCACCTATTTTCAGTGGGATAAAATTTTTTTTAAAACTGTTTCTCAACGTGAACATATAGCAGATGAACTGAAGTATCCATAGCAACTAAAATCTCAGTTTTTTATTTTTTTTGGATATAACTGACTTTGCTTTTCGGTATCTCATATATACTTATCTATATATATTTATATATGTAGGTAGCCAACATCAAAGGGTGTAATTAGCATAAATCTTAAGTTCATAACGATGAAAACACAGATTTAAATAGGTTTTTTTTGTGTCTCCAAAAATTGGAACTTTTCAGATACGAGGTTGAGAAAGAGTACGCGCGATATGTAATTTCTGTTCTTTTTCACAAAAGTGAAGGATTTTTTGTTTGTAGTCGATAATTCGGTTTTGGAAGCTGAAATTTTAAGTAAACGAATGGACACTAGGACAAAAAGAAACGAACAAATAAAAAAAACTTATCAATTTTACTTTGAAATAATTTTTACAAAATTAACAAATTTTTTTAAAAACAAAACCTAATATTCATGTACGGTCTTTATAAACGTCTCAACACTGGAAATTGGTGCATCTGGATATATCCCGTGTCCTAAATTCGCTATATAATTTTCTTTACCAAAACCACTGATCATATCTTTGACGAGTTTGGCCAGTTCCTCGGGTGGCGCTTGTAACGCGACCGGATCCAAATTTCCCTGCAACACAATCTCCGGTCCGACAATATACCGTGCCAATTGTGGATCTACCGTCCAATCGATTCCGAGGACATTGTAGCCCATCTCCTTCTGTTCGGTCAAACAAAATGAGCCGCCTTTACAGAACAGTATTAGTGGAATGTCAGCATTATCGGTGCGTTGACGTATTTCGCTCGCGATACGTCTCAGACATGGTGCGGCGAATTTTGTGAATAGATGCGGACTCAAATATTCGCAATGAGATTCGAACACTTGCAACATTTGTGCGCCTGCGTTGATTTGCATCACCAGATAGTCAATTGTCGCGTTTGTGATTATGTTCAGTAAATTTTCACTCTCCTTCGGATACTTGTAGAGCCACGCTTTCGACTTGGACATTGTCTTACTGCCGCCACCTTCAATCATATACGACATAATTGTCCACGGGGCTCCAGCGAATCCGATCAACGGAACATCCCCGTTCAGTTTTTTCCGCGTTAATGTGATTGCTTCACCCACATACTTCAAACGATCCAAAACATTTTCTGTATTCAGTTTAGCAATATCTGATGGTTCGTTTAGTGGTTCCGGGAAATATGGACCCTAAACAAAAAAAAAAAAAAAATTGGTTTCAAAAATTGAATTTTATCGGCAAGACTACGATTCGTACGGCGCGAATATATTTCAACTTTGATATAAAAACTAGGTGATGGGATTAGTTAAGGTTCGGTTAGTTTAGTTAGTTTTATTGACAATATACTTCGACTTTGATATAAAAACTAGGTGGTGAGGTTAGTTAAGATTCGGTTAGTTTAGTTAGTTTTGACAACATACTTCGATTTTGATATAAATACTAGGTGGTGAGGTTAGTTAAGGTTCGGTTAGTTTAGTTAGTTTTGACAATACATTTCGACTTTGATATAAAGACTAGATGGTGAGGTTAGTTAAGGTTCGGTTAGTTTAGTTAGTTTTGACAATACACTTCGACTTTGATATAAAAACTAGATGGTGAGGTTAGTTAAGGTTCGGTTAGTTTAGTTAGTTTTGACAATACACTTCGACTTTGATGTAAAAACTAGGTGGTGAGGTTAGTTTAGTTAGTTTTGACAATACACATCGACTTCGATATAAGAACTAGGTGGTGAGGTTAGCTAAGGTTTGGTTAGTCTAGTTAGTTTTGACAATATATTTCGACTTTGATATAAAAACTAGGTCACACAGTATCGTTTGTGGCTTCTAAATGGAACACAACACAATATATCCGAATTTAAAGACAAGTTTAACGTTCAATATCTCGAAAACGAAGCGAGATATTGAAAAATTTTATTCTTGCTTTTCGTTTTATTCTGTCGAGTTCTACAAGGAACTATCGCCATCAAATCTCGTAGTATCCCCATTTTATCAAATATCCAAGTTAATATACTTACCACTTCGGGTTTCATTTGTACTTCCATGCCTAACGCCTCGGGAATCACCAGGATATCGGAAAATATGATGGCGGCATCGAGTTCATATCGACGTATTGGCATCAATGTTACTTCGCACGCCAATTCCGGTGTATGACAGATTTCGAAAAAGTTGTGTTTTGTACGAAATTCTCGAAATTCTAAAAACAATTGGACATTTAAGGTACCGTGTTTGTTAATAGTTTGAAATTTTTGGAAATTGTATACCTGGTAAATGACGCCCGGCTTGCCGCATTATCCAAACGGGCACCCGATCAACCGCTTCACCTTTTGCTGCTCGAATTATCCGATCATTCTTCATCGGTGGAAATTCCTGGAACATTTTTTTACGATTTAAACCACAATACAGTGAACCATTTTAAACTTTAAATGATTTAAAAACTATTTTTTGCCGTGTCATCTTATCAGTATTAATTAGTTAAAATAGATAAGTGTTTTAATTACTTGCAAAATTTGGATTATTCATAAAAATTGTCACTTACCATTTTTATGGTCGTAATTGAATTCGAAATTCGATGAAATTTTAATTATAAAAATGTAGTTGTGACTAAAATTACATAGAAAATTTGGAATTTAAAATAAAAACATTATGCCACTATTTTGAAATTTTTATGTCCGTTCAACTGTTCTATAACCTAATTTGTCATGTTCGTTGACAAATGCAGTGAAGTGGTTCCATTCAGCTAATACAAGTGTTGATCTGTAAACGAAATAACTGACTTATCGATAAATTTACAATTAGTTCATGAAAAATTCACTAGAGGGCTTGCATACATTAAAGAAAATTCAATTTTGTTTTGCCGTTTATTTTACAGACTCGACTATCTACGGAAAATTAGGGTTGGCGAACAATATAGGGATGTGACATCGAGTGACAAAAATCGATTACTAAATAATCGATTTTTGTGAAATATTCTATTTTTTTTAATTATTCGAAAAATTGCATGCTTTTCTGTATAATAATAAAACTTCTAGATTAATATTAACAATTATTAATTTAGAATGAGGATTAGTTAAAATGGTAAGTGTCAAAAATAACCAAAATAATCGATTGTTATTATTTTGAGAATCGATTATTAAAAATCGATTATAAGAAAAAAATAATCGATTAATATAAAAATCGGTTATTTTTTCACATCCCTAGAACAATATGACCCAGAAAATTCGAAATATTACTTAAATTAGTTTATTTTTCACCAAATTTAATTAACAGAATAATTGTACTTAACGTAGTTGCTCTGAGATAGTCAGGTACAAAAGTATATCTCAAAAAAAATTTCTTTTATCAAAAAATAAATAATGTATTAATTAATATTCTTCAGTGATTATATTTGCATACCACTTGTTTTTTTTTAATTTCCGCGCGCTTATGTTGTAGCAATATAAAAATATTGTTGAAAAAGCGTTGTAAAATGATGTTTATAAATTATATTTAAAAAACGGCGTGGTGAATAATTTTTATTTCTTATTAAATATGATTTGTAACTTTGTATTTTATAACGTATTAAATTTTTATCAAATTCCTTTGACATGTTTTCATTTTATTCAAAAAAAATAGTTTCCCCATAAGAGCCCGTGTTAAAATTATAAAACTTTGAACTCGTTTTTCTCAAAATTTGGGTGGTCAATTTTTCTTTCGGTAAGGGCTCATATTATTGGTAGGTATTGAATTAAATAAATATCTAGAGAAGTGTCGTTAAAATCCTTTGAAAAAATCGTTTTATCGATCAACTACTTTATGTGAGCAATTATTACCCCAAGTAGCTTATATAACAAATTTTAAACGCGTTTCCCTCTAATTTTTCAAATTGGCGTACATCTAACCAACTTCAGTTTCCAACAGATTGATTTGCAATTTTCTGAAAATGTATTTTCTTTTAAAATTGTCCTGGTTTATAGCAATTTTTAGTTCAACTTTTGAAAAAAGCTTTATTCACTAAAACCATTTTGTTTAAAGATATTTATTGTTATTTTGATACTTTTTTATGACTCACATCGAGCAAAAAAACATGTCCCAGAATTTTTTTTGGGAATAACGGTTAAAGGTATTTGGAATAAAAACAGTTTTTTTTTTCGAAACAAGTATTTTTTTATTTTGAAATACAGATACTTTTATTAAAATATACACAAAATAAAGATTATACATTAAAATAAATCATAGGACTAAGAAATTTTTAAAAAAGCTCTACAGTTCTCAATATCTTAATCTGTTCTCCTTGGCCAGTGTTTTAGAATTTTTGCGTCAATGTCCCTCATTTTTCTTATAAACTATCCTACCAATTATTTTTTTCGTTAAAAATCGAAATTAAAATGATTTAGTACCGTGTTAGAATCCAGACCATTCAGTATGAATTTTAATAACACGTTCACTGCCACTATACACGAATTCACACTCACTAGATGGCAGTGAACGTGTTAAATATTGAAATTTTTCTGAAACGTGTGAAATGGTAATTTATATTAGCCAAACGAAAATATTTATCCCTTTTAGAGTCCGTTCGTTTAAAAATATATTTTTGGACTCGAAAAGGTTGATTTACTGTTTCAGGTTATACAAAAATTTTCTTTATTGTCAAATTAAGCGTTTCCTAGCACATCCTTATGTCATTTTTAACAAATTAAAAATTTCCAAATGTTCCCTGTGTCTCATGATTTGCGAGGTAGTAATATCACATCGAAAACTACCAAGATTTTTTTTTTTTAATTCTAAATGATTTTGGGTTGGAAGACCACACACTTAATTTACACTATGAACTATTTTTATTCCTATGTTACAATAAAACTTACACAGTACTAAAAAAAATTTCCGATAATCGTTGTTAATTAAATCAGGACAATCGCAGGACAAACAGGTATTTCTAGTCCTGTTTTACTGCATAGAAAATTAAAAAAAAAAAAACTTACGAATTTGAAAAATTTTCACTTTGATAATTCGACATTTAAATGCCAATTTGTTTAGAAAATCACATAATTCTCAAAAAAAAGGAACAATCCCTTGAAAATCAGGGATTGTGCCTCTAAAAAATCAAGATTCCGTACAAAATTTTAATCCTACGTTTTTTTTGTTTTTTTGGATCACTGGCCATAGGAAATACACTACACTTTTTACATTAATTTTTTTTAGTTTTTTGAGCATTTTATAAAAATCGTACATATTAATTTTTTTTTAAGTTTAAAATCAGTCTTATGTAACGAAAACAAAAAAATTGAGTTACAAATTAATAATAATAATAATAAAGAACTTTAAGGAGACATATTTTTAAATATAATACAATATACAATTATATTTTCCATTGATTTGATTAATTATACTGCGAATAAATATTATAGAATTGTAATATTTCATAATTTTTCTTTTTTTTTTTATAAGTAGTTAATATATAATGGGAACTGTCTGGTCGAGACTTTTTGAAAAATCGATCCATTCCACAATATTTCTGTGTTATCTAAACACTTTCAATGTAAAATTCCATGCATTTTAGATTTTGTAGTGTAATACATATGGTATATTAGTTTACGAACTCGCCGATCGGTGTCTCTGTGTTAGTACCGTAAAATGACATGTACAGTCTTCACGGGGTGAATAGAAAAAAAAGCTAATAATTCTTTGCAGCAAAAAATGGCTAGCTAAGCTGATAAAATTTAAAATTTCTACTGCAAAATGAAACATAAGTGGGGGTGAATAGGTACGGAAGGTGCGGTGAAAAGACACGCACTGATAGGTGAATAGAATTTGACGTGTACCAGGGCTGACCCCTGTGTATCAGACATATATTTTTTTAAAATTATTTTTAAGCCAGTAACATTTTTATTTTTCTTGTTTAACACTTGACGATTGGAACAATCGTAGAGGCCGATCGCGATCAGTGATCACACAGGTGTGCGATATTATAGCAAAAAAACAGGTATTGACCAGTAACAAACACACGTTCTGTAATTGTTTGTGTTTTTTTTTTTATATTTTTTTATGAGTTTATTGTTATTGTATTTCCTGTGATTATTTTTTATTAAAAATGTGTATGTTTACACGAATCACCTGTTTATTATATAAAGTTTTTTTTTTAAAATTCAATTTTTTAAAAGGATTGCTGGCTCCTAGGAAAGTTTACTGCGTAGATGCGGAGATTATATAGTGTTAATTTTCATTTCTAACCAAGGAAATTCATTTATCAACTAAAAATACCATTTAGTAAACAAATTTTACCTAACCCCTACCCACATTTAGAATTTTCTAGTTAAAAAAAAAGAAAGGTAAAAGTAAAGAATAAGCGCAACATTTCCGACATCTGTGAGCAGCAGAAGGAATTAAATAAACGTTAATGGCGAACGCTTAAAAAAAAAAGGTTACAAAATCTAAAATACGTGCAATTTGACCTCCAAACATGAAAAAAAAATTGGTATTCATCAAATCTAAACCAGACCAGTACCTCGCAACAAAAAATGACGATTACAAGTTCTTAAAGCCCTTCACGAACGAATAAAATTAAAAATTATTAAATTTTTATAACGTCATAATTGTTAAAAATGCATTAAAAACTGATAATGACTTTAAAAACTTTTCTTTTTTTCAATAAAAATTGTATTTTTTGCTTAAATTTCACGATGCAACCGACCACAAAACGAATATTAACTACTTCACTATTCAATTTGAACGTATACGTATCGTTTGGAAGATTTATGTACTGTGTGTTCAAAAAACAACTTAGTTATTATAATATGACTAGCATACTTTTTTTTACACGGTATGTATCTAGATATTAATACAGCAAAATGAATAATTTGTACAACACAATGGCAGAACACATGCAAACATATATAATTCGATAAAAATTTCTTACACAAAATACCAATTTTTTTTATAGCCATTTTTTTTTTGTTAATAAAAACGTTCTCAAATATATCCTATGAACCATTTAATTATTACATAACAATCAAATATTACATCAATTACGTAATGAAAGCACCAAATTATCCTGTAATTGAAATAAATTTTTTTGCACTCGTGAAATTTTCTAAACAAAAAAAAATTACAGTTCTTTAATATTTCATTTTTTTTTAAATTGTGCGATTTTTTTTTTAAAAATAATATGTGTGTCCTTTCAGACGCTACTGTACCAAACAAATTGTGCATATTAGGCCTGAAAGAATTTTATAAATATAAAGCGCGGTTATGTAATAAGTTTTAAGTAGAGCCCTCTGTGTTTGAAAAAATTAACTAACAACTCGTATGGACGAAATTTTGTGTGGCATTCAAAATATACAATTCCTAGTAGTTTTGAGAAAAGAAAATCAAAAAATATATTTTTCTTAGCTACTGACGACCAGCTTCTTTATTACGGACTTCTAAAACTATTTAGCACCACTAAAATATATAAAATGAATAGTGAATTTTTGCTCTGGGAGTGTGCGCAGTGCGCGTATTTGATCAAGAGCCAACGTGCATTAAAAATATTTCGAAAAATATCGATTTTTCATCACAATTTTCGTACAGTGAACCGTTTCTGAGACAAACGAAATAATTTTTATTGAAAAATCAATATTTTTTTGAGATATTTATCAAAATTCAGTGCCTGAGAGCATATGTTTCACGACTCTTACAAGGGGAGTGCACAACCTTGGGGACTTAATATGGTTAATATCCTAAAATAATAGCGCGCACTATTTAGAAAAACCTGTAAAAAAAATATTTAAAAATTTTAATTCAGCTGGTGTAGTTAATAATCTTAAAAAAGGGTGATTTACGTAACATGTGTAGTAGCATAGAGGTAGCGTTGTCGATTCGTAATAGAATGGTCCTAAGTTCGAATCCGACTCTGTTCGATAAAACTTTTTCTGCAATAATTTTTTTTTTATTAACAGAAATCTTATTTATTTATAAAACATTATAAATTTTTTCCAATAAAAATATGAATGTATTATGAAAAACTAAAAGTTATACATCAATAAATTGTAAATAAAAAGTACTGAAAAAACTGAAGTTATAATCATTTTATATTTAAAGATTTGTTACAAATACATATTTTAATTAAATAAAATGTTTTATAAATAAGATTCTTGTCAATAAAAAAAAAAAAATTATTGCAGAAAAAGTTTTATCGAACAGAGTCGGATTTGAACGTACGATCATTTTATTATGAGCCGGAACACTACCTCCACATGTTACGTACACTCTTTTTTAAGCTTATTACCTACACTAGCTGAATTAAAATTTTTAAGTATTCTTTTATAGGTTTTTTTTTTTTTTTTGAATAGTGCGCGTTATTATTTTAGGATATTAAAATATTAAGTAGTGTACTCTATTACCAAAAAAATTTTCAGCTAAATCGCCGACCCCAAGGTTGTGCACTCCCCCTGTTAGTAGAAATTTTCACTTCAAAAATGTTTTCGTGTCACTTTTATAAAAAAAACAATTCAATTCCTTCTGTCAACTGTTTAGTTTTAAATAGATAAATATGCGTTACTAGTTTAATAATATGTACAGTAAAACCCTGTGTAAAATGATGTAAAAAATAATAAACTCTCTATATGATTTGCTCCGCAAAAAACTTATTAAATTACTACAGAGTGTTCAAAGTCATATGAATACACTAGCCATACATTTTTATTCTCCCTCATATCACCTTGAACAAATTGTATAGGTATAGTTTAGATAAGTTGTATTATATTAATAGCATAGACATTTAAAAATATATAGTAAGAAATATACTTTTGGTTTATTATGTATACGTTTTGGTTCATTTTTAAGCGATTTTTCGTTTGATACGCACCAAAAAAAAATCAAAAAACAAACTCAAAATTTTTAGAACATTGATATTTGATAAGTACAGTCAACGGCAATATTGTCACACATACATATGTGTAAACTAGTGATTAGAGTAGTCGATTAATCGATTAAAATTGTTTTTCAGACAAATTTAATCATTAGTTGAAAATATCGAGCATAGAATAGTCGATTAATCGACTAAATATTTAATCAAATTCATGAATATAGGGCAATCACAATATAACTCTTCCAAAAACGAGGTTTTCATTTAAAAAAAAATTAATCATTTAGTCGAAGGTAAAATAGTCGACTAAAAAATGACTACGAAAAACAATACAAAAAAAAAAAAAATTAGTCGTTTAAAAAAAAATTAATCATTTTAGTCATTTAATCGAAGGTAAAATAGTCGGTTAGAAAATAACTAAATGTAAACAAAATTAGTCGATTAATCGGTTTAGTCGACTAATTTTATTTAAATTTAATCATTTTGATTAAAAATTTAGTCGATTAGTCGATTTTTTTATGTTCGATATTTTCGACTAATAACTAATTTTATCTGAAAAACAATTTTAGTCGATTAATCGGTTAACTGCGCTTCGGTCATTAGTCGATTAGTCATTAGTCGAAAATATCGAGCACAGAGAAGTCGACTAATCGGCTAAATCTTTAGTCAAATTCATGAGTAGGATCACCTATTATAAAAAAATAATCATTTTAGTCATTTAGTTCAGGGTAAAATAGTTAACAAAAAATGACTAAATTTTAATTAATCGATTAATCATCCAACATCACTAGTGGACCGAATAAATTTTCTTCAGACAATTTTTTTGCTTTGTTTACAAAAGTCTGCGATAATTATTAGTATACGTTGAAACATATCACACTCATGAAAAATTCTTTTTAGGAGTCGAATTGCCGCTGACTGTATATAAAAATCCAAACAGATAAAAAAAAACTACGCCTATTTTTTTTTTTTTGGCATTTACAAAAGTTTCGTTACAAATTGTTTTCAAATGCATTCATTGTCACTTTTAGTAGCTTCCCAACAATTTGAGCATATTTTGTTACTTAGTAAAAAAAATTCACCTAAAATGAATGATCACCTTCTAAAACCCCTATTGTTGATATTTGAAAATTCATCAAAAATTAAAACTGAAACAGTTTTCTCTTTTCTTAGGCGAAATACTCAAATTTCACTAATTTCTACGTTTCTAGTTACTCTTAAGTGGCGCTAACGATTGAGGTATGAGTTTTTTTTTTTCAAAGGGTTGTCCAATATTTAATAAAATATATTTTTATCTATAAAAAATTTTTTTCTAAATTTCATAACTATACTTATTATGTAATACTGATCGAGTTTTGTTAAGCCCTTTTTACTTAAATGGGATTTTAGCTTCTTACTTGTTTAATACTTGAAATTTTATTGTCGTACAAAGGGGTCTTAGACTTACGTTCCAATTAAGGATTTTCTAATGTGAAAAAGGTCTACCATTTTTCTTTTTTTTTTTGGATTAATATACAAAAATGCACTTTTAAAAAATATATCAACTTTCTTTACTTACACAGTATGGAAATAAATAGGCTTACTTGTCTTTCCGTTGCATTTCCGGCGACGCTTGCGCCGTGGTAATTGGTAATACCGGTTTCCGTAATAATTGCGGTTTTGCCATCACTTGCGGTTTAAATGTGCCGGTTAAATGCATATCGGCAAATTTTGCCGCATATTTATGGGCAACGCGGGTGGGCACGGGACTACGATTTGGCGGTACCGTTGTTGTGTTATCGATATTCGATTCGGCTGTTTCCGATTTAATGGTCGTTTGTTCGGTGCTTTCCGTCATATGGACTTTGGTGTTTTTCTTTAATGTGCACTGATTCTGTTTGGCGAAACGTTCGGCCGCCGTGCTCATATCCGGACTTTCGGGGCCCAACGAGAGACTTGGTGAGACCATGCCACTCTCGACCGGTGTCACGACGGTCTCTTCCTCGCCCGAGGAGATGTCGCTGAGTGATTGCGTGGAACTTGATAGGATTTTTTTCGTGGTCTCCTTTGGACTAGAGTTTCCGGTTAGGGGCAGGTCCATAACTAGATCGGGCGTGTGTTTTTGCCGTTGCACCCAACTCTCTGAATGTCGATTGGTTTTCGATAAGTCTATTGCGGTCAAATTTGCGGTTAAGGAAGACATTTTCACCGATTGTGAACTGGCACGTTTTTGCCACAATTCCCGATTTTGACTAAAACTAACGTTCACCTGTTCCGATGATATTTCACTGACACTCTGAGATTTCCAGTGTGTTTTTGGCGTGGGATTTCGCAGCTCAACGTTGACGGGGGACGTGGGTCGCGATGTGGAATTGCCGTTTCCGTTTCCGGTTACGGTTGTGCTGTGTTCCGTGTTTGGAACCGTGTCCAGAAATACTGATATACTGTCTTCATTGTCCGGTTGCTCCACTACGTTTGGTACGCTTAAATGTTGTTGAATTTTATGCGGGGTTGACGATTCAAGTGAAATTGAATCGGATTTGGTTGATGTACGTTTCAGACGTGGAGATGATGTTGTATCGAATTTCTGAAAAAACATATTTTTTTTGTAATTTAAACAAAATTTCAAAAAAAAATTCAAATGCGCTAGTATTTTCTACAAGTATTATCATTTTTTTTTCAACTGACTGATAATACCGCTTGAACCAACACTGACATGCCAGCACTACCATCATGCACACCTTCTTATCAATAACTCAACGCTACTCAAATTCTAATAGTAAAATACTCGTTTTATTTCAAATAAAGCTTGCGCTATAAAAGCTTTTTAAAAAAAGAAAACTAGCGAAACGCAAGTGTCTCATCAAATATGTGATCGTAATCAACCCGAATTAGACTTAAGTGCACTAGTTAAACTGTTTCATTCAAATTAAAATCTATACTACCAATTATAATTTGCAACTACAATTGCTCAGTGATCAATTTAATTGAAATAAAAAACAAAATGGCCAACTTATAATAAACTGGTTTTTTGAAATTTTCAAAATAAAATTATGTCTCACTTTAAGATGTGTTGAGCATGTGTGTATTATGGGTCATTCACAATCAATGAAATAAGGAATAAGAAGTATGCCATCTAGTGACGTTGAATGGAACTTTAACGCAACTGCCCATAGGTATATGAATTTAGGTATTTTTGTACATCAAAATTCATGAAAAAATAACGTTCGTCATGACTTTTTTTGTCTCTAAAGTGAAAAAAATCACGAATTTTGACGTACAAAAGTACCTACATATTTATATCTATGAGCAGTTACGTTAAAGTTTCATTCAAAGTCACTAGATGGCATACTTCTTATTCGTTATTTCTTATTCCTTATTTCATTGATTGTGTAGACACCCTTAGTGATATCGGATGATTAATCGATTATGCGTTTTAGTCGACTAATTTTGTTTACATTTAGTCGCATTTTAGTCGACTATTTTACCTTCGATTAAATGATTAAAATGATTAATTTCTTTTTAAATGACTAAAAACGACTAATTTATTAATTTTTTTGTAGGATTTATTGGACTTCAAAAAATTAAAACTAAAAAAATTATTTATTTGTATGATTTATCACTTTTATGTGATTAACACATTGTGATATCTCATATTTTTATTTTTTATTTTTAAAAGAAAATATTAAAAGTTCATCATTAAATTCAAAAGAAAACCTTGTTTTCGAAAGAGTTACATTGGTTACCCTATTCAAGAATTCGACTAAAAATTTTGTTGATTAGTCGACTATTCTATGCTCGATATTTTCGACTAATGACTAATTTTATCTGAAAAACAATTCTAGTCGATCAATCGATTGCTTCTCGGCTCGACATCACTAGTGTGTAATTTAGTGATGTCAGATGATTAATCGATTATTCGTTTTAGTCGACTAATTTTGTTTACATTTAGTCATTTTTAGTCGACTATTTTATATTCGATTAAATGATTTAAAATGCTTAATTTCTTTTAGATAACTAAAAACGACTAACTTAACAATTTTCCTGTATAATTTATTGGACTTCAAAAAATGAAAATGAAAAAAATTATCTATTTGTATAATTTTTCACTCTTATGTGATTTTCACATATCCTTCTTTTTCTTAAAAGAAAAATATTAAAAGTCAATAATTAAAATTAAAAGAAAACCTCGTTTTTGAAATAATTAAATAGGTTGCTACATTCATGAATTCGACTAAAAATTTAGTCGATTAGTCGACTATTCTATGCTCGATATTTTCGACTAATGACTAATTTTGCCTGAAAAAAACGGTTAATCGACTAACTACTCCTCGGCTCGACATCATTAGTGTGTATCCATGCTGTCTACACCGGTCACAACCGATGCTGCAATATACACGACGCTGGTGGTATCACAAACTGTCATAATTTTATTTTGATGTAACCAGTTTACTATAAGCATGCGCGTAAGTTCTATTATTATCAGTCTAAAAAATAAATGGCAAGCTATAGCTTTTTGAAAAATTTTCCACAATACCTGTGTTGTACACCATTTAATTTTTTTTAAAATTTTTTTTTAGAGAAAAAACTGTGAAATTTTTTGTTTAAACACTCAATTAGAAAAGCTTTGTTTTAAAGAAAACTTTTAATTCTACCTCAAAATCTCTTTAAAACGTTGAAAATTAATTACAATAAAAAAAATTACAATTTACAACAAATACAAACAATGCAGACTTACATGCACAAGACAGAGACAGACATTGTGAATGAATCAAACTGTGGTTTCCAGTACCTCTCGCGATTTGATCGCCTCCGCGGTCAAATAGGTGGCACTGTCAGCGGGCCATGTTGCGCCGGCGCTCAACGGCAACTGTGTTGTATTGCTATGGCTCAGTGTACTCCCCTCGGATAGTACGGAATCGTTGGAACTGGAGGCACGGCGTCGCATCGATTCCTCCGATGAACTTGATTTTAAATTGTCGTGTCTGTCCCGATCCTCGTCCCTACGTAAATTTAAATTTTTTGTCAGAATTATTTTTACAGATTAAGGCTTAAGATCTCACTTACTTCATTTTAAGTGAAATATATTTATCGGGAATAAGACCCTCTTGACCGTTCACTGCCCCCCGCCACCAATCGTTCGATACTTGCGAATAGAGGGTGACAATGTCGCCCTTTTTCAGCGATAATTCCCGATCAGATCGGGCGATGAAATCGAATTGTGCAGTGGCTTCCATATTTTCCGATTCTGTAAAGTTATTTTAAAATTAATGGTACTCTAAAATTTAAGCTGGAGGATATTTTTGAGATATTTACCGTCCTCTGATGGGTAAACTTCCGAGTCCACATCGTCTTGGACATGATCGGAGGGTGAATCTTCGACGTCACTGAAATTTACAAGCAAAATTAGACTTCAGACTTCTTCAGGTAGTCACTTTATTTTATATACGTACTTGTCTTCCGGTTCTTGTGATATGTATTTTTCGTAAACGATTCCGCCATCATTTGGGAATATTTCGTCGTTAAACATAATTATATTTTTGATCAGTTCATTCACCTGGTTCTGATATTGTACCTGATCCTTATCGTCCGGTACCGGAACTAACGTGGGACCGAAACAGATAGCTAAATTGTACGGATCCATCATATTTTCATCGGAGAATTCGGATAAACTGCAAATTTAAGTTGTTTATGAAAAAAAACGCCATATTTTTTTTGGGCGGGGGGGAATGTGTAACTTACTGATACAGAAACGCGAACAGATAACGCATCACCACAACAACAGGCCTCGGTAAACTTTGAATTAATTCTTTCATTTTTGCCACAAATTCTTGTTTGGATTCTAATTCTGAAAATGTAAGTAACTTTTTTTTAAAATCCCTATCAAAATTTCGATTGGATCGTACAAACTTACGTGCAATTTCCATAAAATGTTCGAAATAAATAATCGGGAACAGTGGTTCACGTAATTCCCGTAAATATAATTTCAAAACTCCCGCGACACTGTTAATATCTGATGCGTCGGTCATGTCTGCTAGCGGATCTTCGCCACGTTCAAACCATTCACGAAAATTGTTGATTTCCACTTGTGAACCCGACACTCGAAAAATACCCTGATGATGTAACCCTAAAAAATTACAATTTCGCGTGAAAAAATAAATGAAGCCACGTATGATTTCGAAAATTTACCGTAAAGATTGATGACTCGTATACATGATTTCATAATGAGAGGAATTTCTTGATTTGTGGACTCTAAATATTCTTCTAAGGAACCACCGAACAGTTTCGGTTGACCACTAATATGTAAACGTCCAATTCGTTTACGACGTGTAGGTTTATTGGCCGAATCCAAGGTTCCGCTTCCGGTTCCGTCGATGTTCGAACTTGTTCCAGCCCCGGCTGCGGCTAACGATTGTCGAAGGAATTCCTGTTTAGCGTCCAAACGAGCTATACGAGTTGTACCCAGTAAATATTCTCGGAATTTCTAAAATTAAACGATTATACAGATATTTACAATTCGGTTGTATTCGATATTACGTTCTGATATTTACAGTCAAATAAAATTCCTCAGTTTCGTGCCGATCAGCACGTAATTTCATCGAGAGTGTATCTGCGGGTTTTTGTACAGCTGTTGAAGCGCTCGTGGTGGGCATTCCGCCCGACGAAGGTGTACCCGTCGGTTCACTGAGTCCGAAAAAGTGCGAACAATCATAATCGTGAGTCGTCAACATTTCCAATAATGTCGATTCGGCCGTTTCCAATGTTTTCCACACTTCATCCGATTCGGCGCGTAAAGTTGTGACACGATCGCGTAACTGCGCAAGTCGCGTTTCCATTTCCTGATGTAGTTGGCGCACTAATTCGGGTTCGGTCACTTCGTCACCTTTCTGCCCTTGAAATTCGATCTTTTTCGGTATCATAAACGCCTGATGATTCGATTCGAGAAATCGTTGTTTGTCTAAACGTGAATCCAACGAACTTATGCACGACGTGAGTTGATCCATGCCACTCTGAACGGAACGTTGGCGACCCTCCTCAGCGGACACGTGCATAAGTAACGCTCGAGATATACAATTATAAAATCCAAAATCCATACACTATAAATTTTGAAAAAAAAAACTTTGTCAAAATTGTATACACGATTGCTTTGATTTAAGGAAAGGTAACTGCGTATGTATTGGTCACACGGATATTAAAAAAAAACATATATATATATATATATATATATATATATATATATATATATATATATATATATATATACAGGGTGGAATTTTATTAACTCTCACACGTTTCGGTGAATTTTGATAAAAATTTATCCGATGATTTATAGAACGGGATGTATTGGAAACAACATAGCTCTCTTATAAAATAATATTTATAAAAACTTAATTAATTACAAATGTGTTTGAATAATATACAATTTTTTCGATAAATAACAGATGACGCGAGATGTATTAATTTTGTGCTTTAAAATATACTAATGGCCGATTGCACCAACATTTTTAATCGGCCGTTAAGACCTTAATCAATGATTAACTTTAACTGTAGTTAAAATCTCTGATTATCTGTTGCACCAAGGTTAATTTTTGTTAACTGATCATCAAATCGTCCGTTAAGTTAATGGATGGATATTGGGCAATTAAATATTTAATCAGCGTTTAGTCCATATTTTGATGCTAGTTTCCATAGTATTTATATTTAATTTTTTTTTCTACTATTAAAATATACTTTTGTGCAATTTCAATTAAAATTTTCTTTTTCTGTAAAATTTTGGTATCTATTTCATTTTTCCATTTTTAAATTGAAAAATATCGTCACAATCGTCAAATCAGTTTTAAAATGTTTTATAATACGTAAACATAAATTATATATTTTCTAATATTATATAAATCAAGTAGGCGCTACCTATTTCAAAATATGCAGATTTAAATTTTTTAACCATGTGATATTATCAACTTACTAGCATTTACTTCTCTTGTGTCTCATTTCATGTCCTATAAAAACAAATTAGACACCGTTGCTAGTCAAAATTGACCGTTAACGGACATTAGTTAACCGTTAGTTAACCATTAAGTTCTGATTAAATTAATGTTGGTGCAATCGGCCATAAGTATAATATTATTTTATAAAAAAAATTATGTTGTTTCTAATAAATTCCATTCTAAGCCATCGTGAAATTTTATCAAAATTCACTAAAAGGTATAAGAGTAATTAAAATTCCACCCTATAATGGTTTGTTTACATTAAAAATATTTTTTTCTTATAACCACGTGACCAAACATAGACAATTGCCTTTCCTTGAATCAAAGCATTAGTGTATATAAAAAATTTCTCAATCAAAATAACTTACGTCTATTAAATCTGAGAGATCATCTACAAAATATTTGTGAATAGTTGTATTCGAGGCTTCTAAACACAGCAGATACTCGTTACGAGCTTTCAGTGCTTTAAGTTTTGCATCTGTATATTTATTTTTACGCTAAAAAAAAATTTAAATAAAAATCAATGAACTCAGTCAGTTTTTTGATACTTTCATACTACTGGGGACTTCAAAAATTTACCTTAACTATTTCTTTTTCAATGAGCCGATACTTTTTCGATCGTTGCAACTTGTCGCGTGGTATCGTCTGTTCGAGTTTGCCACGTTGAGCTTCCGCCAAACGTAATTTTGTCTCGGCCTGTTTACTTTCGTTGTGGTAACTATGATATGTTTTCATTGTTGTGTGTAATTCGTGTAGGACTCGTAGAATTTCTTCGTGAGTTTCGTAACCGATTTCACGACACTGTCGAACACATAGTTAAAATAAATCGACAGTTTAAAGGATGGATTTGAAATTAACAAAAGTTCAATTTTATTTTGTCTTGTATTTTTATATTAAAACGACTCAAAAATATGTTAAAAATTCAGCGTCAAATTGCAAGTATTTTAGTGACCACCATAGAAAATGTAATTTTTTTATCGTCGTAATTTTTTTACCAGTTTTAATTTTACTGATTTTATTTTACCTATAACGTAAAAGCCCTCATTATGGAACGGTATCTAACCCAGAGTACAGAGGTACAGCAACTATCTCTATCGTGTAATCTGCAGTGTGCTTTTCTGTGCACATTAGACTACTAAATAGTTACTGTCTCAGGAGCAGTCGTTGAGTGTAGGTCAGTCAAACAACAATGGATTTGATTGTAGAACCCCACACGTAGCGTTGTGGTATCACACATATGTATGCGAAGCAGGGTCACGTGACGGCCACCACCATCTTCGATTACTCACACTAACACAGTTTACCACACAAATACAAAGTAAACACCGAGCACGTATACAACATATTTTCTATCTCTTACTGGTTACACTGGTTCCAGTAGTATAGAGATAGGTATGTTATCTCTAGTGCTCTATGGTATTTAATACTGGAACAGTTTTGACATTTACATATTTATTTCTTTAATTAAGTAAGGAAACATTAAATGCGAGGTGAATTTAAACTGAAAAACAATCATTCTATTAATAATAATTTTTTTTATCAGACGTTTCTTTCAGAAATAACTTCATTGATATGTAAATGTCAAAACTGTTCCAGTATTTGGATACCGTTCCATAATGGGGGCTTTTACGTTAATCAAAAAAAAAAAGGCTGTGGAAAGAATAAACCACATTCTTTAAAAATTTTACGAGCAATAAAAATGTTTTTTTACTTTTCCTCGGGCTCCTTACTAACACTTATGGGCCCCCTCTTTAAGGTCGCGCCCCGGGGCTACACCTTCGGTTACGTCGTCCTCTCGTGGGGCCTGCCTCTGAAACTCTAGGACCTCATATAATGTAACCCTATATTCATCTAAAATAGCTCTCTAACAGTGAACAAATTTTCAAAACATTTTAACACTTTCAGTCCCACGGCTTCGGCAGCCGAAAATAATCAAAACAACCGCCAGAGGCCGATCGCGATCAATGATTAATTGATTACGCATTATGTATGTGTGCGATGTCACCACACCGATGCCTATATATTCAACTCACACAAACACCAACACACACTACTCTCTTAGTTTCTATAAAAAATTTTAAAATAAACAATATAAAAACTAATAAAAGTATTTGTTTGTTTTTTAATTTATTTTTACCAGTTTTTTATGTAAATTTTCTGCAATTCTCTAATTGATTTGAATGTGTTTGAATATCAAATATATGTATACATATACGTATCACATATATGTACATATTGAATCATTTTATGAATTTGTTTATATAAAGTTTCTTTAAAAATACTGCCGGCTTCCGAGGAAGTTTACTGTGAAAGTACTCGGGTCTCATAGTGTTAAAATGTTTTTAACGTTAATATTGATTTTCACAAAGTAAATCTTAACACTGATGGTCACTGACGTCATAAGACGTCAAACGAAACTCCAGGACCTCATATAACATAACCCTATATTCATCTAAAATAGCTTGTGAACTTTTCAAAAGATTTTAAACTGTTTTTAAACGTTGATATGAATTTTCACAAATCTTAACACCTTGATGGTCACTGACGTCATAAGACTAACTCATACACCACGTTATACGACCTCAACAATTCCATATAGTGTGTATTAGCTCTCAAAATAGTATACCAGTTGGGTGTTTTGTCAGTATAGGTTATGATCGTCAAGGTGTTAAAAATGTTAATAACTTAAAATACCCCTGTCGCAGCATCCTGCATAACATAGCGAATTTTCGTTGATAAAAATTCGTTTTTCTTGGAAACCAGTTTACATAAAACGATGGTTCTACTAAATAATTTTTCCTACCCCCTACTATGTAATTCTTCCTCCTCTTTCTAATGGTGTCGAAAAACTAATTTTTTTCACGAAAAATGCCCAAAAAACCATGTTTCCGGCATCGGACATGGCTGACTATCGAACTTGTCCAACGTTTTGAGACTTCGTTCGAGAGTTATCGCGCGGGCATATATATATAATATATAAATTTTACTGAATATTATTTACGCTTTCTAGGGACTTCAAAACAAATTTTCGTCATAGTCCCGGGTTCAAGTCGTGTCATGAGAGTGGCTGTAATAGCTGAATTTTCGATTCAAAAATTCGCTAAAAAAAAAGAAAAAAAACAGAAAAACTTCAGTTTCATGGTGGCCACTTCAAATACAATTAGTTTTGAGACAAACACATTTCAAATTTTTTATATTGACCTCACAAAAATCCGCAAACATTTTGACTTACCCGTCGATAAATACGTTGAACATCTTCCATAACTTGGGCAAGTCGTTGCACCAGATGCGTTGAGTAGATTTCGGCTAGTGTGGCGTGATCTCGACTTAAATTTCGTGTTTGAGCGACAAGCTGTTGCCAACAGGCAAAACTTGAGAATAGAGGCCATTGTTCACGTCTGAAAATTGAATGAAACGCTTGGTACAGAGATTTTTTTTACATTAACCGTTAAATTGTTCCAAGGTCACCGTGAAATCTTTTTATAAAGTTAATTGTTTTTTTAATAAAGAAAGAGGCACAAAAAAAAATCATTAAAAAAGATGTAATTCAATATTTTTTTTATATACACAACACTTACTTCGCTTTTTGTTCTTTATGCCGTAACTGAATTGATTTGGCAAGTTTATCTAAACTTTTCGAGTAGTCCAATTCAAGTTCACCGCGTCGACGAAAAAAATCTTGCAGTTCGGTGACTAGCGCCACCTGCGCTTCCATACGCACATCCAAACATCGTAACTG
Source organism: Brachynemurus nebulosus (assembly GCA_035578155.1). Taxonomy (NCBI): domain Eukaryota; kingdom Metazoa; phylum Arthropoda; class Insecta; order Neuroptera; family Myrmeleontidae; genus Brachynemurus; species Brachynemurus nebulosus. The sequence goes on along the minus strand of JAPWDM010000007.1, from coordinate 23,821,025 downwards.
TTCATTTAACTGTAGGCGTATATCTGGAAATTTTGAGAAAAAAAAACGATTTGTTAGTTTTGAACAGCGAATTTTAAAGTAGCAACGTTTTTTCTTTTTTTAAATATGGATATATTTTTATACAGCTGAACCTGAACCACAAAAAAAAATATATTCAAAAATATCATAAATAGCTAGATATATGTATAAAGTTTAGTTCGGTCCAGATTGTAAAAAAAACTTTCTTTATGCGATGGATCGGGACCGCATAAAAAAAGTTTCATCGAAAATACATACATAACTCAAAACGTTCAAAACGTCACGATTTCCTTAGAAATTGCTTTTCTAAACAAGATAAAGCATTGTAAATAATAAACAAATACTTTACTTTGCAAAATACCACTTTTATTTTTGAAACTGTGACAGTTTCGAACCGTTAGTTCATTTTCAAACAGAATAAAAATTATATTATATTATATTATAATATAATACAATAAAAAATATATGCATACAATATAATATAATTTTTATTCTGTTTGAAAATGAACTAACGGTTCGAAACAATATTGTCAGTTTCAAAAATAAAAGTGGCATTTTGCAAAGTAAAGTATTTGTTTATTATTTACAAATATGGAATACCATAAAGTAACGCTCAAATCTATTAATAAGATAAAGCATTAATTTACACGTGGAAATATTTTATTTCATTTTTATAATATTATGAAAATTGTGAAAAATATATCAGTAAAAAAATTACAATAACTTATGTTCTTATGCAATGTGCTGATTAAATGCTTAAAAATCATTAAAAAGTATTTTTATCAAAAAAAGTTATTATGGTAAATGTTTAAGTCTCTTACTGTCTCTTGATTTTGATTCACATTTTGCATTTTAATGGTCATTGTTTTAAAAACCGCATAAAAAAAATCGCACAAAAAAATGACCGCAAAAAAAAGGTTTAGCTGTACATACTAAAATACAGTAACATGTCATCATTGGGAATTGTAGCTTTTTTTTTTGAATATTTAATACTTTTTAGTAAAGATATTTTACATTACAACATGAATTGACCATATTTTAGGATTTTTCGGCTCAAACTATTGGAACTAACATATTTAAATGCAAAGGTAAATACCCCTGTCGCAGCATCCTGCATAACATAGCGAATTTCCGTTTATAAAAGTTAGTTTTTCTTGGAAACTAGTTGACATAGAATAATAATTTAAAGACCTTTTTTATGTGATTTTTTCTCCTCTTTCCAATGGTGTAAAAAAATTCCACAAAAATTTTTAAATAAGGGGAAATTTTGGCAAAAAACTAATTTTTTCCACGAAAATTGCCAAAAAAAATCATGTTCCGGGCATCGGACGTGCCTGGTTAACGAACTCGTTCAATGGTTTGGGACTTCCAATATTTTCATTAAATTTCATAAACGTAAGACGTTTCGTTCAAGAGTTATCGCGCATATATATATATATACATATATATATATATATATATATATATATATATATATATATATATATATATATATATATATATATATATATATATATATATATATATATATATATATATATATATAAATTTTAGTGAATATTATTTTCGGTTTCTAGGGACCTCAAAACAAATTTCTTCCATAGTCCCGGGCTCAAGTCGCGTCATGACAGTGGCTGTAATAGCTGAATTCCATTCTGGAAATTCGCTAAAATGTGGTTCGATTTGTTCCGTTTTACGGTACTTTTCCAGATAGATAGCTTGATGTTTGTTTGCGTATGTGCATTGAACAATAAAAACCTATCCATGATTCAGTGTTTCTCCGGGTTTTTCTAGCGCCGGATAAACGATTGCTTATCAACCAAATTTCCCTTCCGTTCCATTAGTTGCAAAATTGCAGAAAAAACATCCGTTTTTTGATATACGTACTCTTATATTAATATACACTGTGAGTGTATAAATACATGTGGTTATGTAATTCCTGTAGGAACATTTCTGCTCTATCAGTCCTACGTCAGAAATGTCTGAGATATAAATAACTTTCAATAAATTCCCCAAATGGGATTTATGTGTTTTAATACTAGTCAAGAAGGTATTATTGGTTCATTTCGAATAAATTGAGATAAAAATATCCGGTGATTCCAGTGGGAATCCGTAACACACGCGACAAAATATATTTAAATAAAAACACATAATATAAATATTACATAATTAAAAATACAATGGAACATTATGTATCGCGTATTTATGTTTGCATAACGCAGATGTGTTATGGTTTTTTTTTTTAAAGTGATTGTACCAGGTGTTAAAATGAACATTGTTATAGGAAAACTCGAAAAATTTTAATGTACTGGTTGGGAATTTGTGTTTAAAATTTTACGTTTGATTAAAACAATATTCACAAAAATGTACTTCACAACAATTCAATAGACGAGTATTTAAGGTATTTGGTGCGAGATAGTCAGGTACAAAAGTATACCAAGCTCAAAGAAAAAATTTTATCAAAAATTAAATAATGTATTAATATTCTTCAGTTATTATATTTGTATACCACTTGTTTTTTTGAATTTCCGCGCGCTTATGTTGTAGCAATATAAAAGCATTGTTGAAATAGTGTTGTAAAAACGTTGTAAAATGATGTTTATAAATTATATTTAAAAAAAAGGCGCGGTTAATAATTTTTATTTCTTATTAACCTTTAACCGGTAAGGTGATGTCTGTGAGTCGTATACAAATATATTCTTTCAGTTTTCTTCCTCCCTGCTTGTTTTTGTTAACTGAACGTTTGTGTATTCTTTTATGGTTTAGGGCAAATTTTACCTGCTGGCGTAAGGGGAGTGTCTGATACATGCATATACGTGTGGTCTCCAGTTTTGGCTCTCTATGTTACCAGCCCGCGGTATGTTAATTTGTTGATGTCTCTCAGACATCACTTTACCGTGAGTATTATAAAAATTCACCTTACCGGTTACGGGTTAAATATGATTTGTAACTTTGTATTTTATAACATATTAAATTTTTATCAAATTCCTTAGACACGTTTTCTTTTTATTCAAAAAAACCGTGTGAATATGTCAACTTTCCATAAGAGCCCTGTTAAAATTACAAAATTTAAAAATTTATTAAAGATATGGATGTTATAATTAATTTATTCAATGATTATGATAATGTGAAAGATGATTACAGCTGTTTGACTTATAGAGACGACATAATACTGAAGTTTTAATGTATTGAATCGAAAACTAAAGAATGCGTTTCAAGTGACTTAATAAAAGGTTAACAATTTATTTTGTGGAAAATATTTCAATTTTTATTATTTTTTGAGATTTTATTCTAAAAATTACTAACAAATTTTAGAAAATTTACAAATGTGCCTAATGGGGAAATAACTACATATCTATAGGAATATTTATGACTGAGAAATTTCACATTCTGTAAAGTCACACATGTCCACTGACTCATAATAGTTCATAAATTAATTATTTGAAACACATGTTTTATGATACAATTGATGTATTTATCTATTTTTTAATTTTTATAGTGAAAATATGCTTTGATAAAAAGATTAAAAAAATTAATAAATATTTATATTAAGAAATTTTTCCAAATCCAATTTTTTTAAATATTTTGTTCGCTTTTATAGTATTGTTATGTAAAAAAAATGTTTTTTGCAAATAAACTCTAAAACTCCCCGTAAAAAGTCCATTCGTCGAAACGACGCCGATGTATGATTAACTTGATTCGTAGACCAACGTATGATTCTAGGGTTAAAATTTTTATTTGACTATGTGTGAATATCACTTCAACGCACGGTACCTTCTATTGTTTGTGTATATAATACATCTTAATATATTGTGTTCCAACATAATACGTAATAATAAAGAAGTATTCACAATAGAGATTTGAATTAAATGTTTTGATTGAAAAAAAAAAGAAGAAAAAAATTAATATTGGTCGCAAACCAATTTTAATTCGGTCCTCTTTGTGTATTATACCATGAATCATATGTGATTCACAATTAGTAATTAGACGCTTCAGTAATAAACATTAATTTTAAGGTTTCTTTCGGTTGTCATGCTATAAATACGCACACGATTCATAATAGCTGTGACACTGTTTATTGAGGGACGAATCAAATTCGAATTTATAAGGGTACTGGTCATTGGTTCACTATAACGGTAAACCAAAGGAGAGGTGGTATCGATAAGCTAAGAAAATTAACCACTAATATGACAACAAATTTAACTATTTTAGTAAAATACAGGATCCTAACTTAAGGCTAAAATAATTTAAAAGTAACTACGTTTTCTTCACAAGAAAAATCGACAAACTGTGGTCAAAATGGCTTTTTTGGAAAATTGTCCGTTTTTAGCGAATTTCCAGAATGGAATTCAGCTATTACAGCCACTGTCATGACGCGATCTGAGCCCAGAACTATGGCAGAAATTTGTTTTGAGGTCCCTAGAAACCGAAAATAATATTCACTAAAATTTGTATATATATATATATATATATATATATATATATATATATATATATATATATATATATATATATATATATATATATATGTGTGTGTCCGCGCGATAACTCTCGAACGAAGTATCTAATTTTTACGAAACTTGGTGAGAACATTGGAAATCCCAAATGCTTGGATGAGTTCGTCAGCCAGACACGTCGGATGCCAGGAACATGGCTTTTGTTCTTGCAAAAAATTTTTTTTTTTACAAAATTTCCACTTATTCAAAAATTTTTGCGAAATTTCTTTACACCATTTAAAAGAGAAGAAAAAATTACATAAAAAAGGTCTTTAAACTTTTTTTCTATGTCAACTAGTTTCCGAGAAAAACGAATTTTTATAAATGGAAATTCGCTATGTTATGCAGGGTGCTGCGACAGGGGTATTTTTTTTTAGACATGAGCGCATTTTTTTAGCATTTTAATTTTTGTATTTTTATATTTTTGTTGACGTTTAAAGAACAACATATAAAAAAATCGTAATGTTAAAAGAAGACGTCTAAAAAAAAAAAAATATTGTAGAAAAAGGGACAATTTTCCAAAAAAAGCCATTCTGATCACACCACAGTTTGTCGCTTTTTTGCGAAGAAAACGTAGTCACTTTTACTTTTAAATTGTTGTAGCGCTAAGTTAGTGTCCTGTATTTTACTAAAATAATGAGAAATATAAAAAAAAAATATAGTCAAATTTTTTGTCATATTAGGGGTTAATTTTCTTAGCTTATCGATACTCCACCTTTCCCGAACAAAAATCTAATTAATAATGGTAAAAATGAAAAATTTCGGATTAAAATTAACTCAAATTCCGCTACTCGAGACTAAAATTTTTGACTTGATTACGTCACTAGACCAAATTTTTAAAAATTAACATAAAACAGAAACTATTAATCATAGGAATATAAAGTTTGTGACTGCTGTTTTCATTTTTAATACCAAACGTGTAAAATTGATAGAAATTCGGAATTTCATACAGTAAATTCTATTTTTTACTGAAAATGGCTTTCTGATGCAACCTCGTATCACAGAAGTGACAACTTTTCAGGAAACACAAAAAATTGAATAATTTATTTATTTCAATTAAAAAATTATTTTTTTATTTAAATTAGTTACGATTAAAAATTTCGATTTATTTTTAAATTTTTAATTATTTCCATACGATACGAGGTTGTAGTTTCGATTTATGCATTAAATATTTAACAAATGGCGCTATCTTTCTTCTATTATTTAAATGTTGTTCGATTTGTACTGCGGCTTTGACAAGCTAATGAAGTTTTGTTTTTACGATTGTAATTATTCAAATTACATTTTTTTTTGTATTTGTAATCACAAAATGAAAAATTAATGATCAAGTTTCGATAGTCAATTTAAAAAATACAATAACACTATAAGGTCCGGGCATCTACGTAGTTATTTTCTCAGGAACCGGCAATATTTTTAAAGAATCAAATAAAAAAAAAAATCTTATATAAATAAATTCACGAAATAATTCAGCATATTGTCAGCTGAGTATTGGTTTGTACCAAGTCCATTTTTATGTCACCGAAGGATGACATTAATCTCGTTGTGTGATTATAGTGGGGGAAAAATTAATAATAATAATAATAATAATAATAATTATAGAGTTGTACATGCATATATTGAATAAACGCAAGAGGGCTGTATTCTCACTGTATTATAGAGTTGTACATGCATATATTGAATAAACGCAAAAGGGCTGTATTCTCACTGTACTTAAAAAACGAGCCAAAAAATCATAAATTAACAACTTTCACTGGGGTGACATTACTTAGTGCGTGTCAAAAACACGCACTTGACGAATTTTTATTAAAAAATTTTTTCTGATGGTAGTTTCGACTTCCTGAACGCCTAAAACTAACAAAACAACTATGGAGGGTAGATATTCTACACTCCATAAAAACAACCATCTAGAAAAAAATTTTAAAAAGTGGATTTGGTACAAACCAATACTCAGTTGACGATATGCAAAGATACACATTTTTAATAAAAATAATAACAGAAAATACAACAACAAAAAAATGATAATATAAAACTATATTTTTATGTGTTATCCATTTGTAAATGTTTATATTATAGATGAAATCACACAGGGAGTGTGTTTCTTACTGGTCAATACTTGTTTGCAATAACATCGTCCATATTGCTTCTACGGTCGTTCTAGCTATTACACAGATACATATGTACTGTGTATTCGGACCGTAAAGTGTTAATTCCATGATACAAGTTTGCATTTCTATGAATATGTAATTCGTAACTGCAAAGTCTGTTCGAAGTACGTCACTTACAAAATTGCGTCAGAACGCCATCGTCGATATTCGTTTCCTTAACCACAAACAATGAAATGCATAGATTGTTTTTGGTCACGCTGTATTCGTAACAATATGTCGTATATGTAAATAAATGATAATTAAAAACTGGTTTACATTTAAGTTTGATATTTTTTTAACCACATTTTCTAACCACAAGTATACTTAGCACTGCTTCCGGAATTAAATTCACCCGAATTACATAATAATTCAATATTTTAACGCTTTTATTTTAAACATAGAGAAAATTTTTTGTCTCAAAATGCCGGATCTTTTACTGCCAGTGACTAGTACAATAGATACGGTTATAAAAATTGGAAAATATCCCTGTCGCAGCATCCTGGATAACATAGCGAATTTCCGTTTATAAAAATTCGTTTTTCTCGGAAACCAGTTGACATAGAATAATGGTTTAAAAACCTTTTTTATGTAAATTTTCTTCCTCTTTCTAATGGTGTAAAAAAATGTCGGAAAAACTTTTGAATAAGTGGAAATTTTGGCAAAAAACTAATTTTTCTCAAGAACAAAAACCACGTTCTGGGCATCGAACGTGTCTTGCTAACGAACTTGTCTAACGGTTTGGGATTTCCAACATTTTCACCAAATTTCGTAAACCTAGGACATTTCGTTCGAGAGTTATCGTCTGGACACATATATATTATGGTCGCAAGCTCAAAAGACCTCCAGAAACTGTGGTGAGGGGAACACAAATTGTATTATTTCTATAGTTACCAACCAAACCAAGTACCTAATTATGTTTTTATATGAGTGAGTGAGTAAACTTCTACTTATTAATATGATAGACAAAGATAAATGCAGATGTAGATAAAAAAGTTTTACCGAATTTCCAGAATGGAATTCAGCTATTACAACCACTGTCATGACGCGACTTGAGCCCGGGACTATGACACAAATTTGTTTTGAGATCCCTAGAAACCGAAAATAATATTCCCTAAAATTTATTTTTATATGTATATATGTGTCAGCACGATAACTCTCGAACGAAATGTCCTAGGTTTACGAAATTTGGTGAAAATGTTGGAAATGCCAAACCGTTGGACAAGTTCGTTAGCCAGACACGTCGGATGCCAGGAACATGCTTTTTGTTCTTGCAAAAAATTAGTTTTCTCTTTGAAATATGCAATTTATATAATTTCACAAAAAACATCGTATTGACGGATATTAAAATGAAATATTAATTATTGAAATTAAAAAAATTACAATTTTCTGGTAGATTTTGATGTGTATGCGTACATAATATGCAAACAAGGTCAAATAAACTGGTCATTTTCAATCAACAACTATGTATGCATTGATATCACAGATCAGTACATAGGTGGTACATATAGCAATCATCTGTAATACACGACACATCATATGAGGGTATGACACATGAACAAGTACAAGCTCTGTATGCATAACATATAGGGTATTATGTTCTGTAGTAATTTGTGATAGCTACATCACCCTATTCTATAGTGTCTTGTGGACGCGTACGAACGTCTTTATATCGAAATCGTGTTCTAAGAGTACCGTGTTATACGAGGGTTGATTGTACCATCAACGCCATCTGGTATATTAGTTACAGCGGTGTCAATAAACGGTCCATTCTTTTATAATGGACTATATGGGGAGTGGCAGGGACATGGTCTTAATCATTTAAAGAGCGTGTCACCTGCTTGAATCCCGGTAAACAGAACGGATTAAGAAAAGGATACCAAGGATACCGTATGACATGTGCGAGTACCATTAATTCATTCCTATTGTTTACCCCCACCATCTCCCACCATAAAAGTTCAACAGGTTTTGGTTGCGTACGTGGGATGTGGGCATAGGCCATACACGTTAATCGTAAAAATAGAATTAAATTTTTGGATTCGATAACAGACAAATCAAATAGAAAATTTCTAAGATTCGAATTTTCGAATAAAAATAAAATTGTTATTATATTATAACAGAGTTGTGGCTATGGTAACCGCCTATTGTTCTACAAGTGGAATAATCCTCTTCAAAAAAGATAAAAAAATTAAGATTTAATTGGACGTTTAACAAGAAAATTGGTGCTACTATAATAGGTGGTCTAGTAGAGTTAACACCTTGACGGCTGCTGACGTCATAAGACCCTAAGACCACGTTGCAGGATGTCAACAATTCCGTACAAAGTATATTAGCTGTTAAAATAGTGTACCATTTGGTCGTTTTGTCATTATAGGTTATGACCATCAAGATGTTAATGTAGTTGGGTTTGTACAGTTTTCCAAGTCGTTCTTTTTCATTTTTACCAAAATTGGGCATACAGGATCATTAGAAAAAGATTTGTGTCGGATTCAGTCATATTTCCAAAAGGAATTTCGTCATTTTGATAGCTTTTAGAAATGTATGCCACCTTGGGCTTTAGTTTCCCCCATATAAATACGCTGCTGCCTTGGTATGCGTTTAGAATCTGAATTTATGCAATAATTACTCAAATTTTTTTATTTTAAAATCTGTCCAATTTTGTTGATTTGAACTGGTTTTCATCAATTTTTTTCGTAACAATCCAATCTCCTTACGTGTGTAAAATCAACCAAAATTCGAATTTCTTATAGGAAATCAAATTTTTTGTACGAATATCACTTCAATCATGCCAATTTTGAAAAATCTGAACCAAAATTATTCTAAAAACCTTTTTTTAATGCCTCTTCGTTTCAATGGTGTAAAAAATGTCGCAAAAATTTTTGAATAAAGGGAAACTTTGGCAAAAAACTAATTTTTTTCACGAAAATTGCTAAAAAAAATCATGTTTCGGGCATCGGACGTGCCTGGTTAACGAACTCGTCCAACGGTTTGAAACTTCCAATATTTCCACCAACTTTCGTAAAAATAGGACCTTTCGTTCGAGAGTTATCGTGCGGACACATATATATGTATATATATATATATGTATACATATATACATACATATATACTAGGGATGTTACGGATATGAAATTTCGGATACGGATACGGATATTTAAAAACGGTTTCGGTTATGGATATATAAAATAATATCGGATAATGTTTTAGATACGGTTAGGGTTACGGATAATTGCTTTTAATGAACAATTTTTTTAGAAAAAAAAGGGGAAAATTGTACCAAAAAAAGTGAAAGCCAAACACGAATCAACGAAAATCTATCAAAAGAAACATATGCTAATAATATTTTATTTTCTTCGATTTAAACTCAATTTTCCAGCAGCAGTGGTCTGTCTTTATCCGAAACAATTATTTTCGGATACGGTTTCGGTTACGGATAATGAATTATTTCGGATATCCGGTAGTTACGGTTACGGTTACGGATATCCATAACATCCCTAATATATATATATATATATATATATATATATATATATATATATATATATATATATATATATATATATATATATAAATTTTAGAGAATATTATTTTCGGTTTCTAGGGACCTCAAAACAAATTTCTGCCATGGTCTCGGGCTCAGGTCGCGTTACGACAGTGGCTGTAATAGCTGAATTCCATTCTGGAAATTCGCTAAAAAAACTGAAAATTTTGTTCTAATGACGTCATTAGACGAATTTTTTTTTAAAGATATGTACTTCTTTTAATGCACGTTCGTTAATATAGTTAATTATTAGCTGATACTTATATGTAGATAAGGTGGTATTATCGTTGCACCATAAATATGTTTATTATATATTCTATTTTGTTATAAAAATAGCCCATGCCAGGAACAAGTGGGCAAAAATACACCGACTAAAGGTGAAATATAAGAAAAATCCGTGGGATTACTTTCACAAAACAAGAAAACGTGAATTATTATGTAAATAATACATACATATCAGTTGCTATAGATGTCACTAATTTTATCCTATTTTTTCATATACATAAATTTTTTTGTGTTACAGTAGAACCTCTGTTAACCGGACAGCAGTGTCACGCAAAAATTTGTCCGGTTACCGGTGGTGTCCGCTTAGCAGGGGCAGAGTAAATAATAGCATTAAATAATGTAGTATTCATAATTAATTTTTTTAAATCAAAATTTTTTTTAAATTTTTAATTCAAATTAATTTTATGCACGAATTTTGGTACTTATACCAAAATATAACGTTTACAAATGCATCGTACACATTAGAATCATTGTTAACTCTTGAAATGATTAAGACGAGTTAACTCGTTCTGCAATATGGCGACTCAAAATGCTGTAATATGTATATATTCAGGGCCAGCTTAGCCAATAGGCCACCCTAGGCCATGGCCTAGGGGCGGGAGATTTTTAGGGGTGGTAAATTTTTAAAATAGGGCGGAAAAATGAGTAATTAGCGTTTTTTTTTGCTCGTCACTTATTTTTTTTAAGAGGAAGTTTGTAAAAAAGGTAGGAAAAGGGACGGCAAATTTTTAAAACAGGGCAGAAAAATTTGTGATTGATTTTTTTTTAAGATTTCCTTTTTTTCAAATAAAAGGTAGGGGCGGCATTTTTCAAGATGCCTAGGGGCGGACTCAGGGTTAATCCGGCCCTGTATATATTCACTGGTACATGTGCCGCCATCTGTGACAGATTTTCCGAAATACGATATAATTCTAAATAATGTTCAATTTTATCAACATAGTTTAATATAATTTATATTTTGTAAATTCCTAGGGTTCACTTTTTTGATGTTGGGATCTTTGATTTCTTTTTCTTTTTCTTCTTTTGTAACCTTATCTATTGTGCTTATCACTGACAGTAAAAAGTCCGGCATCTTGACACAAAAAATTTTTCCCATATGGTTTGTTTAAAAGGATTAACAAGTTAAAACATGAACAATTATACCTCACACATATAGGTATACATATGCACTAGACGTATTCGCGTCCGATTAATGGAGTTAATAATGTACTAAATAATGTCTTCATCTAGAGTCCACTTAAGAGAGTGCTGAATACATTGGTTTTAGTATAGCATTTCACCATTATTTTTACAAAAATTTTTTTCGACTATAGGAGAGGTCCGTAATAAGAGGTTTTATTGTATTCGTATACTCTGTCCAATTGATACATCCTATAGAGTATAGGGTTTGTTTTACTCGATTTAATATTCTCCGATAGGTGTATTAAGAAAGGACGTAGATAAGAATCACTTGAAGTCCCTCCTAAAGTAGTTAAGTAAGAAATCAATATGGCGGACAATATAGTTTTTGATAGATCAAAAAAATACACTTTTTTTACTGAACCTTTTTTTATGCGTTTTTTTTAATGGCTATTAAAGTGCATAATATGAATCAAAAGCAAGAGAAAGTAAGAAACCTAAACATTAATTATAATAATTCATTTTGCTCAAGTTACTTATTGATGGTTTTTAAGCATTTAATCCATACATTGCATAAGGAAGTTTTTTTTTTACAGATGTATTTATCACAATTTTCATAATATTATAAAAATGAAATAAAATGTTCACGTGTGTAAAATAATGTTTTATTTTGGTTAGAAAAACTGTTTCTAAGGAAATCGTCAAGTTTTGAGCGTTTTGAGTTATGTATTTTCTAGAGCCATACTTTTTATAGCTATTTATGAAGTTTTTGAATATTTTTTTGTGCGATTTTTTATGCGGTTCCTAACAATCGCATAAAAAAAGGTTCAGCTGTATTTGAATGAAATGTGGTACTCTCTAATAGATTAGTAACCATTTAAGTTAAGACATATAACGGCATAAAAGGCACAGAGTTGGATAAAATATGTACTCTTAGCGAATTCTTTTTTTTTTCGTTTTGTACAGTTTTTTTTGGGGGGAAATTGGGGGAACAGATATAATTATAAAACAATCAAAAATAACAGTTTTTCATCATTCATGCCCTGTTTATTTGTGTAACTTGAATTTCAAGTGTTTAATAAGTACCGTGTATTCTATTTAGAAAAAAATATGTGCATATATATACGTCTATTATCCAGGATAAATTTGTATTTTTAATTAATGTAATTAAAATTAAAAAAAAACTGTTTTTATTTTTACATAGAACTGGGTCAGATGTAATTAATTTTCCCCGCTATATAAAAACTTGAGTACCAAACAAACTATCGTAATAATAGCCTTTTGTTCTGGATAACACATTTTTTTTTTCTAAATTTAAGATAGAGATATGAAATACACGATTGCAATTAAACACATAACGTAAAAGTCCCCATTATGGAACGGTATCTAATACTGGACCAGTTTTGACATTTACATATTTATTTCTTTAATTAAGTAAGGAAACATTATATGCGAGGTGAATTTAAATTGAAAAACAATCATTCTATTAATAATAATTTTTGTTATCAGACGTTTCTTTCAGAAATAACTTCATTAATATGTAAATGTCAAAACTGTTCCAGTATTAGATACCGTTCCATAATGGGGGCTTTTACGTTACTGTCGATTATTTATTTCATAATATTTACGAGAAACTGATTTCAACCCTACACTAAAACATTTTAATTGTAAAATATCCTGCATAACAGCGAATTTTCGTTCAGAAAAATTAGTTTTTCTCAAAAATCAGTTTACATAGAATAATAGTTCAAAAATATTTTTTATATAATTTTTTCTCTTCTTTCCAATGGTGCAAAAAAAAAAAATGTCACAAAAACTTATGATTTTGGGAAAATTTTGACAAAAAACCTCATTTTTTCCAGGAAAAATGCCCAAAAAACCATGTTCCGGGCATCGGACGTGTTTGGCTGAAAAACTCGTCCAAGATTTTCGTAAAAATAAGATGTTTTGTTCTTGAGTCTTCTAGGGACCTCAAAATAAATTTTTATCATAATGATAGAATAGATGAATAGCTGAATTTTCGATTCGAAAATTCGTAAAAAGGTATTGTTAAGGATTTTATTATTTCAAACAATGCGTGCATTTTATCGAAAATGAATGATCGCGTTTAATTTCGGTAAACATCGGAATCTATTTTTACAAGAGAGGGTTTAATAAGATTATATTATAGTCTTGAACGTTATTTCCGGTTACTAATTTGACAAAAATACATATACCATCTAATCATCGTACGCGACAACAAAAAAATTTGTAAAACAGATGTCACATAACAGATCAAATGGAAACCTTAAAAATAACTAAGTCATACGAAAAAAACATTATATTTTTGTTTAGAAAAAGATTTGTAATATCGTGCATATGTTTCGCGGTTAAATGTCGTTTCTTGAGTAACTAACGTTGGACAATAATTCAACTTATTGTTAGTCCAGTCATTTAAGCATTTTTAGTAATAAATTTCCACGTTACACACTGTAAAAGTGGTTAAAATACTGTTAAAAAGAGTAAAAGGGTAATTTCATTGTTTTGGGTGTTACATTTGAACTCATAAAGCAATTTGTTTTACATATTCTAATAATTTTTTTTTGGGATAAATCTGTATCTTTATAAAATGATATTTAAATCCTCATGTAAACTTACGATACAGATAAAAATACACTGCCATTGGGGTGTGGCACACAGCTTCCTCGAACTTGTAAAAGACAGGGCTGGGAAAAATGGTTCATAGAAACCATTTAAAATAGAAAATGGTTTTCAAAAATGCATTTAAAATACAAAATGGAAAATGGTTTTGCTTAACATATTTAAAATTGACAATGGAAAAGTCTAACAAATTGTAAGTTAAATGTAAGTTGATTTAATTGACTCAAATGTTTTATAACTCGAGTTGCAACGTCACTTGAGTTAAATTTGTTACTAGAGTTGCAGTTCTCTTAAATCAAACTTTTCTGACTCAAGTTATGTACTACTATCTTTAAGACACGTCGAAAAGAAATGTTTTTTTGTATTTTGATTAGATGATTTTCATAATTTTATTTAAAAGAGTCGTAGCGTAGTCAAGGTTTGAACATGTCAAGGCCGAATAAAATTTTACAATATTTTTAAGTAACAATATTTGAAGAGTTAAGTTTCGTTTTCATATCATGCAAACTTTACAAAATTTTCTCAAGACTGCCTTTATTTAATTTAGTACGTTTGATATTTTCTTAACTTTTTTTTTAATTAATATAAATAATGATAAAAAATTTATCGAATAAATTTAAAGTAAAAAAAGCATTTTTCATTTTATAATCCATTTTAAATAACTATTTTCCATTTTCAATTTTAAATATGTTCAGCAAAACCATTTTCCATTTTGTATTTTCAATGCATTTTTTAAAACCATTTTTCCCAGCCCTGTCATTTACCCTATACATATACCGCCTCAATCTATAGCCCATTTAGTTAGAATCTGTTAATTTTCGAACGCGTCTCAAAGTTTAGCTTATATTTCTGTACTATATTTTACCATACTAATGTATTTAACATAACACACATACGTACATAACAAATAATTAAAAATTTATTTTAACATTTGTTAAATAATAATTAGTAATTAGCGTGTAATACAGTGTATAATTATTTAATTGCTCAAACAGATACATATTGTTTATTTATAATGATGATAAAAATATAATATGTGTGTCTCGTCTCTGTGATGGTGATGTGTCCTTTAAGAGTTTTGAGACAACAGAAGTCGTCTTCTAATCAATCAAATGTAAAAATTATCGTTTCTACAATAATTATTATAATGAGATACAGTTGAACCTTTTTTTATACGGTGGATAGGGACTACATAAAAAGAATCGCACACAAAAAAATATATTCAAAAATATTATAAATAGCTATAAAAAGTTTAGTTCGGTCCAAATTGTAAAAAAAAAAACTTTTCTTATGCGGTGGATCGGAACCGCATAAAAAAATTTTCATCGAAAATACATAACTCAAAATACTCAAAACCTCACGATTTCCTTAGAAGTTACTTTTCTAAACAGGATAAAGCATTTAAGGATGTTTGGGAGGTACAATCGGAGATAAAAGTACATGAAATTAGAAATTCGTGAATAATTGCGTTGTATAACAAACTATGAGGTAAATAAATAGTTATCTTTGTTAAATAATAGTTATCACAACAACTGATTGTACAATACATCAAACTATAGCTCTCAGCTGACTACAAGAGCTGAGTATATTCTGAGGATTTTTCGGAGAATTTAAAAATGCTACGAGACGATTGAAAATTTAGTAGAATGTTCTTCATTAAATACTAAGGCCCTGTGAAAATTTCAAACCGATTCACTAAGCCGTTAAAAAT
Organism: Brachynemurus nebulosus; assembly: GCA_035578155.1. NCBI lineage: Eukaryota > Metazoa > Arthropoda > Insecta > Neuroptera > Myrmeleontidae > Brachynemurus > Brachynemurus nebulosus. The sequence goes on along the minus strand of JAPWDM010000007.1, from coordinate 23,805,074 downwards.
TTATTTTATAAATTAAAAAAAAAAAAAAAAAAAAAAAAACAAACTAATTTTACACGTACTCTTATGGAAATTCGAAAACAGAACAGATTAAATAACTTTTTAACGGCTTAGTGAATTGGTTTGAAATTTTCACAGAGGCCTTAGCATTTAATGAGGAACATTCTACTAAATTTTCAATCGTCTCGTAGCATTTTGAAATTCTTCCGAAAAATCCTCAGAATGTACTCAGCTCTTGTAGTCAGCTGAGAGCTATTATTTAACAAAGATAACTATTTATTTACCTCATAGTTTGTTATACAACGCAATTATTCACGAATTTCTAATTTCATGTACTTTTATCTCCGATTGTACCTCCCAAACATCCTTAATTTATACGTAGAAACATTTTATTTCATTTTTATAATATTATGAAAGTTGTAAAAAATACATCTGTAAAAAAACTAAATGATGCAATAACTTATATTCTTATGCAATGTACTGATTAAATGCTTAAAAACCATTAAAAAGTATTTTTATCAAAGAAAGCTATTATAGTTAATGTTTAGGTTTCCTAATTTCTCTTGATTTTCATTCATATTATGCATTTTAATGACCATTTTTTTTAAAAAACCACATAAAAACAATCGCACAAAAAAGGACCGCATAAAAAAAGGTTTAGCTGTATTAGAAAGTGTAAATACAGAAAAATTATACGTATAACGAACGTAGTGTTATACTAGATTGAACAGAGTAAAATAAATTCCTTTACAATAATTCTATTGTAGAGATTTTTTAAATAATTTAAAAAATATTTATTTAATTTTTTTTTTTTTAAATAAATAGAAGAAATGAAATTTTAGAAAGTGCGTTTGTTATACTGATTAGGAATTAGGAATAACGTAACTCCGCCGTAGCCGGTCCCAAGCCCGGTTGAGAAAGGAGGAGGGTTATAAGTAGGGTTTGGAATACCGGTGTCTTTTTATAATACCGGTATTTATTCGGTATTAGCATTTAGAAAACCGGAATTCTGGTATTTCGGTATTACAAACTACATCATCTTTGGATCTTTTCAATATATCTATTCAATAAAAAAAATCTTTTCAAGGAATTTTTTAAATGCCATTAGAAAATAATAATAATAAAATTTAATACTAGTAAAATATTATACCCACACATAATTTTGTATTTTTTCTAATAGAAAAATACTTAAAAATATTCCAGAATTATGAAAAAATATGAATTAATATAAGATATTTGGTCATCTGCACATACGGAAAACATTAAGCAAAACTAAAGACATACGTAAAAAAAATATTCAAAATATGTAATATATAAAGTATTTGATTTTGTTAATACCGAAACCGAAATACCGGTATTTGAAATTTTAATACCGGTTTTACAAACGTGTAAAAATTTCCGGTATTCCGGATTTTCGGTAGTACCGGTATTCAAGCTCTAGTTATAAGGGCTAGTCCAAGTGTTTGCCTAGTCCAAAGGCAAGTTATAGTATTTCGTAATATTTCTTGAAAAATGATAGTACAACCCAAAAATATAACTCAACGATCAAAATAAATAGAAAAAATTCTTTCAAAATTTTCATAAAATTATGTCACAAATGTGCTACAATTAAAGACTGGACTTCAAAAACAGGATAAGTGCCAAAAAAAAAAAGACTTAGACCCGAAAAAAGAATTTAAGTGCCATTACCAACAAGCTAGACAGCATGCTAAAATTTTGTTTTTTTTGGTACTTAGCCTGTTTTTGAAGTCCAGTCGTCAATTTATTGTTACAAATGTCAACCACTGGCTAATACGGTCCTGGTGCAAGATTTTCCAGCTTTGCTAGGGCCTGAATAAAACGACGGCGCGTAAACAGAAACTCATTTTAAGGCTGAATTAACTCTTACAAAAAAATCGGGCGGCTTGGAAAGTGATATTTTCGACTGATGACTAATTTTGTCTGAAACACAACTTTAGTCGATTAATCGACTAACTGCTCCAGTTACCAAGCTCTGGATGTCGTCCTGACAAGAATTATAGGTTTTTGGTGTTAAGGATCTTTTTCCCTCCCTCTATCAAATTCTGACATAGAATCTTTTATCCTTAACCCAGGAGTTCCCGAACTTTTTAGACCCGCGTCGACCTTTGGTTCCGAAAATCGTACTTTTTAAAAATTTTTCTCCAAAATAAACCATACCTACTTTTTTCAGCGGGTCTGAAACTTTTAATATTATTTTTCCTTTTTTTAGCGAGGCAGTCACGATCCACAATTTGGGAACTTCAACCTTTTCAACCTATTCTAACTCGTACAAAAGTGTAAAAAAAAATACCGATAGTGTTAAAAAATGATCTGTCATTGGGCATTAGAAATTTCGTCCACCTTTCTTATTCTCCACTCACATCATAATAATAATTATTTATAAGAGACCACTACTTCGAAAAACGGACATTAAAGCCACTTATTTTTTTGTTGAGTTTCTCACATCCAAATATTGTGGTATTAAGGATCCACGAACCTTTACTACTAAAGCCCAATCCAACCAGTACAAGCTCCCAAATCTTACACCCGTTACAAAGGTTAGGTTTTGTACAAAAAATAAATTGTTAGGGCAATGATCCGGGCGCATACCTTGATGGGACTGAACCTTTATCCTGGAAGGAATATCAGGTGTCATTCTAAATCTTTTGAACGGGTGATACTTGGGACACTAAACACATTTTCCAGTGGTGATGGTCTCAAAATTAAATATCAGTTCTGCACGCAACAAATTTTAATTCAACAATCGATCAAATGATTCTTGACAGAGCCGGGTATAAAATATTTTGGACTGACGGGCTATGTGGAAAATATATACATCTGTTCTGAAATACATATACATATCCATATAAAATAAAATGTACATGTGTCCCTCCTGTTACACGATTCTTCTCTACGGTGACTTCTCAAGAAGGTTTAAATTTAGATAAAAAATTAAAAATTTTGTCCAGAAACCTAACTACCGTGTTATATGAGGGAAAACTGTAGCTGAAACCATTTTTAATGTTTTATAACAGACAAAAGCAACAAAATTCTGTTGCTACAAATGTGGGAACGATCTTCGAATTTTTTCGAAAAATCAGTATAAAAACTTTCTTTAACCCTAGAATCATACATACTCGTTAATTGACGACCAAACTTCTCTACCTGCTCCAGTACTACAACTTGTCGTTGCTTGTCTGTTTTAAAACTTCTGGTATCTAATTTATTTGTTATGATAACACAAAAGACATATCAATTTTGTGTATAATTGCTGTGAGATTTCTGTTATCTAATTTATTTGTTGTTATAAGTTATAACATATAAGACGTATTTATTTTGTTTATAGTCATTGTCGTTTTATTTGTATTGAAATAGTGTCCGTCAAAAGGACGTCGATGTATGATTACGCGATGTTTTTTTTTCAAGATTTTGTACTTCACATATAAAAGTTTTCCTAATTTTTCTAAAATTTATTAAAGATATGCATGTTATAATTAATTTATTCAATGATTATGATAATGTGAAAGATGATTTACAGCTGTTTGACTTATAGAGACGACATAATACGGAAGTTTTAATATATTGAATCGAAAACTAAAGAATGCGTTTCAAGTGACGATAAAAGATTAACGATTTATTTTGTGGAACATATTTTAATTTTATTATTTTTTGAGATTTTATTCGAAAAAATTCTAACAAATTTTAAAAAAATTACAAATGTGCCTAATGAGGAAATAACTACATATCTACCGGAATATTTGTGACCGAGAAATTTCACATTCTGTAAAGTCACACATGTCCACCGACTCATAATAGTTCATAAATTAATTATTTGAAAGACATGTTTTATGATACAATTGATGTATTTATCTATTTTATAATTTTTATAATGAAAATATACTTTGACAAAAAGATTAAAAAAATTAATAAATATTTATATTAAAAAATTTTTATAAATGCAACTTTTTTTTAAACATTTTGGTCGCTTTTGTAGTATTGTAAATAAACTCTAAAACTCTCCGTAAAATGTCCATTCGTCAAGTCAAATTGACGCCGATGTATGATTAACGTTTCTCGTAGACCAACGTATGATTCTAGGGTAAATTCCACATTTTTTTTAAAAAATATGTTTACATAAATACTGTTTTTAAATTTTAAATTATATTTGAAAGTGTGAATAATTAAAAACAAAAATTACTTAAAAATAAATTTTTATGAATAAATTCTGTTTTGAAACATTTCATAATTAACAGTTACATCAACAAACAATTAGAATTTTTTTTTTAATTAAACACACATGGATAATTCGTTCCAGACATTTTAAAATATTTACAAACAAAAAATATTCGGTTATCTTCGCTTTATTATATAAAATAAAAAAAAAAACTGGTTATTCGTTAATAATAATTATCTGAACATTTTCTCGAGAAATAATTATTATATTTTTAACACAAAAAAACAAACTCTTTTTTATTTTATATTATAAAGATTGAATCTTTTCATTCAAGTGCCTATTAACTTACTGTCCCCCCACTTTTCAGGAAGTGTCAAAACATAAGATGTTAATGTTTCTTAAAACAAAAAAAAAAAAACAGATTTTGTATTGTTTTGCGCGGGGTGCAAAACTGAATGATGATAAACGGTGATTGATTGTGATGCAGCAGATAATAATGTACAAAATGAACACAAAATGTTAACTATTACCTGGATGCACTTCTTTGAGTTCAGGACTTGGACTATGAATCCAGCCGTTTCGCTGTTGTATGATACATTGAAACATTTTTTTTTTAATCGAAATATTTCACCGGTTACACCCTGTTTTTTTTTTCGTTTTTTATTCACATTTTCTATTTTTCCGTTAATTTACAGTTTTATGATAAATTTTTTTTTTATTTATTATATTTTATGTTTACGGTTGTTTGTATTCGGATAGCGGCTTTGGCACGAACTGACAATTTTGTATTCATTGTATAGAGACCGTAGACACTATAATGTACAATTTCTTTACATATATCGAACATTCGTTGTCCTTGTTTATCGCATACATGTTATTTCATTTTAATCGTTATTATAGCGATTTACACTGTCTTTGTTCGATTTACACTGTCTTTGTTGCGCGTTGGAGAGAATCGAGATAGAACATACAATAATTATGTGTATGTGACGTTAAATAAAGAGCGGTATAGTTATGTTGTATGTCTCTGTTAAAGAGAGTGTAAAGAGGGGTTTTATTGTGGATATATGTATATGAAAATGAAATATGCTGTACTATACGGGCACAGTTACAATACACTATACACAGTCCATGTTAACACACATTACATACAATTAGTCAAAGAGCTAATGAATATTTTAGTTGAAATCCCGTTGAAATTGCGTAGAGATAACTGAGGGACAGAGAAGGACATCGGCTACTTTTTATCTCCTCGAGAAAATGTATTTAAATCACGGTAAAAGTAGTAAACAAAACGATTTAAGCTCTAACCAATGATCATTGTGTTTGTGGCTCTTCAACCCTGTTAAAAAAAAAAGAAGGGGTAGTTTCCGATATGGTGAGGATTGTTTTTTATATTGATTCTGACATTCTGACTCAAAACAAGTCAGCAAAATTTATAAAAAATATTTTCATCATGGTAAAAATAGTAAATAAAACGATTTTATTGCAAGCGAACAATCAACGTATATTATGTGGCACTTTTACCCTAATAAAAAATAAGAAGGGGTAGTTTCCGATGCGTGGAAGTTGTTTTTTATATTAGTTCTAACTCAAAAGGATGTTCAGATGATGTTCATATATGGTCTATTTTAGTTAAATTTAACCATGCTTCGTAACTTTGAATTTAAATAATTTCCGTTTTCTTGGCTTTATCTCTTATTATTGCATTTATGTAAATTTTAAATTTGCAGTTTATTTTTAGAAAAGAATAGAAGATCGATTTGTTTCGAATATAAGAATTATTTAATTTTTTAACGAAAACTCATGATCAATTTTATCTGAAAAGAGGTATAGAACGAAACATGTCAACTTTATAAAACTTTGTAACAAGTTGTGTCAACTTTGTAACAAGTTTTGTCAAAATAAAATAGTGATATTTTGCAAAGTAATAAAAATTTGTTTTATTTACAATATGGATTATCACAAAGTAACGCTCAAATCAGTGAATTATTTAAAGAATGTTTTTTTTACTTTAAATTTATTCTATAAATTTTTTATCATTATTTATATTAATTTAAATAAAAAAAAAGTTAAGAAAATATCAGACGTACTAAATCAAATAAAGCCAGTCTTGAGAAAATTTTGTAAAGTTTGCATGATATGAAAACGAAACTTAACTCGTCAAATATTGTTACTTAAAAGTATTGTATTATTTAATTCGGCGTTGACGTATTCAAACCTTGACGATGCTACGACTGCAACTTCTAAATAAAATTATGAAAATCATCTACTCGAAATACAAAAACATTTCTTATCGACGTGTCCTAAAGATAGTAGTACACGACTTGAGTCAGACAAGTTTGACTTAAGAGAACTGCAACTCTAGTAACAAATTTAACTCAAGTGACATTGTAGCTCGAGTTATAAAAAATTTAAGGTAATTAAATCAACTTACATTTAACTTACAATTTGTTAGACTTCAAGTCGTTCAATTCAAATTCTATAATTAATATAATTAATACTGTATACACATAAATTTGAGTATACATGCATTTTCATTTTAAATGTAAAATGGATTCAAATTTCCATTTTAAATACAAAATGGAAAATGGTTTGACCGAACAAATTTAAAATGAAATCATTTTAAATTGTTCCCAGTCCTGTATTCGTTCGATAGCTCTTGGTCTACAGTGTGTACTCGTACACACGTTCAGAATGCGTCTCTGGTAGCCGTCAACGGCGGCATAGCGGAAGCAATCCGCATTGACTTCCAATTATTGCATATATGGCCGAGCAACTATCATGACACGCATTGAAACCGTAACATGTTTCTTAGAAACTTACGCTCTAAATAGTAAAATAAAATATAGATTTTTTTTCGAAAAAATCACCCAGATTTCGATGTTTTAAGAACATTTTTCACGTTTTCATTTTTCATAATTTTCGCTGAGTTTCTCACGCAAATTTTTTTGAAATCATCCAACACAAAGTTGTTACGTTACGCCACTGTAAACTGAATTTTAATATAAAAAGTAAATATGTATGTGTGCGCGCGCAACATTCATAGATTGTCAAATATACAATAGATTATGTGTAGTTGTGTTTATGTATACGAATGAGAGGGTGGATTAGAGTGAGACAACGTTCGGAAATGTGTTACAGCATCCTTCTCTGGTCCAGACAGGGCGAGTTTTATTGTATTTATCTCATTATGTGATCACAATTCCGTTATACTTATAATTGAGGTAAATTGGTCTTGTTTGATCAATTTACGCAAATAATAATGTCTTTTTTTTTGAGAAATAATTTCTTTTTTTTCAGTCGCTAGTAATAATTATGGACAATTAGACTGTCATGTCGATTAAATATTTCGGGTTATTGGCTAATAGTAGCTCCGGATTATTTTTAGGTCAATGATATGTAGGTACACACGCGTAATTAGTATAGTGATTCAGTGGCGCATTTACAGAGGGGCTGAGTGGACTCTAGGCCGGTTTTAAAATTACCCCAATTCATTTTCATTAAGCTTGGTTTGAGCGAAAAGAAATTTTTTTTAATTTGATGATGTCAACAAGTTTACAAAAATTTTTCAAGGCTGTAAAAACCGTAACTAAATTAATAGAATGATGAAACTGGAAACAAACTATAGGTTTTCGAAGGCGTTTTTTTTATTTTTATCAAAATCTGTCAAATACTACTTATTAGTTTCGCTTGTTAAACTGTGGGTTACTCAGATCTTACATAAGATTTCAACTTTCGTACATACAAATTATAATACATAGAGCTGAACATTTCTTATGCGGTCTTTTTTGTGCGACTATTTTTAAAAAGACGGTTTTTAAAAAATGTCCATTGTGAATAAAAAGCAAAAGAAAGTACGAAATTTAAATATTAATTATAATAATTTTCTTTGATAAAATAACTTATTGATTGTTTTTAAGCATTTAATCAGTACAGTGCATAAGAATATAAGTTATTGCATCATTAAGTTTTTTTTTACAGATGTATTTATCACAATTTTCATAATATTATAATACCCCTGTCGCAGCATCCTGCATAACATAGCGAATTTCCGTTTATACAAATTAGTTTTCCTCGGAAACCAGTTTACATAGAATGATGGTTCAAAAATCTTTATTATGTAATTTTTCTGCCTCTTTCTAATGTTGTAAAAAAGTGTCGGAAAAACTTTTGAATAAGTGGAAATTTTGGCATGTCTGGCTGGAACAAAATGTCCTAGGTTTACGAAATTTAGTGAAAATGTTGGAAATCCCAAACCGTTGCGTTCGTTAGCCAGACACGTCCGATACCCGAAACAAGGTTTTTGTTCATAAAAAAAATTAGTTTTTTGCCAAAATTTCCACTTATTCAAAAGTTTTTCCGACACTTTTTTACACCATTAGAAAGAGGAAGAAAAATTACATAAAAAAGATTTTTGAACCATCATTCTATGTAAACTGATTTCCGAGTAAAACGAATTTTTATAAACGGAAATTCGCTATGTTATGCAGGATGCTGTACCAGGGGTATTGAGTCATGTATTTTCAATGAAACATTTTTTATGCGGTCCCAATCCACCGCATAAAATAAGTTTTTTTTTACAATCTAAACCGAACTAAACTTATTATAATAGCTATTTATGATATTTTTGAATATATTTTTTTGTGTGATTTTTTTATGCGATCCCTATCCATTGCATAAAAAAAGGTTCAGCTGTATTTGAAATTATTATGTATCCTACTTTTAATAAAAAAATTAATTCTGTCTCTTTTCCATTAAGCGCTACAATTAATTTTCTGTGTACACTGATTTAACTCCTTTAGGACTAATGACGAGCTCAGCTCGTCATACTAATTTTTAGAAAAAATTCAACTGAAGAGTGTGCATTGTCTTATATCGGTAACTGGAGGCTGTATTGTAAATAAATTAAGCAAAACGTACCAAACTTTTAATTATACTTATAGAGATATTAAATTTTTTATCTAAAATATTGGAATATACGGCGGTACTAAAACAGTTAAGCCACTTTCAAAATAAACATATATATCGGTTATACTGTGAATCAGCAAAATTTCCCTCCAACAAAATTTCAGTAGTTTTCAACATATTGATTGTAAATTTTTTGTTAAATGAAAAGATGCCATTAAGATGTAATGAAATAGTAAGTTATGCCACTTTCAAAATAAACGGTACAATTATGTAAGATATGTAGTAGGTTATTTATAGAAATTAGGGTGATAAGGAAGGATACCAGTGGGCCCCCCAATAGGCGATAAAAAATTCTAAATCCGCCTCTGCACTGACTGCTGTACGCAACTATAATGACTCGCTCTGTTTGAATAAGTGCTCTTGAAATTACGTTATTTGCTTTTTTCTCGTTAATCGTCCGTATTTGGACAAATATTAATAAATTGTTCTTTGATCGGTGTTCAACTGTATTTACTATATGTTGTTTTTTTTTTGCATAGATACAACAAAATCATTTGATAGATAAAAATTAAATTAAAATTGGCTTGTTCAGCAACGTATGTAACAAGATGTAGTTAGTGATCGTATGTCCTTGATAAACTAATTGCGAACAGCGAACAACAAAAAGTATTTGTACAGTTGTCGACACAAAAATGATTAATTACATACACTTAACACATGTGTTGGATCAATAATTAACATATTTATGTTCGATAGTGTACTTGAATGCAATTACATTATTGGCATTTATACAAAAAGAATTTTTTGTATTTATCGTGTGTTCTTATTTTTATGACCGATACTGTAATTATTATTATGTTTTAGCGAATTTCCAGAATGGAATTCAGCTATTACAGCCACTGTCATAACGGGACCTGAGCTTGGGACCATTACAGAAACCGAAAATAATACCTATTCCCTAAAATTTATATATATATATATATATATATATATATATATATATATATATATATATATATATATATATATATATATATACTGTGTGAGTTTTTCGAGAGTTGCCATTTTTATTACAGCGAAACCGTTGATTTAATCGAAAAATTGTTCGAATAAGAGTTGTAGATATGGACGGGGGCAACCAACTGCTATAGTTAGGAGCTTTATAGCTCTTATGGTTTTCGAGCTATGATACAAACTTATAGGTTTTTAAATGAGACTATATATTAATTTTTCGATAAAACTAATCTAATGCATTAATTAACAACATAAATGAGCAAAAAAAAATTTTTTACCCAAGTTTAATTTTTTAATTTTTTTTTTATTTTATCACTTAGGTGGTAAAAATATGCATATGTACTTGAGGCTACTTCAACTGATAGTGTTCTGGTTGATTATATTTCAATTACATCCAAGAAAAGAACCTTTTCCAGTACCATTTCTATCATAAAAATTTGGTTGTAATAGAAATGGCAACTCTCAAAAAACTCACATGGTATATATAGTGTGTCCGCATGATAACTCTCGAACGAAAGGTCCTATTTTTACGAAATTTGGTGAAAATATTGGAAGTCCCAAACCGTTGGACGAGTTCGTTAACCAGGTACGTTCGATGCCCGAAACATGGTTTTTTTGGCAATTTTCGTGAAAAAAATTAATTTTTTGCCAAAATTTCCCTTTATTCAAAAATTTTTGTGACATTTTTTTACACCATTGAAACAAGGAGAAAAAATCACACAAAAAAGGTCCTTAAACTATTATTCTATGTCAACTAGTTTCCGAGAAAAATTAATTTTTTTAAACGGAAATTCGCTATGTTATGCAGAATGCTGCGACAGGGGTATTATTTATTATATAATGTTGTTTATGTACGTTAATGTTTTTCATGGACATATATTTGAATTTTTTAATTAAATTGATGGTCGATCGGTGAGGGAAATGTGTTGGGAAAAACTGTGACAAACTAGATCAAGTTTAGTTAGCGTTGGTCGAAAAAAACGGGAAGTAGGTAAATTAGAATCACTGCTTGGGAGCAGAAAAACCCCAAATTTTACTGATAAGTGGAAAAAATTAATTTTCAAATTCGGATACATAACACCAAGGGTCGGATTTACCTCTATGAAGGCCCCAGGGTACTTCTATGTGAAGGCCGCTAAGTACTTTTGTGGAGGCCCTCTTCGATAATTTTCGAAATTTTTTTAATTTTCCTCAAAAATAAGGTTGTTGAGCAAAAAAAAAAAAAAAATGCGCTTTTGCGGAGGCCCTGGGACACCCGCCTCAAGTGCCCTTATGTAAATCTGGCTCTAATAACACCAACCAAAAACAATCTAACTTTGAAACTCAATATTTCGCAAAAGGATTTTCAACTTCAATTTACGAGCCCTTTTTAACGATAATTTTTTTTGACAATTAACAATTTTCCAAAAATAACCACTGTGTATAAAAATATGTTCCATTTCGGGGATAAAAATTAACTGTTCATTAATCATTTTGTAAGCGGCCTTTAATGAATCGTTAAATTGATTATCATAAATGCCCGATTCGAATATCGGTGCCTGAACCATCGTCCGTAGTGATTGTACAATTTAATTATACTACTTAACTCAAGCCCAAACTCAATACAAATCACGTAGATACTGGTTTTGTACAAAAAAATTTAATACATGTTTTGGTAAATTTGTCACGTTTTACTCTTATGTCAAGTATCACAGTATAATTAACTACTTTATAATTTTATAATTGTTACCGATAATGGTCCGGGCGTCCGTACTGGTGGGAATGGACCTTAAATACATGTACTTATTTTTGAATCAACGTATTTCTATGAAAAATCAACATATACTCGTATATGGAAAATTATATTTAGCATTAAATTTTCAAACTTTTCTCCCTGTGAAAATATACAGGTATCGGATTTCTTTCGGATCAGACAGTTTCGTCTTTAGCATATGCAGGTATACATATTGCACTCAGTGTGACTAAAAATTCAAAATATTTTCGTAAAAACAACGTACACAAGTTACATACACACACATACATATGTGTATCAAAATATTATTTATACGTATTTTATGTAAACATCTTTTTTTTTTCTTTTATTTATTACCTGCACAAGTGAAAAGTGCCACTGTAATTTTAATTGACTGTCAAAAGTATTTTTGTTTATATTATGTATGTGATTTATGTGACATGTCATTTAAATTAAATAAATTCATCTTTTTTTATTGTTTTCAATTTTGAGAGATAGAAGTATAGTTGCTTGTTAAAAATTTGTTTTTCAATAATAAAAAATCTTAGTAAATACGTACGTCTTAGCTATTATAGTGGACCGTCTAAATATTCAACAACTTTGCAATATATTTTACAAAAATTTTTTCCGATTTTTTGAATTTTTTTACTTTTGTCAAATAAAAAATGCTGTTAGTATTCTAAATGGTGAAAAATGTAATTTTTGACCAATTATATTCATTCAAATGTGCATAATAATTTAATGTAATTTAGTTGCAAAATTTTATTGAAATAAGTACGGTCCTGACCTGTCCGAAGAAACCCGGTACCTAATCATTTGACTAACCGTTACGGGACACCCTGTATACTGGGACACCCAGTATTTTGTTAATAAATATCAAGTAAAAGTAAATTATATTGTTTGTTATATAACTATTCTGTAGTCAATAAAAGGACTAAATAATTTTTGTCATCTTGTACCTACTTTGGCCCCACTGTGAGATGGGTGAAAATTTTTTTTCATAATCTTCATTAGTTTACAGACTAAAATTATTGGAATGATACCATTTCAGAATACGTTTCCAGCCTTGGTTTCAGCAATAATGGAATCATTTTTATGCAGTGAACGCAATTTTTGCTTCACCTGTCCAATTTTGAAGTCAACCACAACCAGCATGGACATTTGGTTGATATTCACGATAATAACTAATTTATTATTATTATTATGAAAATAGTAAACAAATAATTTTCAACAATTAATCACGAGCGGTTCGTTTATAAGTTATTATGATACACTGATACACATATACGAATATTTATTAATGTCGGCCCCCTTAAATTGATAACATTCTTGAGTAACCATAAAACATGATCCGTTATCGTTTGAGTATCATTTATATTGATAATGCAAGCGACCGCCTTTGTCAGACAAACATTGTGTGTCAGTACATTATTTTGCAGTCACCCCATATGCAATCAAACAGCTGCTTTGGAAATATATTAAAAAAAAAATCAATTACAGTTTGACCACACTATAAATGAATATATTTGTAAATACGGATCGTATGTTTGATTCGAATAGGGTGGTTGGTTTGAATCGGTTTTACTGTACGTCTGAATGAGTCATCGTTATCGAAACATATTGTACAATATAAAATTCGATTTTTAGCAAATTTACGAACGGAAATTGAGCTATTACAGTAGGTTTCATGGTGAGACCTGCGCCTCAGACTGTGATAGAAATTTGTTTTGAAGTCCCTAGAACCCGAAAATAATATTCACTAAAATTCATATATACACATATATAACGTAAAAGCCCCCATTATGGAACGGTATCTAATACTGGAACAGTTTTGACATTTACATATTATTAATGAAGTTATTTCTGAAAGAAACGTCTGATAACAAAAATTATTATTAATAGAATGATTGTTTTTCAGTTTAAATTCACCTCGCATTTAATGTTTCCTTACTTAATTAAAGAAATAAATATGTAAATGTCAAAATTGTTCCAGTATTAGATACCGTTCCATAATGGGGGCTTTTACGTTATATGTACTCATGTGTCCGGACGATAACTCTCAAATAAAATTTAGTGAAAATATTGGAAGTTCCAAACCCGAAATTTAAAAAAAAAATGAGTTTTTGTAAAAATTTGCCAAAATTCAAAAGTTTTTCGAATTTTTTTACACCACGGCAAAGAGCGGAAAAAAAACACATACAACACGTTTTTAATACTTTTAGTACCAGTTCCTGAACAACGTCAACTTCCAAAATACAAAGAAAATATACAATGGACTTTTCCACCCTAGCCCAAGGGTTTTTGGCAACAACATAGATGTTAGTTTCAAATTCTACCGGTAGATGGTGATAGGTATCTCTCAAATGTCTAACAATAAGCTGTTTTAATGGGAATGTTAGACCGTAAAGACCCAATGTTGTAATTGAATAACAATTTATCTTGAATTATTCAATTAATTAATTATAAATTAATAAAAGTAGGGTAGGGCGGGGTAAAAAAAAGACACCCACGCAGCTGGGGTAAGAAAGAGACATAAATTTCTATTAACTTCAAGTGTTAAATTTGAAGTTAATAAAAATTTATGTCGTTTTCTACCCCACCTGCGCGGGTGTTTTTTTTACCCCGCCCTACCCTACCTTTTTTGTGTTAAAAATGGACAATTGTATATGGCAAAATTCGAAAAATTATTTTTCAAATTACGTTTTCATAATTTGGTACTGAAAAGGTTAAACCATTATTCTTTCTAAGCGGGTTTCCGAGAAAAAAAATTTTTTGTGACCAAAAATTTGGTATGTTATGCAGGATACTATGACAGGGATATTTCCGTAATATATGATTTCGATTTTTGACCGTTGCAGACTACAGAAGGATTTTGACACTGACCGCTACTGATTATAATAGTTTATAAAAAGTTCGCTGACAAACGGTCGGCCCACATCTTTTCACATGTCAGAGGTCATTACACACAAAATTATTTATTATTCACACATAAATTGTTTTAAGTGTGTACCGGATGTTCACTTAATATGTGTCCGACCAGCTCCCCAGTGTTTTGTTCATTAAAATTTGCTCAATATGTTTTCACTTACTTGATATTTTTGTCATTTTGTCAATTTTCAATCGAGTCTGTTACACGATCTGTAATACTATCAGTATTTTAAAAAATTTTAAAATTTTTTTCACTGTTAGAATGTGATGAACATTCTAGATGAACATAGGCTTTATTTAAAGGGTTACATGATTTCTTTTTTCTTTTTTTTTTTAGCAAAAAAACTGTTTTTAATTTTTTTTTTGTAATATAAGAAAGCCTTGTTATTTATTCCAACTTTTGACATATTGTTATATACATATATTGAGATACTGTAGAAAAATTTTTATGAAAAAAAGAGTCAAAACTAAGCCATTAACAGCTAGTTATCGAAAATCGCTAATTTTTCGCCACAGACAGGGTAATTCGTAAAATCTTTATCTGAAATCAAAATCTTTCTACCAAAAATCAAAATTTTTTGTTTAAAAACGCTGTCAGAAATTGAAATTTCATTTTTTTTTTTTTAAAAAACCCTTTGTTCAAGTACAAGCCATAAGCATCTATTAATAAAAAAAAATTTGTTTTTTGATTTCAGATAAGGATTTTACGAATTACTCTGCCTTCGGCGAAAAATTAGCGATTTTTAACCACTAGCAGCCAACGGCATAATTTTCATTTTTTTTTTTGAAAATTTTTTTACAGTAACCACCTCAAAATAATATATATATATATATATATATATATATATATATATATATATATATATATATATATATATATATATATATATATATATATATGTATGTATATATAATATGCCAAAGGTTGGAATAAATCATATTTTCTTATATTGCAAAAAAAAACTCGAAAACTGTTTCTTTGCTAAAAAAAAATCCATGTAACCCTTTAAGGGAAAATCTGGTTTAGTCCTGAAAAAAGGTGATTCATAGGAACTGATTTTATATAAAAAAAATTAATCATAGATCAAAAGAACTATGTTTAAAAATATAGAATTGTTTTAAACATTTCGCTAATGCTTAAAAAAGTGTCTATATTTATCTAAATTACATGGTCGGCCAGGTGGTCGGAAAACGACATTTCATATTACACGACCAAATATTATTCCAGATCATGGCAAAAATGATTCCAGGCTACAAGAATTCTAATAAAAATTTAAAGAAAATTGCTTCTAAACACTTCTATAATGCTTAAAAGTGTCGATATTTATCTGAATTTATATGGTCGGAAAGCGACATTTCATATTACACGAGCAAATGTTATTCCAATTAAGGGCGGAAATGATTTCAGGCTACAAGAAATCTATTTAGAGTTAAAGAATTGCTTTTAAACATTTCTCTAATGCTTAAAAAAGTGTCGATATTTATCTGAATTATATGATCGAAAAACCACATTTCATATTAAATATACAGTAGAATCCCGGTTATCCGCCATAAACGGGGCGGCGGAAGGGCGGATAACTTAAAATGGCGGATAATAGGGAGGGTTGTACATAGTTTTAAGTATACTGTACATAGTTTAACCATCAGTTTAACATTGACTTACTGCCGGAAATTGTAGATAAGATGGTTTAAGATGAGCGAAAAAAACTAGTGATTTTCGTGGTTTTCGTGAAACCTCACTGATACCTGCACGCTATCGGCCGACTTTTTAAATATGGCATTAATTAATTTTAAAAATGTCGATGTTGTGGCGAATAAAACGGAATGGCGGATAACCGAACGGCGGATGACCGGGACTCTACTGTAAATGTAATTTAGAGAACAGATATGTGACTGGTCTCCACGTGAAATTATCCGAGATTTTATTCGGACTGGAAAAAGATTGAGAAACGGTGTTCAAAACGAAAGAGAACAAAAATTTCATAATTAAATAAAATTAATTTGAGTTAATAGAATTGTATTTTTTAAAAGTTTTTTTTTTTAATTTTAATGTTAGTTACTCCTTAACGCGGCACTACCTTAAGTTGTACATAATTATTTTTATATCAAAATATAATTTTAATTAATAATCAAGAAATTACATAATTTGTTTACCAAAAAATTAACCTGTATTTTTCATACGATAGCGATAAAATTTTTATGCAAGTCGATACAAAACATTCGAACGATGAAGTCAAATATACAATAATTAGACCAGAGCAAATGAATTCAATATGCAAATTTTATTAGAATTTTTTTTAAATATGTAATCAACACATATACCGTAAGTAGTTTAATATTTTTCATAATTTTTTTTTTTTTATAAAAAACATTCTAATGTCAAAAAAATTGTAATCAAATTTTGTGGGAAAAATGTGTTTTTACTTGCGTTCTGTTCTCTTCTGGGTAAGAAGTTTTGGATTATTGTGCCCTTGGAGACAATTTTTATTTAATTATTTGCTACTTCCTGACCAAAGTGGCCTCCAACTATGTTAAATTTCTACCGCACAAAACAATTAAGCATCCCACAAACTGGTAAGTGGATTTTCACACATATTCTAATTTCCAATAATTTTCATAAAAATTTCCCTATCCCGAATAAAAATACTTTCGGATTTTTTTATCACGTTAAAGAAACGTTCTTTTCTCTAAAATCAAGTTTTATGGAAATGGTTTGAATTATGGGAAATTTAAGTGAACTTTTCATTTTTGCTATCAAAATGGCGAAACTGTTTTTAGAAATACGAGTGATTCGATAGAAGTATTTTTTTTAGTGATCCTACAATGAAAAATACTTCTGTCGCAATATCTGGCATAATATAGTGAATTTCCCTTTATAAAAATTAATTTTTCTCGGAAACCAGTTTACATACAATAATGGTTCAAAAATCTAATAAAATATGTGATTTTTTCCTTTCTTTTCAATGGTGTGCAAAAATATCCGAAAAACTTTTGAACTTTGGAAAATTTTGATAAAAAACTTATTTTTTACTTCTTAGAAGAACTCATCCAAAAATCTGAAGTTCCTAATGTGTTTTTCCCAATTTTCATAAAAATATAATGTTTCGTTCATTTTCGGCTTTGAGGGACCTCCACCGGCGCAACAACCGAGTGGGGTGGGGTCCAAGGGGTCCGGAACCCCTTAAAATTACCCGGACCCCTCATAAAATTACGTAAAATTTTTAGTTGTCTACTGATATTTTCTATTTGAAAATCGAATTTTTTGAGACGACAATGTTATCGGAGAATTGCGTTATCAAAAAATTGGGTGATTTAAATTTTTGTTGCCGCCCCCCTCCCCCTGCAAATTTGCAGTTGTGCGCCTCTGATTATTTTATTTACAATTTGTAGAGAATTCCTTTGTTCTCAAATCAAATTTTATGGAAGTGTTTTGAGTGAGCGTGGTTGGTTGAATTACGGTAATTTTGTTGTGAATTTTTCATTTTTGCTGCGAAAATGACCAAATTTCTTTTAGAAAACTTTTCTAGTGGCTCAACATGCTCAATTTTTGGTGAAAATCAAAAGAGCAACTTCAAAAAGTAATTCCATGCAATCTGTTAGCGAACAGATCGCATCTATTGCAATAAAAATACTTCATTTTTAAAAGATACAGAACTGATAATCTATTTTTAATGGATACAACGCATAAGTGTATCCCCCCTCTTTATCTGTTGTTTACATCAATATTGTATAACAAACAAAGCACAACGTATTTTTTAAAGAGGGTTTCATTAAACAATACGGTCCATAAATCAATAGACTCCTAACATGCCTTTTGCGCGGTTATGACTTTATTACTTTCAATTAATCGGTTGCGATTGCTGGATCGTGTCGCAATTGTTTCAGTCATAAAACGGATACGACGGTGATCCTACTTACGGCAATAAAGTATAAAATATCCCTGTCGTAGCGTCTGCATAACATAGCGAATTTCGAAAGATTGAATACTGGCGGATCTCATGTAACAACCCGTATCCATCTATAAAATAGTTTAGTTCTCGAACAGTGAAAACATTTTCAAAATCGGTTGAGTAGTTAATTTTTGGCGTTTTTGGGGTATCCAGTAGTGATGTCGACCTGAAGAGAAATTAGTCGATTAATCGGCTAAAGTTGTTTTTTAGACAAAATTAGTCTTTAGTCGAAAATATCGAACATGTAATAGTCGACTAATCGACTAAATTTTTAGTCGAATTCATGAATGGGGTAACCTATGTAATTCTTTCAAAAAAAAAAAAAATGTTTTCTTTTGAATTTGATTATTAATTATTAATATTTTATTATCAATTTTCTTTTTTAAAGAAAAAGCAGGATGAAAAATGAAAAATTGTACCAATGGATAATTTTTTCGTTTTTGATTTTTCGAATTTTATATCATTATATAAATAATACAGGAAAAAAATTAAATTAGTCGTTTTTAGTCATTTAAAAAAATTTAATCATTTTAGTCATTTAGTCGAGGATAAAATAGTCGATTAAAAACTGACTAAATTTAAACAAAATTAGTCGACTAAACCGAATCGATTAATCATCCGATATCACTAGTATCCACTATCCAGGGTCCTGGAGGATCTCATCATATAGCCTATATCCATTTCAAATAGTTTAACTTTTTAACAGTAAAACAATTTTTAAAATTGGTTATGTAGTTAATTTTTGGCGTTTTTGGGTATCCAGGACCCTGGCGAATCTCATAATATAGCCTATATCCATTTAAAATAGTTTAGCTCTCTAACAGTGAACAAATGTTCAAAATCGGTGATGATGCGCTCTTAAAAATTAGTTAATTTTTATTTTGAAAAATGAAACAGACATAAATACTGGTTAATGACAAAAACGATGAAACATTTATCGTAAAGAAATTCTGAAAATTTCTTAATTGTTCTCAAAAATTAGTTTACTTAAAGCAATGCATTTTAATGGTTCAAAAGCTTATCTTATGTAATTTTTTATGCCCTTTTCGATGATGTAAAAGAAAATTTTAAAAAAATTTTTAAATTCTGATCAATTTTTACAAGAAACCACCAAAACCGGGGAAAACTGGCCGAAATTTTGGCTTCTAAAAAATGAGACATGTCTGGCCGACGAATTCATCCAAGGGTTCGGGACTTTTAACCTTTTATACCAAATTTCGTAAAAAAACGAGATGCTTCGTTCGATTTTAGTGCAGGTCATTTTCGATTTCCCGAGGCCTTAAAACAAATTTCTCTCAGCCCGGGGTTCAGGTTTTACCACGAGAGCCGTTGCAATCGTTGAATTTCCAGAATGGACGGAAATTCGTTAAAAATTCGACTGACATAACCCTAGAAACAAATGTTTAACACTCGATAAGAAATAAATTTTGTACTTAAGACCCTTCTTTTTGTTTTCGCATAAAAATGAAATTTTCTCTAGATTTGTTCTAGGTTATTTATATGTATACGAGAAAAGACGATATTATGGTGTGTTTGTATTGACGAAGGGTGCACCAATTATATACTTGCTTGGCTTATATTACAATGTTATGTGTCGTATTTATTATAGTCGAGAATCGTCGACTAAACAAATGTTGAAGGGGACTTTGTCTTGCTTTCATGCTTTCTAACAACATTACAGACAGATCTCTATCTATCACTCTAACGAACCCTCCCAGAAAAAAAATTGTATTGAAAATAGACACCAATTTACATACAAAAATAGATATAATTCAATTACGAATATCCTTTTGTCGTTAATTTTAAAACGGCGCGTTCACACTATCATACAAGATTGTTTTATTGTTGGGAGTATTGCAACAATTTAAATGTGCTACAAGATTTTATAGGATAATTCTAAATCAAAATTTGGTATTTTCCGTACTGAAATTACTTTAATTACTGAAATTTAATATTAATAGATTTGAGCGTTACTTTATGGTATTCCATATTTGTAAATAATAAACAAATATTTTACTTCGTAAAAATACCACTTTTATTTTGAAACAATATTGTCACAGTTTCAAAATAAAAGTGATATTTTTGCGAAGTAAAATATTTGTTTATTATTTACTGAAATTTATTTCATTTTTATTAGTGTTTCATACCAAAATTGGCAAAATGTAAAACTAAGGCTAATTTTAGGGGGTAAACTAGGAAATAGAAAATTTTTTTTCAAGAAAACTGCAATACACATGCATTTTCTTAAGGTAGTTGGTCGATAAAACGACTTTTTCAAAGGATTTTAACGAAACTTCCCTAGACACTTACTTAATTCAATACCAAATACGAGCCTATTCCGATTTTGAGAATTTGACTACCCCAATTTTGAGAAAAACGATTTCAAAGATTTGTAATTTTAACACGGGCTCTTATGGGAAAACTATTTTTTTGTTTTTTTTGAATAAAAAGTTGTCAAAGGAATTTGATAAAACTTTAATCTATACATATAATAAAATAGTAACGAGACCATTTCTGTAGATGGAATGTTTTTTGAAAATTGTACTGGTACTGCAAATAGTTATCGATGTAGATACCAAAACAACGATTTTTAGAATTTTTGTCTGTCTGTCTGTCTGTTCACGCATCACACAAAAACTATTGGATGGATTTTAATGAAATTTGGTGTGATGATAACTTATTACCTGGCTCAACATCTAAAATACTTTTTACTCCGGGAAAATTTCTCATTCCCACGGGAAAATGGAAAAACCATTTTGAGAATTGTCACACATTAGGCAAAAACTATCGGATGGATTTTAATAAAATTTGGTGTGGTAATAACTTGTTACCTAGGGTAACATTTAAGATACTTTTTACTCCGGGAAAATGCCTCATTCCCACGGGAAAATAGAAAAACCATTTTGTGCATGTGCACGTATTACGCAAAAACTATTGGACGGATTTTTATGAAATTTGGTGTGGTGATAACCTATTACTTGGGTCAACATTTAAGATACTTTTCACTCCGGGAAAATTCCTCATTCCCACGGGAAAATAGAAAAACCATTTTGAGCATGTGCATGCATTACACAAAAATTATTATTCTTTGCAAGTTCTGTATAATTATTACACTTACATACTTCCCATTGAGTTTATAACAATGCTTTGCGCGAACGACGTCGCGGGTACGGCTAGTATATTATAAAATACAAAGTTACAAATCATATTTAATAAGAAATAAAAATTATTCACTACCCCGTTTTTGAAATATAATTTGTTAACATCATTTTGCAACGTTTTTACAACGCTTTTTCAACAATGCTTTTATATTGCTACAACATAAGCGCGCGGAAATTAAAAAAAAACAAGTGGTATACAAATATAATAACTGAAGAATATTAATACATTATTTAATTTTTGATAAAAGAAATTTTTTTCAATGAGATATACTTTTGTACCTGACTATATCGGAGCAACTATCTTAAACATTTTTCGGGAACTGCTTACTGATAAAAGAATTGCTTAGACTGAAGTGTAAATTGAACCAAAATTATCAGAATTATTGTACGGAACACTAGTCGCGCGAGTACGCGTTGCACTCGACCGATTTTTTTTTAGTGTTGAAATTACAAGATTCATCCGAAAAATTTGGTTCTAGATAAATTTTATGTCCAAAAAAGATATTTGCTTCAAACCTTAGTATACTCTTATTTGAATTGTTTGTTCTACACGTTTCAAAAATTTGAATACCTATATATCTCCTTGATGATGTCAGCGGGGGAGTATTTCTAATTTCTTGATTTAATAGGGATTAAATTTGGATAACTTTGCGGTGAACTGTTCGGGAAATATATTCTACACTGTGAAAAAAAAGTAATTCCTAAAACGAGAGACAGTTCTATTTGAGAGTGTATTTTTTATGTTGAACTTTGAAACAGTTAAGAATACTTTGGTTTAAAAAAAAAACAGTAATACATATTTTCATTTCATGGAAAACAATTAATATTAAAAATTAAAACAATTAATTAACACAATTAATACGGAAAACAGAAAATTAATATACAGTCGCACCCATAATTTTGTACACAACAATTTTTTTTTCTGTAAAAATGCATTTCATGACTTAGTTAAATTGCGTGACCCATTGTCATATGTTTTCGTACAGACAAACCGTACACGCGCTCTAATTAAATGTGACTCACACCCGAACAATTTCCCATCACTTTTCCAACATTCATTTTCACGGAATGTGAAGGAAAAATCGATTACATAGTTGATTTCGAGTTGGTTTATGTGCAGCTCCGATTTAAAGAAGGAAAGATCAACAAAGATGTGACTATGGATTTTTTGTTTCTAGCGAATTTTCGAATCGAAAATTCAACTATTACAGACACTGTTATGGTGAGACTAGAGTCCGGAACTATAATAGAACGTGTGAATGTGTTCGCGCGATAACTCTCGAATAGAACATCTTATTTTTATTACAAAATTTGGTGAAAACGGTTGGATGAGTACTTCAGCCAGACACATTCGATGCCAGGAACTTCAAAAAAATGTGTTTTTTGCAAATATTTTCTTTTCTTTTTTTTACATTATGGCAAAGAGTGGAACAAATAACATAAGATACGTTTGAACTATTGTCCTAGGTAAGAGGGTTTTCGAGAAAAAGCAATTTTTGTGATCGGAAATTCGCTGTGTTATGCAGGATGTTGCGACAGGGGTATTTAATATTAATCAAAGAAATAATTTCGAAAAATCTAAAATTGGGGGACAAAGCCATGAGAAAATTAAAAAAATACATTGAAAAAAAAAATTTTTTTTTCAAGTGTCAAAAAAAAAAATTAAATAGTTCATTTAACTACTTTAATATTATTAAAATTAAAAAGGCTGTTTTTTCCTTTTTTTCTTTTCAAACAAAATTTACGGGACTCAAAAACGTTGAGCAATTTCGACGATTTGTTTCTGGCGCCGATTACTTTATTCGGCTCCAAATATATGTTACAAACACAATTTTCTATTTATCAATTTCAACTTTTTTACGAACATAACGAAATTATAAGGGTTCTGACGTTCTGACTACGAAACCCTAATAAATCTCAAAATTTTTAGAAGTTTTTTTTTTTCATTTTTATTCAGATCATAAAAATAATTTATTAGGCATATGTGTTAATCTTTTAAAATAACATCCTGTTTTTGAAACGCCCTGATTTCGACTCCCGTACAAGTGACAGACCAAAAAAAAAAATCCAAAAAAAAAAAATTATTTTAGAGATTTATCATTTTTCTTTTTTTTTTTGTCAATCTTGTGTGTATCTTTTCACACCACAATTAAAACTTATTCGAAACTCACGCTGGTTATTTTTAGATTTTGTATTCACGAATAATTTAATTGTTTTTCGCTCAAGGTTAAATTGTCCAGAGACGGTTTTGAATAATAATCAATGTCTCTATTGTGCATTAACGCTTGCAGTGTCAGTGTTAGGTATTTTCAAATGGTTATATAATTTCGTATGCATGTTGTGGCTGTCATGTTAAAAATAATACAATCGAGTCAAGTCGAGTCGAGTCTGCTTGAATATCCTATTCATTCAATACGCTGTCTCAAATACTTTTCGTATAATACTGAAAAACTATACTTTCGTTCTATTATTTAAAATCAAATAGAAATGACACTGACGGAATAAAATTTTTTACGGTACGTACAATAAACTACATGTATTTTATAGGTGTACCGGCACTGATTAACCGATTACATATTTGTATATGAATTCTAGCAAATTTTCGAATCGAAAATTTAACTATTACGGCCACTGTCACATACATATATATGTATATATGTATTTATGTATCAGCACGATAATTCTCGAGTGAAACATTCTATTTCTATGAAATTTGATGAAAACATTGGAAGTCCAAAAATCTTGGATGAGTTCTTCTGTCAGACACGTCCGATGCCCAGAACATGTTTTTTTTGCGCATTTTTTGTGAAAAAAGTTAGTTTTTTGCGACATTTTTGTGCACCATTGGAAAGAGGAGAAAAGAATCACATAAAAAATGTCTTTAAACTGTTTTTCTATGTAAACTGGTTTCCAAGAAAAATTAATTTTTGTAAACGGAAATTCGCTATGTTATGCAAGATGCTGCGACAGAGGTATTTTTTTTTTATTATTTGCTCTTAAGATTCTCGTGTTTAGGCACGTTTCTATTGTTCCAAACCTAAACCAAAAAATAAGAAAAATCAATAACAATTTTTGTATTTGCCATTATAACCGGGATCGTTATAACTGAAATCTATTGTACATTTAGCACAAATATTCGTTGAATTATCATACCGGCCTCGTTTTTTTTTTTTTGTTACGCCTTCGTATTATTTTCTATATCAATTATTTAAAAAAAAAAATACAGTCCGGTACAAAATTTTAACGACAAAACGAATTTTGAACGTATACTCTTCCACGTAAAACTATTAATTGCGGCAAACCGCAATAATTTACATAATTACAAATTAATTTGAGATGATTCAAAGCGTCTGTGCACTTTTAAATGAGTTAGTGTAACTGTTTAAGTCTTTTTCCACTTATAATCCAACTTATATAGTAAAAAATGACAAAGATTGTAATTAGTTTGCAAGATGTATACAATTATTGCTGAGTTTAATTATTTTAGAGCGGGTGCGGGCTCCGAAGAAAAAATTTCTGAACCCATATAGTTCCGCCATCTTTGTTTGTCATACTTTCAGAATTTATCACATCGTGTGGGGTAATGATTAGAAAGGACTTTTAAAGTTATGTAACTTTTCAATCGTGAATTCAAACACTTGCTCAAAATATTCAGTTAAAGTTATTTCGACTAAATTGTGTCAGTGACTTTCGGCGATACAAGCAATCCAATTTTCGAAAATTTAAAAGTAAATTTGAAGTATGTAAAGAAAATGGTACCCCCCCCCCCCCAGTAAATGAAACGTTCCACTAAGGTATATTTTGGTTACTGGAAAAGGGACAAAATTTTCAATTTTTGTTAGTACACTATCGTCCGGTAGTGGTGGAGAACTATCGATAGCACTATCGATAATTTTCGATAGTCAAAACTATCGATATTTTCTTTTACTATCGATAGTTTTCGACTGTTTTTTTCAATCATTTTGTTTACTTGTAAATACTAAAGATAATAAAAATTTCGTAGAAATTATCGCCAGAGATATAAAAACAACCATTTTAAGGGAATTTTCGAAACCAGGTTTGGATAAAAATATCAATTCACCCAAACAATTACATAAATAAGATAAATTTAAATATAGCCCAGAAATTTTTATGCATTAAAGTTTGCAAACTTGCAATAATTGCAGGTAATAAAAATCTGTTTGTTTTCTAAATTGTATGTTTCATATTTATTTAATATTCATCTCCCTTGTCATTTTCCAGTAATACCACTTTTTATGTCATCGAAGATGACATATTAATATCGTTGTGTGACTGAATAATTATTGAGTAGTACATCCATATTGAATAAACGCAAGAGGGCTATAGAGTTAACAACTATAGAGTTAACAAAAAATCATAAATTAACACTTTCACTGAGATGATATTACTCAGTGTGTGTCAAAAACACGCATTTGACGAATTTTTCATCTATAATTTTGACTATAAAACCCGCAAAAAAGAATTTTTAATTAAAATTTCTTAGGAGGTATAGTAAGTATAATATCAATAGTTGAAGTATAATATCAATAGTTTCACGACTGACTATCGATAGTCGAGACTATCGGTAGAATAAAGTAAAAGTTCAGTTCCAATTTAAGCGTTTTTTTGTTTGTTTTTTTTTTTAAAGAGTTATGGAACCAAATTATTACGTAATTGACCTATACGAGTAACATTATCGAATATATTTACCTATTTTAACTTACTTAAATGCCTTGTATTTTATCGCAAAAATTGCGAAAAATTCTAATCACTCAGGAACTCTGACTTAATGCGTGTGCAATACGAACTTGCGGAATTTTTTCTTATGTTTGTTTTTTTTTCTACAACTACTTCAGCTAGCTAAACAAGCTATACAATGAATACGAAGGGTTAAAATTCATTTCTATCGCCGACAAAGGGTTAAAGCTTTTCAATCAAATTTTTAAGCTTCGTTTTACAATTCAAACAAGCGTCAAAAATAAACTATTTTATTAATTTAGTTTATTTTTATAAAAAATATATGCGATACACATGAATTAGCATTGAAACTAAAAATAATTTTAATTCTAAAATATACAAAAAAAATAGTTAGAATAGAAAAATATTGTTACAAAATTCGTACGAAAAAAAATTGACTATGTACACATGAAACTGACTTATTCTTCCCTCTTTTTTCTGTTAATATTGAAAATGAAATTGATAATTAGTAAATAAACAAATAAAACGCATATTTTATGGTATATAATTGGGTAACAGTGAGATGTAGCTATAAGTAAAAGTTTAAACAAAATCGTACGTTGTCAGTTACCAAAATAAAACGAGTTTAAGTAAGCGTTAAATAAAAAAAAAAAAAACTATCAAATATACAAAAGCAAAACAGATTAAAAAAAACCAAACCAAAATAAAAAACATACTGTTGAAGATGAGCAATTTTCTTGTGGATCCAAGTCTTTTAATTGGCGATTTAATTTCAAACTCATTTTCATCCATAGTATACAAAAAAAAAAAAAACTACAAAATATTATTTTTGGATGAGACAAAAACAAAAATGGAATCAAAAAATCAAAAACACAAAACAGAACTCAAAAAAATAAAAATAAAAATTAAACACAAAAAAAACACATTTATTAAAACATATTCAAATCAAAAATATTGTGGGTCTGTATGTGAGTTTGTGTCACACGAATAATTCGATAAATAGTTAATTTTCGATTTTTGGAGCACTTTTAAGCATGTTTTTTTTTCTCAGCACACAATTTATTTATTACTTTCCATATCTTATGTTGTTTTAAAACTGAAACACGGCAGAGAACGCAGACAAGGCAGAGAAGTTATTTGTTGGGCTACGAAATGAATCTATATGATGCTTGTGTGAGCGGCGTGCTCAGTGCTATGTCGAATAGATTTCTCAATAAAAAAAAAAAAAACACAAGCTACACAAGCAGCATGTGTGGATGGATATTAGTGGTTTTCGATGGCCGTACAATGTACATAAATGTATGTACGTAAAAAACAATAATAGGGTGAATGCACCAAAAGTTGACCAGTTCAGAATTTATGTACATTTTAAATACAATAACAACCATATAACTCACAAGGAAAGGGCAAGAAGTCGAAAATTCAAAAAAATCTGAAACTTTGTCAGTATGTAGAGAGTGGCTACCTAATAACATAAAAAATATCAGTTGCTGCTAAAAAACGTTTTTAAGGGGTGAAACACCCCCTCAAAGCTGGAACTCAAAAATTTAAAAATCTATGAAATTTTGTTTATGGGTACCTTAAAAAGTTCTAGTAACAAATCTAACATTATTTTTTGCATTTATACATTTTCAAGGGTTGAAACCACCCCTCAACTGTGTACTTAAAAATTTAAAAATTGATGATATTTTGTTCATATATACTATACAGAGCTCTAATAATAATTATAACATTATTTTTTGCATCTACAAATTTTTAGGGGTTGAAACCACCCCTTCATATGTGTACTTAAAAATTTAAAAATTGATGATATTTTGTTTATATACACTATATAGAGCTCTAGTAATAAATATAACATTATTTTTTGCATATACAGATCTTTAGGGGTTGAAACCACCCTTTTATGTGTGTACTTAAAAATTTATAAATTTATGATATTTTGTTTTTACACATTAATACAAAATTCTAATAATAAATATAACATTATTTTTTGCGTCCACACATTGTTAAGGGGTGAAACCATCCCTTCAAGTGTGTGCTTAGCAAATTTAAAATTGACGAGATTTTATTTATATGTATATAGATACTATTAAAAATTTTAGTAATAAATATAATATTATTTTTTATACCTACACATTTTTAAGAGGGTGAAACCACCTCTTCAGCTGTCGACTTCAAATTTAAAAATTCCGAGATTTTATTCACATAATATATCACATAAAAATGGACTCATATTTTTTTTTTTGCTTCCATACATTTATAGGGGTGAAATATCCTTTCCAAATTAGAAACAAAAATTGACGAAATTTTGTTTACATATACTACACAGTAGTCTAGTACACTATTTAAAAGCTATTTGTATTGCTAATTTTTACACATTATTTAATATATTTATTGTAAGATTGATGTGTTTGTTGTATATGTAAACAAAATTTTGCCAGTTTTGAAATTTTTAATTTACAATTTGGAGGAGGTGTTTCACCCCCTAGGACTGTGTGAAAGAATATATTTATAATGTATTTATCGTTAGGTCTCTATGTAAAACACAATATCATCAATTTCTCAATTTGTGGATGCAAAAAATAATGTTATATTTATTACTAAAGCTCTGTATAGTATATGTAAACAAAATATTATAAATTTATAAATTTTTAAGTACACATATGAAGGGGTAGTTTCAACCCCTAAAAATTTATAGATTCAAAACATAATGTTATATTTATTATTAGAGGCCTATATAGTATATATAAACAAAATATCAAATTTTAAATTTTTAAGTACACAGTTGAGGGGTGATTTCAACCCTTAAAAATGTGCAAATGCAAAAAATAATGTTATATTTGTTACGAGAACTTCTTAAGGTACGTATAAACAAAATTTCATCGATTTTTAAATTTTTGTGTTCCAACTTTGAGGGGGTGGTTCACCCCTTAAAAACGTTTTTTAGCAGCAACTGATATTTTTTATGTTATTAGGTAGCCACCCTCTATATACTGACAAAGTTTCAGATTTTTTTGAATTTTCGACATCTTGCCCTTTCCTTGTCAGTGTTTTTCAACCTTTTTCATGGCGCGACCCTAAGTGCCGCTCTAGGCTCAGTAAAAAATGCCGCCCCTGAAAAGCTAAAAAAAAATTTTGCCGCCCTTCTTGCCAAATTTACTACCCCTAAAATCGGCCGCCCTTCTTAAAAAACGTAAGTGAAGAGAGAAAAAAAAAAACAAATTTACCGCCCCTAAAATCTGCCGCTCTAGGCTCCAATCTACTCAGCCTGCTAGAGTGATTTTATTCTTAAAGTAACTACGACCCCCTTAAAAACACTGATGTAACCGATTATATATGATTCATAAGGCATCTACAGATTGCTTCCAAGTAGTTCAGTTCAGGTGAAATGATTAAATACGAATTACGAGACGATTACAGTAGAACCTCTGTTAATCGGACAGCAGTGTCACGCAAAAATTTATCCGGTTAACAGAGGTGTCCGCTTAAAATGGGCAGAATAAATAATAGTATTAAATACCTAACTAAATTTTTAACTAAATTTTTTTAAAATTTTTTAATTCAAATCAATTTTATGAACGAATTTAGGTACTTATACAAAAATATAACGTTTATAAATGCATCGTCACATTAGAATCATTGTTAACAAGTTAAAACATGAACAATTATACCTAAACCCGTATATGCATACATACGCACATACATACGTTAAGGGAGGTTCAACCGTATTAAGCCTCGATCCACACTATAGTGCCGATATCAATACGCTCCCGCTCCAATCCCGCTCCACTTCACATTATAATGCCCCTTTCGATACGTTCCCAGTTCGGTCTCAGTTCGATAAAAATATCTTCATAATAACTGAATGCAAACGGAGTGGAGTAAATTGGGAAACAGAGATGATTATAGGCTACTTTTTCTCTGGAAAAGTAGCCTATAATCATCTCTGCTTCTGCTACCTTTTCTCATGTTAAAACACTATATGTTTTAACATGATGTCATAATTTTAAGCACTATGCGTGCGAAGCCGCGGGTAAATGCTAACAACTAATGAAATTGTCATTATAGATAATACATTAGTATAATTGGCCGACTTTTAGACAGGCCAGGCTTAGGTACGTCCACCCTACATATGCAATAGTCAAAAAAATTTGTTTCAGAGGGACATCTATTGTATTTATTTTGCACTAAATATGTGTCTGTAATTTTGTATATATTTATTTATGCTGAATTTCGATAAAAATTGTTTATTTATGCTAAATTTCTATAAAAATAATAAAATTTTTCAATTTAAAAATCCGACGTTATGAAAATTCATTGTACATTAGACAATTTTTGAATTGTACGTTTTCCTGACGATGAAATGAAAGTCAAGAGTCGACTGGTAATTTTAATTTTTTAATATTAATTACCTAGAACAACAAATATTAATAATTTTACGGTTGCTAAGCAGCGACTAATTTATAATTTTACCGCCTGTGGACTCCCGCGGGTGTCCTGACCGCGCGCCTGCTCCTATAAATTAATTAATGTTGGGAAAAAGGTAAAAATTTACTGGTCCAGATAGGCTGGCTAGCACTCTCTTATTTCTGTTCACAGTAAACCATGGAACTGTTCTGTTTCAACTGTTAATAAACCCTTAAACATTGTTACATTTATAGGGTTTGTTACTATAAACTCTATAAATCCACGATTATCTGCTATAGAAATTTTTGAGGGACGTATACACCAAGTGCGCAAAATGTTTGCAAATCTTCACAACCGTTACAAACACAATATTTTTTCCTTTTCATTTTTGCAATAAAAAATGGTAAAATTCCTTTTAAAACTATGGCTATAATTTGGCAGAAGTTTTTTTTTGTGGCCTTACTTGCCAAATTTTTGGTAAAACGAAAAGAATGATTTCGAAAATCTGTAATTCGCTTCCAATTTCATCATTCTATCATTTTATTTACTATCATGACGTCATCAAAGTAAAAAAATTCTCTTTTCTCAAATCAGGTTTCATACTTGAATTAGGTTGTTTGATTAAGTTCGAGCAATTTGAGTGTAAACCTTTTACTTTTGAATATTAATAGATTTGAGCGTTACTTTATGGTATTCCATATTTGAAATAAAATAATAAACAAATATTTTACTACACAAAATACCACTTTTATTTTTTCAAACTGTGACAATATTGTTTCAAAAAATAAAAGTAATATTTTGCGAAGTAAATATTTGTTTATTACATATTTACTTTGGCTTTTAAAATGATGAAATTCCTTTTAGAAACCTTTAGCCCTTCTGTAAATACGCCACTGCTGGTAAGGTAGAACCGTGAACAACGAAAATTTACACAATATCAAAGAGTCAGTCGTGTCAAATGAGAGTCTATTGTATTTAATAACATAAGTTTAGTGTGCGTCATGATGATAAAGTTTTAAAGTTGTTGGGTCTATTTGTACGACAAAGGCTTGTAAGCGGCTTTATCATAGAGCACGGCTTTATTTTTGCTTGTACTGACATCTGTTGGTAATGTTTCAAAGTAATATTTAACTGATAATACAGTTTAACAGGATAACGGTCATGAAGAAATTATGATGAAATTATCAACTGATACACTGTTTTGATAACTAATACACTATATAAGAAATTGCTGACGTGGTACAGTGGGACGATTCGTATCGGCGTAAGCCCAAATTGCTTGCGCTCTTTTTGAATCAATTTGAGCTTGTTTTGAAACACATTTGATATGCTTTTGATATGTTCGTATATTGCTGTCTCACTTTCCATGTTCTAGAGAGAAGGGTCAAGTATTAGCGTTCGGTATACATCGTATACATACCCTCACCCTAATACTTGACCCTTCTCTCTAGAACATGGAAAGTGCGACAGGAATATAAACACATCAAAAGCAATCCAAATGTGTTTCAAAACAAGCACAAATTGATTCAAAACGAGGGCAAGCGGCTTGGGCTTACGCTGATACGAATCGGCCCAGTATAGTGTCATAAATCAGGTTTCACTTGACGGCTTATAGCGTCAATGATCGTCATCCAGTTAAAAAAAACATAGTTTTATAAACTCGAAGAAAAGGAATACTACGAATGCCTTGAAGTTATAAAGCACGCTGTATTATTTAGCTTTATAAAATTATTTTTAAATAAACTGTATTATCAATCAGATGTTAATTTGAAACACAAACAACAGATGTCAGAACAGGCAGAAATAAAGTAGAGTCCCTATAATAAATAGAGTCGTGACATGTCATCTATTTTCTGTCCAAAACAGAGCGGGAAGCTTCAAAATTAATTATCACATGTTTGAGTAAATATTTTTGGGTACATAATTATTGTTAATTAGTAATGAATTAATGAGCAATTAACAATTTTTAATTTAATTATTCTTTCTAGGTTAAATTAAATGATTTTTGTTAATATTTAATTTATTTCTAATGTATTTTACACCAACTTTGGAAAGAAAATGCCGGAACCAATCAGCGTTCAGCACTCATGTCTCACGACTCTATTTATTATAGGGACTCTAAAATAAAGCCGCTTCCCAGCCGCGTAGTCGTACGAATAGGCCCGAATAGAGTTAAGTGAACTTAGCGCGGCGAAAATTTTTTTCTTTTTTGATGTTTTTAATTTTTTTCTCTTTAATCGTATAATTAAAAAAAAATAATTTCGCGCTTCGATGGGGCAAATTTAAAAGTATTAGCAAGAAATATTTTGATGATTAAAAAACTTTTTTTATTGCTTAGGGTGTCTACACAATCAATGAAATAAGGAATACGAAATAAGAAATAAGGAATAAGAAGTATGCCATCTAGTGACGTTGAGTGGAACTTTAACGTAACTGCTCATAGATATAAATATGTAGGTACTTTTGTACGTCAAAATTCGTGATTTTTTTCACTTTAGTGACAAAAAAAGTCATCACGAACGTTATTTTTTCATGAACTTTGATGTACAAAAATACCTAAATACATATACCTATGGCCAGTTACGTTAAAGTTCCATTCAACGTCAATAGATGGCATATTTCTTATTCCTTATTTCTCATTCCTTATTTCATTGATTGTGTATGGACCCTTAATGCTAATTTATATGTCAAAATGTTTAAATAATATATATAATGATAACTTATTATTGCTAAAAGGTACAGCTAAGGCAATTTTATATTTGTAACGGGCATTTAAAGGGCAATTTTTTAAGTTATCACACGTTAATTTAGAAGTTGATTTAAAAAAGAAAAGAAAATTTTCGCGGCGTCAACTTCGCGTAGCTAATTTTTTTTAAGGAACTTAGGTAAATAAAATAAAATTATTAGTAAATATTTAAAAAAAAATAATTTATTGGAATACTGTTAGACCATTACAGTGAACTATAATTAACAATATGTATGTACTTGAAAAATCTATATATAGATGACACCACCATTATTAGATTTATTCAAAATTTAATAATAACGGGGGTATCCGTAGTAATATGGGTAATATGGGTAATATGGGTAATATGAATACGATGAATATCGATAAGGACTCAAAATGTTAATATCCTTTAGATTCAAACCCAAATTTATCAGACCGTTCTAAAAAGAAAATTCGATAAAATTAAATAAACGAAACCTAAAAATGAATAATATAACAGAAATTTACCTGATAGTTGGATTGATAGTCAGAAGGCGGCAGCCAAGGGAATGCTTCAACCATACTGATGATTCCAACAGTGAAAACGATGGCGAAAAATAATCCAAAATTCATTTTGAACAAGTTATTTTTCGGTTTTCGTACAATTAAACTTGATGTTTGAAGTGTGAATGTGAAAAATTAAATTTTCTTTCTGCTTTTATATGAAAATAGCCGTTAAAAATATTATTCGAAGTCCTGTTATTGTTTTTTTCATCTTGTATTACGTTCATTTTGTTGATTAAGCATAAAATTTCTTGTAAAATAATAACATTTATAAAAATTTCAGTGACTTGAAACGTATCTTGTTATTTTTATAAGATGTAAATGATTCCGGAAGATATGACCTCCGAGTGGTGCAATTTTTTTTTTTTTTTTATAAAAAACAAACAAACAATGCATATTTTTTATATTTTATGCGAAAACTGTAAACATTTGGGTAAATGCATCGAACTATACACGTTTTAATACTAGTGTTGTGAAAGTGTTAGGGAACTTTCTTACTTATACCATGTTTTTAGCAGTGCTGTATAGTACCTAGATACAAGTATCTGAAATCAGTATCTAGATACAAATTTACGTATCTTCTATCTGTATCTAGATACATTTATTTTTAAGTATCTATATCTAGTATCTAGATACATTTGATCTGTATCTTGTCTCTTTTTTATAAACTTTAGATACAGATACATTTTATAACCTTATTTACCAATTTTTAATACAAAATTATGGTTATTTTAGTAATATTCAACAATGAGAATTATGAATTTAGTTAACAAATTTAAACAATTAAGTTTCAAAATCTTTACGTAGGTATGAATTTACATAGGTGTATAGTATCTATAAGTTACTGTGTGCATGAGAAAACTTTCGAGATTCTTCATTGGTCAGTTGGCCAGTTTTAGGCCGGCCGCATACATTCCGGTTGTGACCGGGCCGGGCGCCCGGTCCGGGTACCTGAAGGTGCAAATAACATAGTAACTCCATTTACTACCGCACACTTTTCTTATTCTTACCGGTCAGAACGGCCGGTCAGAATGCAACCGGCGAGCATCAAACGCCCGGGCCGGGCACACCGGTCAGAAAGAGGCGTGATTTATACACATTTCCCATATAATACCGCACACACACCGGTTTGTTTGTCCGGTTTTTCATTTTAGTGCAAACTTCAGACTGTTCAAACGTCAAATAAAAAGAAATGTCAACATGTCAGAAACGGAGTCGTTAATTTTTACAGTTCAAAAATATCGTTGCCTGTGGGATGTAGGGCATTCCGATTATCAAAATCGGGATACGAAAGAACTTGCATGGGAACAAGTTTGTAAAGAACTTTCAAACGATTGGGAAAATATCGGTAGTGAAGAAAAAAAAAAGAGAGGTATGTGTAGGTTACTTTTTATTATTTACATATTTATTAAAATATAAGATACATACATTAGTTATAGAAATAAAGATTTGATACACAATTTTCTTTTCGAATCAAACAAAATTTTATTTCTGTATAAACTTACTAATCTATTAAATTACAAATTTTACTTATAAAATTTATTATATCATTAAATAGTTATTATAATTATGGTCCATTTCAGTTAAATTTAACCATGCTTCGTCACTTTGAATTTATATAATTTCCGTTTTCTTGGCTTTATCTCTTTCATTATTGCATTTACGTAAATTTTAAATTTGCAGTTTGTTTTTAGAAAGTAATAGAAAATTTATTTGTCTCGAATATAAAAATTATTTAATTTTTTAACGAAAACTCATGATCAATTGTATCTGAAATCAGGTATATTTATTCATGCGTTGCGCAATATTCTTTCATTCTGCCATGGTATTTCGCCCGCTGGCGAGATGAAATAATTGGCAAAATGGTCTCTAATATTTCTACCTTGATTGGTAGATCTATGTTGTGGATACCGAAAGGAATCCTCTTCAAAATAGTGTGTTAGTGTGTCTTCAAAGTTATAGCCGTCCCGTCGTCGCACGAAATTATGTAACATACAACATGTTTTTGTAACAAGTACAACAAAATCAGGGGGAATTGTCATACTGGTATGAAAAATCCTCCATTTGTTGGATAAAATTCCAAATGCGCATTCTACTATTCGCCTCGCTCTAGTTAGTCTATAATTAAACACACGGCGTCGGTCATCCAAATTATTTCTAGGGTAAGGTCTTAAAAAGTTCGTATTTAATCCAAAAGCCTCATCTCCTAAAAACACATGAGGCAGTCGTGGACTGTCTGTACCGGGCAGAGCTTTTGGAAGTGGTAAATTTAGTTTATTTTCAACGAGGAATTTTCCAAACTTCCACTGGTTAAAAATGTTACTGTCACTCTCTCTGCCAAAAGCACCTATATCTACTGCAATAAAGCAATAATCAGAGTCTACAACAGCCATCAGTACAATAGAATAATAGGCTTTATAATTATAATAATTAGAGCCACTATTAAATGGACATGTCAGTCGGATATGTTTGCCGTCTACTGCTCCTAAACAATTAGGAAAATTAGTTTTAACATAGAAATTGGTAGCAATTTCCGACCACCGTTCCATAGAGCTTGGCAAACTCATTTCCAGGGGTTGCAAAATTTCACAAATTGCTTTACATGTTTCTTTAACTATGGAGGAGATGGTTCTACTTCCCATTAAATAGTCGTACTTCAGAATCTCAAAATTCTGACCCGTTGCTAAATATCTGAAAAAAAAAATGCGTAACTTTATTGAATGCAACCATTATTTTAGATTAAATCGATATAATTATTTATAAGTTTATGTCTATTAATATTATATTACTTTATTTTATATGTTTATTTAACTGATTTTGTACTTAAATTTATCATATAAAAGTTAAACATTATTTTCAGAAATTGATATAAAAAGAAAATGGAGTAATATCAGAGATTGTTACCGAAAAGACATTAATAAAATAAAGAATACGCCTACAGGCTCAGCAGCCAAAAATACTAAGCGTTACGTTTACGCAGATATATTAAGCTTTTTGGATCCTGTCTTTAACAGTCGAATGTAAAAAAAAAATTATGATGCCAGTTATTCTTTTAATTTGAAGAGTCAGTGGTATAGCTAAGGCTTATGTATTTTATATTTCAGACATGACGGAAATTGTAATGAAACTGTTTCTGAGATGACAGAAGGACCCGAAGATATTGAACAATCACAGTCACAGGATACAAGAAAAGTTACCAGCGGTTCTTCACAGAAAAGTAAAAAAAAGAAACAAGATATACCAACTCAAATATTGGATATCATCAAACAAAAAACAAGCAAGGCTGAAAATGACAATGAAGACGATGATGTAAAATTCCTTTTAAGCTTTAGATCTGACATAAAAAGCATGTCAAAGAAACGAAAATTAGAATTTAAAATTGCCATGTTGAATCTTGTTTCACAATTTACAGACAATAAGGAGCCTCCTCCTTCTTCATCATCATCTCCTAGCCCTTGTCTTGTATATTCCCCCTCCCCTACCCCATCAAATTATTCCGTCTTTTCCGCCCCCAGCCCTACTAATCCCGTAATATTGCCCGTAAATTATGACCCAGGCAACACAAACCAGACTGAGATTCCAAATGAAAATGTATTAGTCGAATACGTTCAATTTTGTCCTTAAATACAAAATCTTTAAACACCTATTTTATTTTTTATAACATATTCGTCGAATACGTTCAATTTTTTCATTAAATACAAAATCTTTAAACACCTATGTTATTTTTTTATAATTTTATTTTTAAACAAATATAAAATTTTTTGTATGATGTATTGCTTTAAATAATTACCTACCTTAAAGTGATGCTTAATCTTTCTTCTGGCCCGATACTATTCCTAATCCAGGTGTTTTGTTTACTTATTTTTTCACCAACTAGAGAAAGTAATTCATCAAACGACGTGACCGACATTCTGTAGTAGTCAAAAAATCGTTCAGGATGAATTCGTAATTTTGGATGCAGAGTATGAAACTGACTTTCTCTTATTCTATATTTATTTAGTGGGTGTACCCAATGAGCACGCTTTTTCTTTTTTTTAATATGCCAAAATAATATCGCTAAGGAAAATAATACGTCGTCGTCCATTTTTTAGCACTGATATATTTTTTTAATAATTGATACAACAATACCGAACTGTCAAATTTAAACTGACATATTTTAACCGGCAATCTACCGGCATGTATGCGCTATACGACCGGTTGACCGGCCCGGGCGCCCGGCCCGGTCACAACCGGAATGTATGCGGCCGGCCTTATAATTCAGCAGAGGTTGAAGCTCTTAGATTCATATTTTGAATAATACATACAAATGAAACTATTTGGTATATTTAACTGCATTAATGAAGGAATATACTATAGTTATTTTTAAAAAATATCTAAAAAAAGTATCTGTATATCAGTATCTAGATACATTGTATCTAGATATAAATTTATTTTGAGTATCTGTATTTGTATCTAGATACAAATTTACTCGGAGTATCTGTATCTGTATCTAGATACATTTTATACAGTATCTATACAGCACTGGTTTTTAGCATTGCTTTTAAACATTTCTCTAATGCTTAAAAACAAGTGTCGATATTTATTTGAATTACATAGTTCATCAAGTGGTCGGAAAACGACATTTCATATTACACAATTTATTGTTATTCCAATTAATGGCGGAAATAATTTCGGGCAACAAGAGTTCTTTTTAAAATTCCATAATTGCTTTTAAACATTTTGGTAATGCTTAAGAAATTGTCAAAAATTATTTGAATGTTATGCTCGGTTAAGTGGTCGGAAAACAGCATTTCATATTAAAAAATATAAATGTAATTTAAAAAATTTGTTAAGTGCGTGTTTTTGACACGCACTAAGTAATGTCACCTCAGTGAAAGTGTTAATTTATGATTTTTTGTTAACTCTATAGTTGTGAACTCTACAGCCCTCTTGCGTTTATTCAGTATGGATGTACAACTCTATAATTATTCAATATGGATATACAACTCTATAATAATGTTTCCCCCACTATGATCACACAACGATATTAATATGTCATCCTTCGATGACATAAAAATTGGTAATTGTCATCGGGCCGCATAAAATTATCCCGGGCCGTAACTGAAAAAAGGTTGAGAAGCGCTGCACTAGGTTTACTTTATTATACTGCTACAAACAATTAAGGGAGCAAAAAAAACAAATTGTTAATTTTTTAATGATTTTTGACGGGCTGTATTTACGTGCAAAATGGTCGTATCGAGATGTTTAAAAAGCATTTTGAAGCTCCAAGATTCTAGTTTTCAAATCTTCCGTCCAAATTTTTTTAGGAGTGACAGTTATCGAGCAATTATAAGGAATAACACAAAAAAGTTTTTGCAAATTTTTTGATCTTTTTTCTTTTGGTCTACGGGCTTGAAAATTTTTTTTACAGTAAAACCATGGTATTGACCTGATAGCCTGTTTATTCAGCTTCCAATTCCTTTTAAAAATTTTTCTCTACGTTGATTTGTTCCGGAGGTATCTAACTTTGAATG
Organism: Brachynemurus nebulosus; assembly: GCA_035578155.1. Taxonomy (NCBI): domain Eukaryota; kingdom Metazoa; phylum Arthropoda; class Insecta; order Neuroptera; family Myrmeleontidae; genus Brachynemurus; species Brachynemurus nebulosus. The sequence continues at coordinate 23,765,318 of JAPWDM010000007.1, read as the reverse complement.
CAAAAAGATCCTTTTTGGTTTAACCATCGTTATCTCAGTAACCAGTGATCGGACAGAAAACTGAAGGGCAGTTTTGGAATATGGAATAAATTTCCTATAAAGTCTATGCCGCGTACTTTAGGAAAAAAAATTTTTTTCATCCTTAATTATAATCTGAAAAATATGAAAAAGGGGACCATTTTTCACGTAAATACAGCCCTTCAAAAATCACTAAAAAATAAACAATTTTTTTGCTCCCTTAATTGTTTGTAGTAGTATATTTCATAGTTTATACCCACAGAATAACTAGAAGCAGCGTACATATACAAATGTGTAGTTCGTAAGTTGCAATAAGTTGCAATTTACACAGCTACTGATTTAGTTTGTTACTATCCGTCATGAGGTTCACGTCGTAACGAGTATCATTGTTTTTTTAATCAATTCGTGAAATTTAACAGAAAAAAATATGAAGAGTGTCGTATTTAAGTGTAAAAATTCTATTGAACAAAAAAATTCTCAAAATAAAGGGATATCTTTCTAAAAATAAGTAAATTTATTTTTAATTATTGGTTGTTAGTTACATAGTACCGGCCATGACAGTATATGCTAAATATGTACATATATGCAAGCTGCCCACCACATTACACTAATCTATTTTTAATGAATTTTATGATCATATTACGTAAGTACCTATGTAAATTATTGTATTATTCTGTTTCTTTACATATGTATATACTGCAATTTTTGCAATACATATTATACTTGTCAAAATGAAATAAAATATCTATTGTTTATTTACTTTTGGGGACATCGTGAGATTTTGTGTTGTGTTTTCTATAAAAGTTGTTTATTTTTTTTATAAAAGTTGATTAAAATTGTTTAAAATTGTACCCAGGGGCCCATCATTTCATTTCACCAAGTCGTGTAAAGTGAGAGTCTGTTGTATTTTAAATACAGTGTAAACTCCATATAACAAAATTGAAGGGACCGTGTATTTTATTACGTTATAAAGAGTTTTCGTTATATGGAGAGTAAAAGAAAACAATATAATTTTACGAATACAACTTACGAATTTAGTAAATGGTTTTAATTTGACACTTTTTCGTCAGTACACAAACTCTTTCTTTTACTCGCCATGTTTACAGTTAAAAAGTTTGAAAGCAACTAAGAATAGGAGTTGCCTAGTATCAAAATCTACTAATTCCACTTTATAAAGATCATGGGAAATCGCAAAAAACCATAACTCAGTTCAAAATTAATTTTTCGATTAAAAATTTATAATTATATTAACTAACAAGATAAAAAAGATGATTAGTATTATTATCAAAAAACAGAATTATCGTTTTACCCCTTTTTTAATCAAAATTATTTGAATTTATTAGGTTTTGATAGTAACATTTATATAAAGTGCGTTTTAAAACAGAAATTATAAGGGAAATTTATTAAAAAAAAACTTGATTCAACAATATTGGATGTATCAGGGTTAGACAATACAATTTATTTTGTAATATTGTAAACTATTTTCATTTTGTCACTTAAAACCAAAGCGCTTACTTAGTAATTCATTTACATCTACGATTTCATTATTTAAAATTTTAGATAAATACTAAAATACAAATTTTACGTGAAAACATAATTTTATACTTCGTACGTCCCGTATGTCAGTGAAAAAATTAAAATTTAAACGGTTAAAATCTAAAATATAGGTCATGTATGTGTATTTAGCAAGATTTGTAAAGTTTTCAATGTAATTTTAGCAGGATTTGAAAATTATGTTATATTTCAGTTGTAGATTTCTTTAGTAAGCAGTTAAAATTACAACAAAAAATGTTAAGGGGCATATGCCTAGTTGCATTTAAAAATTAATGGGCCTAAAAAATCAAAAAATTCGAAAAGTGTATTTAGTAGATTTTGATACTAGGCGACACATATGATAACATAAAGACAGCAATAAGACAATAGTACGGAAGTACAGTATGCAAAAACATGTGCTAGGCAATTACAACAAACAAATGAACGGATGTCTAAGAATCCCTTTGTGCCTACGAAATATTTACGACTCTGTATCACTATTGTGTTTAAAAGTCAGTGAAATACAATTTTTTTTTGGTTTAAATAATGACGTATTTTTCGCTATTGAGAGTGGCTGTTACGTTATAAAGAGTGTTTCAATATACGGATGATAATGTAAACCAAACAAACCTTAGCAATTTCTACGTTTTAAAGAGTTTTTCGTTAAATAGAAGTTCGCTATATAGAGTTTACACTGTATGTAAGTTTTAATTAAGGAATTTGTAAATAAAATTAATAGCAAATATTTTTAAAATATAATTTATTTGAATATTGATAATGTTTTAATATAAAAATTCAAGTATAGATAACATTATCATTGATTAGATTTAGCCATAGTTAATATTAATAATAATAAGGATAATAATATGGGTAATATGAATACGATGAATATCGACGAGGACTCAAAATACTAATATCATTTACATTCAAACCAAGATTTAATAGACCGCCCTAAAAAGAAAATTAATACCATTAAATAAATACATATAAACAAAATCGAAAAATGAATAAAATCGAAGTTTACCTGCTGATAGTTGGATTGATAGACGGAAGATGACGGCCAAGGGAATGCTTCAACCATACCGATAATTCCAACAGCGAAAACGATGGCGAAAAATAATCCAAAATTCATTTTGTTTAAGTCGTTTACGGTTTTCGTACAATTAAACTTGAAGTTTGAATTGTGAATGTGAAAAATAAAAATTTTCTTGTTGCTTTTATATGAAAATAGACGTTAAAAATATTATTTAGTGCCCTGTTATTGTTTTTTCATCTTGTATCATGTTCATTTTGTTGATTTAGCATAAAATTTCTCGTAAAATAATAAAAATAATAATATTTATAAAAATTTCTGTGACTTGAAATGTATCTCGTTATTTTTATAAGATGTGAATAATTCCGGAAGATATTTCCAAAATGGAATTCAGGTATTACAGCCACTGTCATGGCGCGACCTGAACCCAGGACTATGGCAGAAATTTGTTTTGAGGTGCCTAGAAACCGAAAATAATATTCACTAAAATTTATATATATATATATATATATATATATATATATATATATATATATATATATATATATATATATATATATATATATATATCCGCACGATAATTCTCGAACGAAGCGTCCTACTTTTACGAAATTTGGTGATAATATTGGAAGTCCTAAACCGTTGGACGAGTTCGTTAACTCGGTACGTCCGATGCCCGAAACGCGGATTTATTGGCAATTTTCGTGAAAAAAATTAGTTTTTTGCCAAAATTTCCCTTTATTCGACATTTTGCGACATTTTGTTAAACCATTGAAACGAGGAGAAAAAATCACACAAAAAATGTCTTTAAACTATTATTCTATGTCAACTAGTTTCTGAGAAAAATTAATTTTTTTAAACGGAAATTCGCTATGTTATGCAGAATGCTGCGACAGGGGTATTTTTTTTATAAAAAACAAACAAACAGTGCATAATTATTTTTTATTTTTCATTCTAAAACTGTAAACAATTGGGTAAATGTATCGAACTATACATATTTTGATGTTAGTGTTGTGATGGCAACTGTCAGGGAAAGTGTTCGGGAAGATAAGTGAATTAATCATTTTTAAATATGTAATAAAACTTTTTGCATTTTTTCGTATGCAATATTTTTGATCGTACAAAGTGTGGCCGTACAACTTTTGTGAGTGTTTGCTAATACAGCTGAACCTTTTTTTATGCGGTCCCTATCCACCGTACATAAAAAGGATCAGCTGTATATTTGTCAGTGTTTCGAGCAAAATCGATACATCAAAGGGAAGGCATTCGTTGTCCTGTGGTTTTCTTGATTTTTGATTAGTTAATCTGGCGGCTAGTAAAACAGCGATTGTTCCTTATTGTTTTTAGTGCGTAAAATTTAAAAAGAACAATTAAAAAAAAAACTGATTTCAAACGAACATTCTGAATATTGAATGTAGGGTTGGGCGGGGTAAAAAAAGACAAAATCAAATCTTTTCATTTTTCATGTAGAAAATATTTGAATTTTTAGACAAAAAAAATTCTTAATGATGTTAAATTGTTTGTATTTTAAGATTTTGCCTGTTTTTTCACTCAAGCTAATGGCATAAATCTATAAAAAAAAATAAAAACCTTGTCTTTTTTTACCCGCCAAGTGGGGTAAAAAAAAGACAGTGGAGGGTAAATAAAAGACAGATCTCTAACTAATAGGATACTGCAAGTACATGACTGGAAGGGTAAAAAATAGACAGCTTGGGTAATTAGCAGTACAACACTTTTTATTTCACAACTCTACCTCTATTACAAAATTTTTTATAAATATATTTAAATTTTACCTATTTTACCAAAAACTTTAGCTAAGATTAAGCAGTAAGAAAAGTCAGAAAATGTTAATTGATGCAAAAGCTTGACTCACAGGAAATTTCTTTGGACTTTAAATATTAAAATAATTTTTATTTCACAAACGTACAACTAACACAAAATTTATTATAGCTCATTAAAATACCAAATATGTTAATTTGAGGCTGTCTTTTTTTTACCCACTTTACATAAAGTAAAAAAATAAATCAAAATAATCTATGAATGAGTTAAAAATACTAAATGTGTGCAGTAAAGCATAGTTATACATTATAAAAACATAAATACATTTTCATCGGTCAAAAATATAAATTTTCGAATGAGCTGAAATTGATATCCATGAAAACCGTCTGCTCACTAACAAAAAAATTGTTTTATTGAAGAATCAGTATTTTTTTAATTCATAAAATATACATAAACATGCCATTATCTAGTTTTAAAATGAAAATCCTTGTCAATAATTTTTAATTTTTCTAAATGTTAACCCCTTGCTTTGCCTTTTTTTTACCCCACTTTTTTCTTTTTTTTCAACATATAAAAAAAAATTACAAGCAGTCGGACCATTTAAATAAAACTTTGTACTTTACATTACTAAAGCATGTAGAATAACAAGAAAAAAATACAGCACTCTATCTTACTGAATACACACTTACTGAAAAAGTTTGTCGTCGCGGAATGAAAGTTTTTCTCTCATGAATAACAGGTTTGGGAGAAATTTTTTTATGTTATAAAGCCCGCTCCAAAAAATAATTTTTTGGCCCAGACAGCTTAAGATACTAATGTTTAACTTTAAGATACTAACAGATAGCTTATTACCTGGCTTAACATCTAAAATACTTTTTACTCCGGGAAAATTTCTCATTCCCACGGGAAAATGGAAAAACCATTTTGAGCATGTGCACACATTAGGCAAAAACTATTGGACGGATTTTAATAAAATTTGGTGTGGTGATAACTAATTACCTAGGGTAAGATTTAAGATACTTTTTACTCCGGGAAAATGCCTCATTCCCACGGAAAAATAGAAAAACCATTTTGTGCATGTGCACGTATTACGCAAAAACTATTTGACGGATTTTGATGAAATTTGGTGTGGTGATAACCTATTAGTTGGGTCAACATTTAAGATACTTTTTACTTCGGGAAAATTCCTCATTCCCACGGGAAAATAGAAAAACTATTTTGAGCATGTGCATACATTACACAAAAATTATTATTCTTTGCAAGTTCTGTATAATTATTACACTTACATACTTCTCATTGAGTTTATAACAATGTTTTGCGCGAATGACGTCGCGGGTACGGCTAGTTTTCAATAAATCAACAGATTTTTAGATGAGAATACGTGACTTATCAACGAGTTGGTCGTGTAAAGTGCGAGTCTGTTGTTGTATTTAATTATGTTGTTTTAAATAAGGAATTTATAAATAAATAAAATTAATAGTAAATATTTTTATAAATACTATTTATTTGATCATTACAGTGTACTATAATTGGTAATATTTTAATATAAAAATCCAAGTATAGATGGCACTATCATTAATCAAACTTATTGTTAATCAAGTTAAATTTATTTAATAATAATAATACATTGGTGACATTGGGTATCAGTAATAATATCCGTAAGAATATGGCCAAAATGGGAAAGAATACCCAGTTTCAGGACTAAAATAATTCGCCTTATTGTAATTATAAGCAAAATTTAGCAGACCGTCCTAAAAAGGAAATTAATACAATTAAATAAACAAAACCCAAAAATGATTTAAAATCGAAATTTACCTGATAGATGGATTGTTGGTTAAAAGACAACGGGAATGCTTCAACCATACTGATGATTCCAACAGTAAAAACTATGGTGAAGAATAATCCAAAATTCATTTTGAATAAGTCGTTTACTGTTTCCGTACAATTAAACTTGGTGATTGAACTGCGAATGTGAAAAATTAAATTTTCTTGTTGTTTTTATATGAAAATAGCCGTTAAAAAAATATTACTCAATGCTCTGTTATCACTTTTATTGTCTTGAATCACGTTCATTTTGTTGATAAAGCATAAAACTTCTTTTAAAAGAATGCAAATTCGTAATTTATATCAGTGATTTGAAAAGTATATTGTTGCTTTTATAAGATACTAGCACAGAACATGATACTAGTGATATCGGAAGATATGGTTTTTGTGTGGTGTATTTTTTCTTTTTTAGACTTCAAAAACGAGGAGGTTCTCAATTCAACCCGTATGTTTTTTTTTTTTTATGTATGTACACCGATTTCTCCCACATTTCTGAACCAATTTGCGCCATTCTTTTTTTGGTTAGTAGATAAAGTTCTCCAGCTGGCCCCATAAAAATTTTGTTGACATTGGTTAAGTGATTTTTTAACTATCTTCAATAATATGAATAACTAACTAGCCGTACCCGTGACATTGTTCACGCGAAACGTTGAGTAGTTTCTTTTTCGAATTTTTAGTTTCTTGCAACACAAAATGCATTAAATTGTCTCCAAATTGACAATTGTGTATTTATTGTATTTTTCGGTATACAATTAACAACATTTTCTTTGATTTCAAATTAAGAAAAATTTTCAAACTAAAATATTCAATTTATTTACATTACATTTTGTTACTATAATTATGAAATGTGTCAATTTACGTAATGTGTGTACATGATCAAAATAGTTTTTCCATTTTCCCGTGGGAATGAGACATTTTCCCGGAATAAAAAGTACCTTAGATGTTGACCCAGATAATAAGTTATCATCACACCAAATTTCATTAAAATCCGTCCAGTAGTTTTTACGTGATGCGTGAACAGACAGACAGACAAAAATTTTAAAAATCGCTGTTTTGATATCTACATCGACAACTATTTACAGTACCAGTACAATTTTCAAAAAATATTCCATGTACAGAAACGGTCTCGTTACAATTTTATTATATGTATAGATTATTTATGGCAATTTTAAAATTTGTATAATTATGTAAAATTATTTACTTTAAAAACTATAGTAGTTAACATATATTTTTTAATTTATGTTGATCCAATTATCGTTATTTATATTAATTTTTTGTTTTACTTATTGGTTGAGCTCTGGGCAAACTAGCTGTGATGTCAACGTACTTCCTTGTGTCTGTTTGTCATAGAATTTTCTAGTGGTAAAAAAAATAATTTTCCCTCAGTAACTACCTAGTTTAAGAAAATTTTTTGATGACTTGAAAAATTGATTGATTTTCATCGATTTTTTATTTTTCTAGTAGTTACTACTCTAAACACTAAGTATGTTCCAAATTTCAAAGCAAAGTCAGTGAGTGCCCAAAATTATGGTTTTTGGAACAATGCAATTTTTGAAACTATTTCACCCAAACGTATGAAATTTGGAATACTTTTTCTTTTCGGTAACAATTAACGCGTCGTTTTCATACGTAGCAATGATTTTTTCGTTCGAATTACCAAGAGTATAAAAATGTATTGTTTTAGTTCGAAATATAAAGAGATTTTGTAGGGAACTCGTGATACCTTTGAATTATAGAGAGTTTCGAATTAACGCAGGTTTGAATTAACGAGAGGCTATGCAATACACACAAACGTGTAATTCTTTTTTTTTGTAATTTATGTTGATCTAATTATCTTAAAAATAATTTTCTGTCAGTATCTAACTTAAAAAATGCCCAAAATTATGATTTTTGGACATTGGTATTTTGGAAACTATTCCACCTAAATGTATGAAATTTGAAATTTAATAAAAAAAATTTTAAAAACCAAATAAAAAATTGTAATGGGGTGGACTCATCAGCATTGTCACTAAAAGGTATGAAATAAAAGCTCTTTTAAAGAATCGACTTCAAAAACTAAAGAATAATTAATAGCACGAATTTTGAAGTCAGGCGGGACGTAGTATAAATAAAATGTAGATCTTGAAGAATTCATGAATTTTTCAAGTACATCCAATCACAATTTTACATACGACGTCCCGCCTGACTTCAAAATTCGTGCTATTAATTATTTTTTACTTTTTGAGGTCGGTTTTTTAAAATATCTTTTATATTTATAAAATACTACATAAGTATATTTTTTATTAATTTATAACTATAAAAAATTTGGTAAATGCATCGAAATGCCTACGTTTCGATGTTAGTGTTAATCAGAGGCGGCGTAAGACTAAAATGGAAAGTGGGCGGTTTAATAATAATTGTTGCGAGGCCCCTTTTCTCTGATTTTTCATAAAATGTCTCCCTAAATATTAAGTAATGAGCTAAAACAAAAACCGACAGTAACCTTAATTAACTCCTACCAGCTTCCTTACATATGTGAGACTCCGTCGCGAGGCCACCAAAGGCGCAAGGCATAGGCGGTCGTTCACTTCGCCCACCAGTTTCTCCGCCACTGGTGTTAATGTAATAATTTATTGTCATTATCGAAAGTGTTAAGTGTGATAAGTTACGATTATACTGTATAGGATTTTTTACTGTAAATGAGCCAAACATTGCGTAAATTTTTCGATTTAAATAAATCTGAATAAAAGGAAGACGATATTCATTTTTTATAATTAGTAAGCTTGCAACGAATATTCGGCAACCATTTATTCGGCCGAATACCGAATACCGAATAATGTAGAAAAAGGAAATCTGACGGATTTATTTGTTTATAATAGACAGAGAAATTATCCTAAATTATGTAGGTGTATTTTTAATAACTTTCCTTATTACTGGCCACAGAATGCATTTTACTGAAAACAAAGCAATTACACTGCTGATCCGATTGAGAGAAATAAAAATGTGTATGTATTGCTCACACATATGCCCGGAACATGATTTTTGGGGTACTTTTCGTGAAAAAAATTAGTTTTTTTGCCAAAATTTCGCCTTACTCAAAAATTGTTGTGAAATTGGAAAGAGGAGAAAAAATCACATAAAAAAGATCTTTAAACTATTATTCTATGTCAACTAGTTTCTATGACAAACTAATTTTTATATGTAAACGAAAATTCGCTGTGTTATGCAGGATGCTGCGACAGGGGTATTTTGTAACGTAATTGAATCACTGGAATGGACCATTGAATGACTGAAATAATATAAAGAACTGGACTGGATTAGCTCACTGGATTACTGGACTCGAATAATGTGAACAGGCTATAAAGGAAAAATGAACCTGATAAGGAGGGGATAAGGAACTTGATAAAGATTGGAAGTGTATACATATATAATCAAAATTTACACATTATCAAGTTTATCGTGTAAACTGAGAGTTTGTTGTATTTTAATATATAGGGTAAAAGCCCCTTTGTGGAACGGTATCTAATACTGGAACAGTTTTGACATTTACATATTTATTTCTTTAATTAAGTAAGGAAACTTTAAATGCGAGGTAAATTTAAATTGAAAAACAATCATTATATTAATAATAATCAGACGTTTCTTTCAGAAATAACTTCATTAATATGTAAATATTCATAATTAGATACCGTTCCACAAAGGGGGCTTTTACCCTACATAAGTTTTAATGAGGAACTTATAAATAAAATTACGTAATAGTAAAAATATTTTTATAAATACAATTTATTTGAATGTTATTACTTGTTAGACCATTACAACAGTACCATAGTGCCATAATAACTGACAATATTTTAATATAAAAATCCAAGTATAGATAACACTACCATTATTAAATCTTTTTTTTTTATTTAATTTTATTTTAGGACACTCGACTATTATTAAACTTAATCACAGTTAAATTTAATAATATACTGGGTATATTGGTAGTATTAGTAGTAATAGTACCCATACCAATATGGGTAATTATACGATGTCGAAGTATACCGAGGACTCAAATAATTCATCTCTTGGTAATTCAGAGCAGTATTTCCATCACCGGGCTAAAAAAACAATTAATACAATTAAATAAACGAAACCCAGAAGTGATTAAAAATCGAAATTTACCTGAGAGATGTATTGATTGCCAAAAAACGTTGGGAAACCCGAGTATGGTGATGCTTGAACCATACTGATGATTCCAACAGTGAAAACTATGGTGAAGAATAATGTAAAATTCATTTTGAATCAATTGTTTGTTGTTTTCGTACGCTTAAACTTGATGTTTAAATTGTGATTGTGAAAAATTCAATTTTCTTGTTGCTTTTATACGAAAATAGCCGTTAAAAAGTATTATTCAGTGCTTTGTTATTTTTTTTTTATCACAGTTTTATCATATTGAATCACGTTCATTTTGTTGATTAAGCATAATATTTATTTTAGAAGAATACAGTTTGTGATTATTTCAGTGTTTTGAAAACTAGATTGCTATTTTTATAAGATATTAGTGATACCGGAAGATAATAAAGCCTTTTTAAGAAAAAATAAAAATAAAACCGACTTCAAAATAAAAATTAAGAGCACTGAAAAGTATAAAATAATTACGCAATTAATCAAGACATACATAAATATAAAAATAAAATTTTCCAGTTATGGAAGTTGGTGCCAATTGCCTATTTAATCATTTAGAGATAGTAATAGTCGTAAGAAGGTTTCCGTAAGAGAACCTGTCGAGGCACCAACTTCAAAAACTGGAAAATTTTATTTTTATATTTATGTTTTGATTAACCCCAGAATCATACGTACTCGTCAAAACGACGAACGAACTTCTCTACCTGCTCCAATACTACAAATTGTCGGTGCCTGCTTGCTGTGAAACTTCTGTTATCTAATTTATTTGTTATTATAACACATCAGACGTATAAATTTTGTTTATAGCTATTGTCGTTTTTTTTATACTGAAATAGTGTGCGTCAAAAGGACGACGATGTATGATTAACCTATATTTTTTTTTTAAAGATTTTGTACTCCACGTATAAAAGCTTTCCTAATTTTTCTAAAATTTATTAAAGATATGGATGTTATAATTAATTTATTCAATGATTATGATAATGTGAAAGCTGTTTGACTTATAGAGACGACATAATACTGAAGTTTTAATATATTGAATTGAAAACTAAAGAATGCGTTTCAAGTGACTTAATAAAAGGTTAACAATTTATGTTGTGGAAAATATTTTAATTTTTATTATTTTTTGAGATCTTATTCTAACAATTACTAACAAAGTTTAGAAAATTTACAAATGTGCCTAATGGGGAAATAACTACATATCTATAGGAATATTTATAACTGAGAAATTTCACATTCTGTAAAGTCACACATGTCCACTGACTCATAATAGTTTATAAATTAATTATTTGAAAGACATGTTTTATGATACAACTGATGTATTTATCTATTTTTTAATTTTTATAGCGAAAATATGCTTTGATAAAAAGATTAAAAAAATTAATAAATATTTATATTAAGAAATTTTTCCAAATCTAATTTTTTTAAATATTTTGTTCGCTTTTGTAGTATTGTTATGTAAAAAAAATGTTTTTTGCAAATAAATTCTAAAACTCCCCGTAAAAAGTCCATTCGTCGAAACGACGCCAATGTATGATTAACTGTAGACCAACGTATGATTCTAGGGTTAATTGCGTAATTATTTTATACTTTTCAGAGCTCTTAATTATTATTTTGAAGTCGATTTTATTTTTTTCTTAAAAAGGCTTTATTTTTCCCTTTTAAGTGACGCTGAACTTCTTACAAGAAAAGGTCTTGAAGTGATAATTCCCGATTTTGATTTTAAAATATTAACCATATATGCTAAAATAACAGCTTAAACAACAATTCTGACAATTTAAATTTTGCTTGTGTCAGTTCTGTTTTTAAAATAATTCAAACAATTTCCAATATTAACCAGAGCTTTTGAAATCGATATAAGCCCCTTAACGAAATACTTTCTTTAAATTTATGGAATACTTCCGTTAAAATATTGATTGTAGAGTATAATTAAAACGACTAAAAACGGTTTAAATAGTTATTTCTTAAGTATTAGAGGTAAAATATAGACTACACATATAAGATTTTACATTAAGATTTAAGTTTTTAATTGTAGCATTACGGCTTTTGATAAAAACATATGAACTAGTATTTTTGATACAATTTTTATATTTGATATTAATATTTTAATTGGTCAAACCATATTCACTCTATTTCAAATTTTACACCCAATTTTATTGTTAAGACCTGTCCGACAGGTTCGACCCTGGATTTGAGTACGTCGGTAGAAAGACCTTTAATAATCAAGGCTTGTGTCAAATTTGAGATTCTGAGATTCGATTTCATCTCTTAAATGGCTTTTATGGCAGATAAAAAATACGTGTGTATTATTTTTATTTGTTCTATACATTTACCAAGTTTGATCAACATGGGGAATCATCATTTCATGACCTTCGTCATTAAGGAATTTTGTCGCGTATCTCCAAAGTCCCTGGTTAAATTTTAGTCAAATTTATATGGGGCCACTCCGGAAGTACATCCTGCTTATAATTTTATGGGGTAATTTTGAAATATTTCATTTTTTTATTCTTCCTTCAATTTCATTACTACCTACTTCACTTACTGCGCACGTCTACATTCTATCTGTACCTAGTGCGCACGTCTACATTCTGGTTACACCTACTGCGCCGGTCTACATCCTGTCTACACTTACTATGGAACTACAAAATTAAAAAAATTACAGTAAAAATGTCAATTAAAAATTACAGTAAAAATCAACATTTGACCTTAATTTGACCTTGATCACTGACTTCAAGGTCATATTCGGATGCAGAATTTTTCGCTCGTTCCATTTCCGAGATCGAAAAGGGGGGTTGCCATTTACGAAAACGGAGTTGACCTTGATATGACCTTGATCCTTGACCTTGAGGTCAAAGTCAAGGTCATCATCGGATGCACTGTAAAAATGCTGAAATTCTTGTCACCAACATTTATTCCAAAAATACTTTCCCGCTGAGATTTTTCACCGTTTCCATACTATTGACATTGACTAACCCTGTATATGTGTATACAATGGCTAGTCAAAAGTATTTGGACAGTCATATAACAAATTTTAATAGTTAAAACCAGGTGAACAGTGGACCAGGTGACTTGTGTTCTACATAAAATGATTTATTAACTATTTTTTTTACAAATTAAAGCTGTTCGAGCGCATCCACAAAACACTACAGAATAATGTTATGTAGCTACCACAAAACACTATACCTGTATGTTATGCATACAGAGCTTGTGCTTGTTCATGTGTCATACCGTGTCATGTATATGGGTGATTACTATACGTACCACCTATGTACTGATCTGTGATATCAATGCATACACAGTTGTTGATTGAAATTTAGTAGTCTGATTTGACCTTGTATGAATATTATGTACGTTTACACATCAAAATCTACCCGAATATTAATTTCAATAATTAATATTTCATTTTAACGTTCGTCAACACGATTTTTTTTGTGCAATTATATAAATTGTATATTTCAAAGAATATTTTTAAACATTTTTTATTATGGTATCTACTCTTATAATATACTTACTATAATTTTTAAAATGAAAAAATGCTGTTTAGAATATTTTTTCCTAATAGCTCTGTGTTAAAAATTTGATTTTTAATCGTCAATTACTTTAAGAAATGATCTATGAAGGCTTTAAAATCTTTGAGGGAAGATAACTATGTAATTGAACTTGTCAATTCTCTAAAATTAAAATTTTTATCTAGTATTAGGTTTGACGCACGAACGTCCTTAATAAAAAAAAAAAAAAAAAAAAAACTAAATTCAATTCAGTTACTATTTAAAAATTAGCATTTTTTCACTTTAGAATAAATAATTAACACATGTCAAAGGTATTTGGACGATACAATTTACATTCTTTATCAGCAATAAAAAAAAATTGTTTTAAGTATTTAATATTTAGTAGCGTATTCCTTTGCCCTAATCACTTCTTTTAGTCTATTACGCATTGACTTCACTAGTTTTGATGTCATTTTAGGCCAATTTTTACTCCATTCTAATTTCAAAGTCTTAATTAAACTTTGTTGACCTGAAATGTGATGGCTTCGAATGTTTTTCCTCAAATGATGCTAAAGGATTACAACTGGATTGAAATCAGACGACTGGGATGGTGTCTGTAATCTTTAGGCGGTATTATACAGGATCGTATAATACCGTTCGATCGTTATTCAGTTAAAATAAAAACAATCCTCCAGATTTAATTTTTTAACATTTTCATGTGAATTTTCTTTCAGTATGTTCAGATCCACATATGTACTTATTCATTATTTTGTCTGCTATATGAAAATTTCCCACTCTACTTTGAAACATGTACCCCCAGACCGATTGTAAGTATGAAGCAGTCTCCACATTCTCGTCGAGGTTGGACGAAACGAGAATGTAGAGGGACATTTCGTTGTGTCTCGCGGTTGGTGTTTTAACTCTTCGCTACGAATTTTTAAAAATTTTTAAACGTCAATGAGCATACTTTTGTTCAGCATACTGGACAAAGATTTAAACAAGCGTTTATTTTAATTAAAAATTTTAATCTTACGTCTTTAAATAAGCGTAATTTAGTAATTTTAATTAATATTAAAAAGTTTTTAATTATTTCTCAATTAAAAAATAATGTTAACATACTCAAATTTGATGGTAGCGACGAGGTTAATGCTATTCATATGGCTGAGCCAAGCCAACCTCAGCGAGGAACTCGACGAGGAACCTCGTCCAACCTCGGCGAGAATGTGGAGACGGTGGAGACTCCTTGACAGATATTCCGATTACCGATCCACCACCATATTTGACAGTAGGAATTAGTTTAACAATTTTTTTCTTAAATCCAGTCAGTTCTTTCTACATAAAGTAGGAGTTTAATTTTCAATTATTTTTTTGCGTTAATTATTATTAATTAACAATCCAACTATTAAACAAATTCCAGTTTAAAAGTTTGTTATATGACTGTCCAAATATTTTTGACTAGCCACTGTAAGTTTTAATGGGGAACTTATAAATAAAATTACGTCATACTTAGTAAATATTTTTATAAAATAGAATTTATTTGAATGTTATTAGACCATTATAGTACCATAGTGCCATAATAAGTGATAATATTTTAATATAAAAATCCAAGTATAGATAACACTACCATTATTAAATCTTTTTTTTTTAAATTTTATTTTAGGACACTCGACTATTATTAAACTTAATCATAGTTAAATTTAATAATATATTCGGTATATTGGTAGTATTAGTAGTAGTAATATGGGTAGTAATATGACCAATATGGGTAATACGATGTCGAAGTATACGTAGTTTTAGGACTCATATAATTCATCTCTTGGTAATTTATGGCAGTATTTCCATCACCGGGCTAAAAAGAACAATTAATACAATTAAATAAACGAAACCCAGAAGTGATTAAAAATCGAAATTTACCTGAGAGATGTATTGATTGCCAAAAAACGTTGGGAAACCCGAGTATGGTGATGCTTGAACCATACTGATGATTCCAACAGTGAAAACTATGGTGAAGAATAATCCAAAATTCATTTTGAATCAATTGTTTGTTGTTTTCGTACAATTAAACTTGATGTTTAAATTGTGATTGTAAAAAATTCAATTTTCTTGTTGCTTTTATACGAAAATAGCCGTTAAAAATATTATTCAGTGCTTTGTTATTTTTTTTTTTTATCATAGTTTTATCATACCGAATTTTATTTTGTTGATTAAGCGTAAAATTTATTTTAGAAGAATACAGTTTGTGATTATTGCAGTGATTTTAAAACTAGATTGCTATTTTTATAAGATATTAGTGATACCGGAAGATAATAAAGCCTTTTTAAGAAAAAAAATAAAACCGACTTCAAAATAATAATTAAGAGCACTGAAAAGTATAAAATAATTACGCAATTAATCAAGACATACCTACATAAATATAAAAATAAAATTTTCTAGTTTTTGAAGCTGGTGCCAATTGCCTATTTAATCATTTAGAGATAGTAATAGTCGTAACAAGGTTTCCGTAAGAGAACCTGCCGAGGCACCAGCTTCGAAAACTGGAAAATTTTATTTTTATATTTATGTCTTGATTAATTGCGTAATTATTTTATACTTTTCAGAGCTCTTAATTATTATTTTGAAGCAGCGCGGGATCTACGATTTTTTAGAACCGGGGCAGAAACTTGAAAATGGCGCCCCCCTCGCCAATGTTTGAGATAAATTGTCAAAAACCTCATAAGTATATAAGTCCTTTATAAAACTCCAATTTTTCCCGTTGTGGCAATGATAAAAATTGAGGGCTTTGTAAAGGATCAATAAAGGTACAAGTTGATTTTTTATTTTAATAAATCTACTCCGAAAGCACTACAAGTTCTGCAAATTTCAAATTTTTATCACCAGCCCCATCAGAGATACAGGGGCGCAAAATTCCAAAATTTGGAAAAAAGTCAGTTTTCGGAAGTTTGTAAAAATTAAAGGATACAAGTTTCACAATTGAAATAGTGTGTATTTGTTTCATAACGAGAAGTTGTACCCGTATACAGCTATTCTCATAAAAAATACTAAGCGAGGTTTAAAACATTCCTTCTATAAGAAAAAAAATGTTCAAAAAGTGAATTTTGCTAAATGTTGATATCCAACTTTAGGTAAATTTTTCTTATAGAAGGACGAAAATAGATTAAATATGGACATCACTTAAAATAGAGACATTTATTACCTTTAAAATGGTTTTCTTTTCAACCTTATAGGATGAACGTTTTATGAAATATGTGCATTGGCATAAATGGCTGTAAACGCAAAAATCAGCGTAAATTGGAAAACAAAAATGGCTACCACGCTTAAACGGTTCAAGATAATTTTTTTAAGAATTATTCTCGATACCATCAGTTGGGACGAACCGAGACAGTAGGGGCGAATCTAGACAGAGCTGCCTCTCGATATTTCTTCGTCAGTGTTATGACCGTACAAGGTCATAGATCAATTTATGTTACTGAATTTTGTCAGTTATGAGTTAGTCATCAAAGAAAAGCGATGAACGTGAAATCTTTGTATTTTGTTATTTTACGGGCGCATTGTTTATAATTTTTAAAAATAACGCGCGTTTTGAAATTTTGTAAAGAAACTGCTGAACAAAAAAACACTTATATACATAAAGTAGGCACTGGCAACAAAATGTTTGGCGTTTTTTTTGACAATATATGTACCAAAAATGAAAGCTGTATTGCTTAATTTTTTTTTTTATAAATTGATTAACAAGAAATTGTCTATAGGTGAGGCGAATTCATACACCATGTTGCGTCAGTATAAAAAGAAAGTGGGTATAAACTACATAAACTGTAGTCTAGATAACATAAAATGTGTTCTTTTCGACAGAGGCGCAACAACCGGGGAGGTTCAAGGGGTCCGGACCCCCTAAAATTACCTGGAAATTTTCCTTCAATTTATATTATTTATATTAAAAAGTAAAATTTTTAGTGGTTTACTAATATTTTTTATTTGAAAATCAAATTTTCGGAGACGACATTTTATTACAACATTTTCCATTGTTATCGGAGAACTGCGTTATCAAAAAATTTGATAATTTAAATTTTTGTTGGACCCCCTGTAGATATGTAGTTATTGCGCCCCTGCTTTCCGTTATTAAAAATAAAAGAAAATCGCTCAGACAAGCTGCTGAATATTTCCATGTACCCAAATCGACCTTGCATGATAGACTCAAAGGCAAATCGAAATAAAATTCATTTAAATCCAAAATGTTTTATTCCACCCATCAAAAGTCATTCGCTGATGCAGTTATTTAGTTTAGCGAATTTTCAGATTGTAAATTCAGCTATTTTTATCTTTTTATGTTCGATTTTACCCATATGTATGACTGAATGTGATTTATATTGCAAATAAAGCACTGTCTCGATTCGCCCCACCCATAGGGGCGAATCTAGACACTATATAACCAAAAAAAAAAAAAAAAAATGTTGCAGTACCAATTAGGATATTTTTATTACTACCCTATATGCTCGTGATATTAAAGCATTTAAATTATTTTTTTAGAATTTTTTAGATAAACTCTAAACAATTTATTGCTAAAAAACTGAAAAAGTCGTCTACATTCGCTCCAACTGACGGTATTTCAAATATAATAGAAACAACTGGAAGAATATTAATTTTTTCTAAAATGGTCGAGCAACCAACTTTTTTTTAGACCATTTGATATAGACCGACCTGGTATGATTTTGGCGCTCTCTGAAACTGACGCCTGGGCCAGAAGCCCCGGTTTGCCCCCCCCCCCCCCCCCCCCCTTAGATCCGGGCCTGCTTTTGAAGTCGGTTTTTTTTTTCTTAACCCCTTATCGCATACAAAGCCAAATATGGCTTCTAAGTTTTACAATTTTTTTTTCAACATATTAAAATTTTTTTTTTGAAACTAATGTTAAATCCTAACTTTATACTCCTTCGAGTAACGGAACGTAATTTTTGTTGTCTTTGGTAAGTACGAGTTGTCAAATTATTTGAAGTTATGTTCAGAGTGTCCGACCGTTACAGTGCAATTAATTGGTGCTAATTTTATTTGTGAAAACTAAACAATAAAACGGTAAGTACTAAAATCAAAAATTTTCAAAACACATTCTTTATATATTCAAGAACATGGAATAGTTATGATTCGTGTGTGTTTTCTTGTTTCCTTCGATTTCGAGGGCTTATTTTGAAGTTGCCATATTTGGCATCGTATGCGTTTAATCCAAATTATTATTGGGAGTATATGGCTTCGTATCGCTTTTATGGTACATCCCAGCATGTCAATTCTATTCCTGGTGATGGCTTCGTGAGTGACGATGATTTTGCTTTTGATTCCCCAGTACTCCCACCAGCCAAGGCAGTCCATCAACTTTGGTGGCCAGAAAATGTACTGCAACAAGCCGAAAAGGTACTCTACCTAGCTTGCCCGGCTCACCTATACTCATTGAAAAACTCCAGCTAGGCATCAAGACCTCCCTTTGAAGTCTGTGCGATCAGATAAGGTGACCATTTTCCCGAATGGACAAAACTAAATTGACAATTATGTCAAAACTGCTCAAAATTCCGTTCATTCGCCAAATGTGGAAAGTGTCAGGTTTATTTATGTTACAATGGCAAATAAAATTGCATATAGATTTTCATAAAATATAATTTTATTTTTTATTTAACGCATACGAAGTCATATATCGATTATAATTATAATACTAGAATGCATACGAAGACATATATGGCTTCGTTAAGTAATTTCTAAACAATGAGACTTAATTTTTTTTCTTAATTTGACTACTAAAATAAAAGAAGTGAAAGACATTTTCAGTAAAAAAAATTTTTTTCTTCACCTCCTTCACAATTCATGCAATAAGGGGTTAAAAAGGCTTTATTTTTCCCTTTTGAGTGACGCTGAACTTCTTACAAGAAAAGGTCTTTAAGTGATAATTCCCGATTTTGAATTTAAAATATTAACCATATATCCTGAAAGTCTTTGTGTGGTGTATGTTTTTCTTTTTACCCGACTGCACCAGAATGAGGGTTGTGTGCTCCAGTTGTATGCTAGGTGTATAACTAGGTATGTCTGTTTCTGTGGTGCAGCCGGCAACCTAAACGGTTTGACGGATTTTGGTAAAGAAGGCGTCTCAATGTCGAGAGTGCTATAGGCTACATAAAATGTTAAAATTCATCCCCTAAATAGGGCATGAAAAATTTATATGGCAAACCGTTGAGTCTAGAAACGTAAAATTTTTCAGATCGATTATTTATCTAACGTAGGGGAGTACCAAGAACGGATTTTTGAAAATTCATCCCCTAAAGTATAAAAATAAAATAGGGGATGCAAATTTATATAAATAGATACCGTTGGGTTTAGAAACGTAAAATTTTGCACAGATGTTCCTTTAGTAACGTAAACAAGCATATCCCTGTTGCAGCATCCTGCATAATTTAGCGAATTTAGCGAAAACCCACTTACATAGGATAATGGATCAAAACATATCATCTTATGTGATTTTTTCGCTTTTTATCATGGTGTGTAAAAGAAATTCGAAAATCTTTTGAATTTTGGCAAATTTTTGCAAAAAACATGTCTTGCAGCTTTCTAGCATCGGGCGTGTCTGACTGAAATATTATACTTTATAGTTTTAAACACTCAAGTCAAGTTAATTAGAATAAATAATTAACACATGTCAAAGGTATGTATTTGGACGATACAATTTACATTCTTTATCAGCAAAAAAAAAAAAATTGTTTTAAGTATTTAATATTTAGTAGTGTATTTCTTTGCCCTAATCACTTCTTTTAGTCTATTACGCATTGACTTCACTAGTTTTGACGTCGTTTCAGGCCAATTTTTACTCCATTCTAATTTCAAAGTCTTAATTAAACTTTGTTGACTTGAAATGTGATGGCTTCTAATGTTTTTCTTCAAATGATGCTAAAGGATCACAACTGGGTTGAAATCAGACGACTGGGATGGTGTCTGTAATCTTTAGGCGGTATTATACAGGATCATGTAATACCGTTCGATCGTTATTCAGTTAAAATAAAAACAATCCTTCAGATTTAATTTTTTAACATTTTCATGTGAATTTTCTTTCAATATGTTCAGATCCACATATGTAGGGTAAGTTCAAAAATGTAAACTTTACCGCATCGATGCAGCATCATGACGTTTCTGATGCGTCTAATACTGCATGATGCGATGCTGATGCTCTCTTGAAATTTGATGCACATTCGATATTTTTGAATGGGATATTGGCATCATGATGCATGTAGCATAATAGACACAGCATGATGGACTATAGATAATATAGAAATACAGTCCTTGTATAGGTATATTATCTTTGAATTTCAACTTGAACTTACTTGAAATTGAAAATATTGAAATTATTTGAATAAAAAATATTACATACCTATTTTGAGTTTTTAGTTTAAACAATTTTAATGAAAGGTAAATACATTAATCTTTTTCAACAGTTTCTTTTTCGGAATTATTCCTGTTGGTGTTAATACCTACATAATATAGCAAGTAGTTATAATTCTACATTATACACATGACAAGCATCTTGCACACGCATCACCAAATTTCTTGATGCATTGTTTTGACGCATCAAATGCAAAAATGAACTTTTGATTTTTCGTTGTGATGCGTCTGATGCGTTTTTTTGAATTTTTGACTCTGCCTCATGCAAGCAGTGATCCATTTTTGAAGTTAGCCGTACTTATTCATTATTTTGTCTGCTATATGAAAATTTTCCACTCCACTTTGAAACATGTACCCCCAGACCAATTGTAAGTATGATAGATGTGCCGATTACCGATCCACCACCATACAACTCAACGATAGAGCTAAACCAACATAAGGTTGCCGGTCAAGGTTGTACGCGCAGTAGACAAACACGACTTCTATCACACTTTTATGTATATAATTATGTTATATGTTTAATTCTTGTTGTCGCACTCTCATTTGCGCATCTGACCGGCCACCTTATGTTGGTTGGGCTGTATTTGACAGTAGGAATTATTTTAACAATTTTTTTCTTAAATTTTCCAGTCAATTCTTTCTACATAAAGTAGGAGTTTAATTTTCAATTATTTTTTTGCGTTAATTATTATTAATTAACAATCCAACTATTAACCAATTGCAGTTTAAAAGTTTGTTATATGACTGTCCAAATATTTTTGACTAGCCACTGTAAGTTTTAATGGGGAACTTATAAATAAAATTACGTCATACTTAGTAAATATTTTTATAAAATACAATTTATTTGAATGTTATTGTTATTAGACCATTATAGTACCATAGTGCCATAATAAGTGACAATATTTTAATATAAAAATCCAAGTATAGATAACACTACCATTATTAAATCTTTTTTTTTTTAATTTTATTTTAGGACACTCGACTATTATTAAACTTAATCACAGTTAAATTTAATAATATACTGGGTATATTGGTAGTATTAGTAGTAGTAGTACCCATACCAATATGGGTAATACGATGTCGAAGTATACGTAGTTTTAGGACTCATATAATTCATCTCTTGGTAATTCATAGCAGTATTTCCATTACCGGGCTAAAAAAAAGACAATTAATACAATTAAATAAACGAAACCCAGAAATGATTAAAAATTGAAATTTACCTGATAGATGTATTGATTGCCAGAAAACATTGGGTATGCGTATGGTGATGCTTGAACCATACTGATGATTCCAACAGTGAAAACTATGGTAAAGAATAATCCAAAATTCATTTTGAATCAATTGTTTGTTGTTTTCGTACAATTAAACTTGATGTTTAAATTGTGAATATGAAAAATTCAATTTCTTGTTGCTTTTATACAAAAATAGCCGTTAAAAAATATTATTCAGTGCTTTGTTTTTTTTTTTTTTTTTATCATAGTTTTATCATACTGAATCACGTTCATTTTGTTGATTAAACGTAAAATTTAGTTTAAGAATACAGTTTGTGATTATTTCGGTGATTTGAAAACTAGATTGTTGTTTTTATAAGATGTTAATGATACGGGAAGATAATATGGTTTTTGTGTGGTGTGTGTTTTTCTTCTTAGTAGTGTTGGGTCGAAGCGACTCTTTTATGTGTGCTAGCACACATGACTCCGCACAGTGAGGTGTGTCGCACAGAGTGAGCGACTCTTTTGGAGCACACAACGTACCAAGCACACTCGCATACTGTGTTACGTGTCATGTTGTGTGCGATTAAGTTTGAAACGAGTCACAACTCTTCTGGAGCACATAGCACAGTGTTTTATTGTGGTATAGGTGCTGTGCTGTCCTTTCTTTTATCGCTCTGTCGTTTCTTTTATTGTCCTTTCCGTCCTTTCCTTTTATTGTCTTTTATTCGTCCTTTTAAGTAGGTACATTTTAAAGTCTGTATTAAATAAAATAAAATTTACTACTTCTTTACTCTGCGAGAGTAGTTTTCTATACAATATTTCGGACATATTAATAAAATAACATATAATACGTAAAAAAGTTATACTGTTCAATTCATATGAAATATTTTTAAACATTATAAACTGGAATACAATTTGTCAAATGTCAACCCAGCAAGTAGGAACCCATAAATTAGTGCATAACATGTATCTTCTTCATTTTTGAAAAAGTTGAAATCTTTTGTTTGTGCCATAATATGCAACATAATTATGTTAATCTGATGTCCAGTTGAGTATAGCATGTACAGAAAAAAATGTGCTCAATTGTGTGCCATGTGTAGTAATGGCGGACTGTGCTAATGACTCCTTTTGTAAGAGTCGCACAGCACACCGCACACTTAAAAGAGTCACTCTTTTGGAGTGACTCGCACATGTGCGACCCATCACTACTTCTTAGCCGACTGCACCAGAATGAGCGTTACGTGCTCGAGTTGTATACAACTATGTCTGTTTCTGTGGCGCAGCCAGCAACCTAAACGGTTTGACGGATTTTGGTAAAGAAGGCAGCTCCGCGATGTTAGCACCCCAAATGTGAGATTTCGATTGACCAATTACATGATTTAAAAGGTCAGAAAATGGTTATAAAAGGTCAATTGGTTTCATTAATTGGTCAGCAATGGATAATTTTTTATTAAGGGTTAAAACATTTCAAGGTCATTCAGAAACTTTAGCACCCCAATTTGTGAAATTTCGAAAAATCAATTACATCATTCAAAAGGTCAGAAAATGGTCATAAAAGGTCAACTGGTTTGATTAATTAGTCAGCAATAGAAAATTTTTCACTAAGGTTTGAAGTTTTTGCAAGGTCATTCAAAAAACTTTAGCACCCCAAATGTGAAATTTTGAATGACGAATTGTATCATTTAAAAGGTCAGAAAATGGTCATAAAAGGTCAACTGGTTTCATTAAATGGTCAGTAATAGAAAATTTTTTATTAAGAGTTATAGTTTATCAAGGTCATTACATTTTCGTGCGTCGTTACATTTTCGAAGTTGCGTTGTTTTGGGTTCGAGTCTTTAATTTTTTTTTCCAAATTTTTTGGACAAACGCAAACATTGGACCAATTTTTTGTGAAAGAAAGCCGACTTACGACAACAGCCACTAGGGACTCATCAGACAGTGATTAATTTTTACTTTGTTTTTATAAATTAATTGATTATTTTATTTTGTTTTAATTGTTTTTTTTTTCTTTTTTTTTGTATCTGTGTAATAAAATTTTATATTATTTTTGTTTTTTAAATGTTTACTTTGTTCAATTTTATAATTGTGTAATTTACAAAGTGTAATTTCTAAAATTTCTTGTATTATCGAGCCATTACCGCCGATTTATCGTAACCGACACTTTTATCGAAATTGAGATTTTTATTGCATGCAACATTTTAAACTGTAACGGACCAAGCAGTTCTAACGTTTTTCTCCAAAATTCGTTAATTAACGAGTTATAGCAACTGCTTAGTTTATCGTTAATACAACACATATTCACATTTTAGTGTAACCGACAATAACTAACGATCTTTATCGTAAGGTTAATAAAATAATAGGAATAATACGCTCAGGCGTAATAAAATTAAGACAGCAGAAATATCGCAAGCGCCAGACAAATATTTAAAAAATCCTTCTCCTGTAAAATTTGATATTTGTCGGTTACGCTAAAATGGCGGTAATGGCTCGATATAATACATCAAAGTAATAGTATATGCATAGCTAATTAATTTATGGATAGATTAATTATTAGATATAGTTTTAAACACTCAACTACAATTTACAATAGGTACTTGTAACAAAAAAAACCTCACAGACTTTCTCGGATAATTCGGAGGCTCGAATAACCGGGAGCGTACTGTATATACTGAGTGGTTTTATCCGTAGTTTTGTCAGTGTTACCTATAACAACTTATGTTTTTGACAAATACAGTGTAAACTCCGTATAACGAAATTGAAGGAACCGGGTATTTTATTACGTTATAAAGAGTTTTCGTTATATGGAGAGTAAAAGAAAACAATATAATTTTACGAATACAACTTACGAATTTAGTAAGTGGTTTTAATTTTGACTGAATTAAATGACACTTTTTCGTCAATACACAAACTCTTTCTTTTACTCGCCATGTTTACAGTTAAAAAGTTTGAAAGCAACTAAGAATAAGATAACGTAAAGACAGCAATAAGACAGTAGTACGGAAGTATAGTAGGCAAAAACATGTGCTAGGCAATTACAACAAACAAATAAACGGATTTCTAAGAATCCCTTTGTGAGTACGAAATATTTACGACTCTATATCACTATTTTGTTTGAAAGTCAGTGAAATAAAATTTTTTTTGGCTTAAAAAATGACGTATTTTTCGCTATTGAGAGTGGCAATTACGTTATAAAGAGTGTTTCAATATACTAATGATAATGTAAACCAAACAAACCTTTGTAATTTCTACGTTTTAAGGAGTTTTTCGTTAAATAGAAGTTCGTTATATAGAGTTTACACTGTACTAGAAGTCGTGAAAATTGTGTTAACACGCTGACGGTCAGGACGCCGTACGACGTCAAGTGAATACATAAAGTGTACTAACAATCAGGTATACAAACAGCTCACTGTCTGTCTATGGCACCGTAGGTACCGAAGCGGTGCGATGTGCTCTATAATACACTATGTATTGTGCAGCAGACATGTGGTTGTTGGTGATCATAACGCCTCATAATCATTAAAGTGCTAAAAATGCTAGTGTTATTTGGTGAAACTTTAGGATGCGGTCGGGAAAAATTGACACAACACAGTGGGGTTTTGGCAAAAAATTATTTTAAAATAAAAAATCAACGATTTTTTTTAAAGTATTTATTTTTTATTTTATTTTAACTATCTCATTGCTGGTACATAAGCGATTCTTTGCATATTTTCATAATTGATATTACGTGCGGGAGACCTTACACGGCTCTGAAAAAGAAAACATTATAAATAAATATTCGAATTTTCTCACAATCAGATGCCGGCAATATTTCTAGAGAAACAAGTACAAAAAATGAGTCAACACGTGTAAACATACGTACATATACATTGATATTTTTAATAAAATCAATAACAGGAAGTAAGATAATAAACTGGTAAAAATAAATATAAAAAAAAGAAAAAAAACAAACTAATAATATAAAATATTTTTCATAAATATTTTTAAGTGTATTGTTTATTCTAAAAATGTTTATAGAAACCAACACACAGTGTGTTTGTTTTTGTAAACACTTGTTTGTGGTAACATCGCACACATAATGTGTAATCATTGATCGCGATCGGCCTCTGCGGTTGTGGTTAATTTTCGGATGCCGAAAACGTGGACAGTAAAGTGTTGAATTTGAATAAAATAAAACTTACCGGAACTCCTCTGTAGTAGTCAATTATTTCACTCTCTGGATAATAATTATCATAATAATAAGGATCAATTGGATATTCGGCAAAACCAAAATAGCCTGGATCGCTCCAGTAAAGAGTTGCTGCCGCAGCGTCCGTTTGACGACTGATCACGCCAATAACAACAATGGCCAACACGAATACCAGTTTCATTTTGAATTTAATTGTGTTGTGTTTGGTTGTGAAACGAAATTTGAATTGTATGAAAAATCAAATTTTCTTATTTCTTTTATATAAAAATCTCTTACTTTATTTAATATACTAAAAATCTCTTAGTTTATTTTGTTTATATTGTTTTGAGTAATTGAGGTGTTGTTTTTGCAAAATATACCACATATTATGATGAATTGATGGCACGAAATCGCTGATGTTTTTTTTATAAATAAACGATAAAAAACTACCTATCAGTTTACAGTCAGATTGAAATTAGTTATTATTGTTTTTTATTTGAATAAAAAATAATATTCTGTGTAAAAAATATAACTAGAGTCACTCTTAAGATTGTTTATCGATTACGGACGTTTTAGAAAAAAAAAATCAATATTCTTCTGTGTAGAATTATATTTCTGGGTGTACATAATATTAAAAAAGCCATCGTACAAGGTCGAAGTGAACGAAAACGGTTCTGGAATCGTTTTGGAATCGGATCACTGAAACCGTTAAATTTCGCTTCACGGTTTTTACAAGGTTTCGAAAGAAGGGGTTTCGATAAGGTAGTTGGTCGATTGGTCAATTTTGAGAAAAACGATTTCAAAGTTTTGTAATTTTAACACGGGCTTTTTTAGGAAAACTATTTTTTTTTTTTTTGTAATAAAATGGAAATGTGTCAAAGGAATTTGATAATAATTTAATATGTTATAAAATACAAAGTTACAAACCATATTTAATAACTTAATAAAAAATAAAAATTATTCACTACGCCGTTTTTGAAATATAATTTAAAAACATCATTTTACAACGCTTTTTCAACAATGCTTTTATATTGCTACAACATAAACGCGCGGAAATTCAAAACAACAAGTGGTATACAAATGTGATAACTGAGGACTATTAATACATTAGTTAAAAATCACATTTGAAATTGAAATAGTTATAATTATAATACACTAGTTATTTAATTTTTGATAAAAGAAAATTTTTTCGCTGAGATATACTTTTGTACCGGACTATCTCGGCAGTGGCGTAGTGAACATAACCGGTGCCCGGGGCACGACGCTTTATTGGCGCCCCTGTAGAAAAAAATGTTGCTTTTTTCCTCACAAAAAACAAATGACGAGCAAAAAAAAAAAACTCATACCTAATTTTTTGGCGCCCCCCCCCCAAGACTGCTACTTTTTTAGGCACATTTGGCGCCCTTCTGCGAGTGGCGCCCGGTGCATGATAGACCCCCTTGCACCCCCCTCGCTACGCCACTGTATCTCGGAGCATCTACGTTAATATATTTTTTATAATGTTAAAGATGTAAAGTTTTTAAACATAGGTATATGTGTATACTTTTTGTGTTATTTGATTGGACTTTAAAATAATTGCTAAACTTGGCTTTGTTTTGCAAAAATACGCTATTTTTGTAGTTTTTGTGACATTTATTTAATTATTTTTCATAGAGCGCAACCGGGTAACAAAAAGATTTTCATATATATTGTAGCTTATGCACTTGTAAACAAGATAAAGCGTTAATTTAACACATGAGAACATTTTATTCCATTTTTATAGTATTATAAAATTCCGATAAATATATTTATAAGAAAATGATGCAATAACTTACATTCGTATACAATGTAGGTACTGATTAAATACTTAAAAACAATCAATAAGTAATTTTATCGTAAAATTATTATAATTAATGTTTAAATTTGTGGTATAAAACGAATACCGCGAAGCGGTAAGTAGTAAGCGGTAAGTAGAAATCACAAGTTGGTTACTTTATGTACCTACCACGTTATTGTATCTTTCTTGTCCTATTTATACATTCTACTTATTACTTACTACTTATCGGTTCGGTGTGAACGAGTTATTAGGTTTTCTTGTGAACTGAACTTTCATGTACCTATGTACAATCGGGTAGTGATACTTTTATGAAATACCGTGGAGAGAAATGGTAGGTCCCGGGAATAAATCCCCCAGAAAAAACAACGAGCAAAAAAGAGCTCTTTTTATTTCTTTTGGACTCCTTCCTAAAAACTATGAGCCCCCTTTTCTAGCCCGGGCCTCGGAGCTAGAATCCCAACTACCCCACTCTCTTGTCGGGCCTGAAAATTTGGTATGGGTCATCCAAACTGGATAGTTAAAAAATCATTTTTCATTTAACTTTTAGTGTTAAGGTGAATCGATCAATACTGACAAATTTGTGACAAATGAATTACTAAATAAATATAATTTATGTGTAGAAAAATAAGTTAAATTTTATAATACATGTAACAGTATTAATATCTGATTATTGTTCAATCTTCTAATTTTAATCATTTTAAAAGTAATGAATTTGATTCTGGTAGTGACATGTACGCACATATAATAACTAACACGTACACAAATATATTATGGGTGTATTAATATAAAATGACATTTTTATAGTTTTTTTTTCTATTTATTACAGTAACTAAACGTCCAATATTAAAGAAAATAGTTTTTTAATGATTCAAAAACATCAAATAATTTTCAGTTTTTTATTTAAATCTTAAAGTTGGTTTTTAATGACACAACTTACTTAAATACATACCACTGATTCACCTCTAATTATTCTTTGGTATTTACTCGTACGTTAAAAATTCTAACTTTGAAAGTTTATTTCTTCTAAACTACACGACAGAAATTATTCAAATTAGTGTCAGTGAATGCATCATAACTTTCTCTATAATATACTAAAATTTCAAATTCTAAACTTGGCAAATTTCAAGTGATCGATTCACCTTAACAGATGAAAAAAATACCCCTATCGCAGCATTCTGCATAACATAGCGAATTTCCGTTTATAAAAATTAACTTTTCTCTGAAACTAGTTGACATAGAAGAACAGTTTAAAGAGCTTTTTTATGTAATTTTTTCTCCTCTTTTAAATGGTGTAAAAAAATTTCGCAAAAATTTTTGAATAAGTGGAAATTTTGGCAAAAAACTAATTTTTTACAAGAACAAAAACCATGTTCCTGGCATCCGACGTGTCTGGCTGACGAACTCATCCAAGGGTTTGGGACTTCCAATGTTTTCACCAAATTTCGTAAGAATTGGATACTTTGTTCGAGAGTTATCGCGCGGACACACACACACACACACATATATATATATATATATATATATATATATATATATATATATATATATATATATATATATATATATATATATATATATTTAAATTTTAGTATTAATATTATTTTCGGTTTCTAGGGACCTCAAAACAAATTTCTGCCATAGTCCCGGGCTCAGGTCGCGTCATGACAGTGGCTGTAATAGCTGAATTCCATTCTGGAAATTCGCTAAAACCACTTTTATGATAGACTTGTTTGATGATGGTCATACTGATCGAAACATGTAACAGAACCATTAAATAAAAGTGATATTATTTGCAAAGTAAGATGTTTTCAATTGTTAATAGCAAATATGGACAACCATAAAGTAGCTCTCAAAGCTATTAACTTTAAACTTTTATTGCTGTTTATGTTAACGTCAAAACAATGACGTCAATCGTAGTACATACTTCCAGTTAATATATGTATAATTTTGTTGATGTACACTGTTGTTCAAAAATTCCTTTTTCGTGAATGATTTCGTTGTGAATAACAATGAGTTACTAATGATTTCAGCTTGTTTGACTCATTTGAATAATAAAATAGACCCTGTTTCCATCGGGGCAGGATTTATTTATAATATTCTCTGAATACCAAACTCCAAAAAATTTTTTAGAACGCAATAGTATCAAAACTAGATATAGAACTCCGTAAACGAAACACACGCGTGCGCAACATTTTAAAAATCAATGGTTTCACGAACCGGCAAACGGACAACGATATGCGTAATTTTGCCGGATTATAGTGCTACCGACGCTACCGGCACTGATGGCGGAATGCGTGCTACATCGACGTCATATACATACATATAAACAAACAACGATTTTGAAACGTAATTTAACGTCGAAAATGTAGCGCGATAGTGGCGACGCCCATTGTAGCTCGTGCAATTAACCCTAGAATCATACGTACACGTTAAAACGACGAACGAACTTCTCTACCTGCTCCAATACTACAACTTGTCGGTACCTGCTTGCTGTGAGATTTCTGTTATCTAATTTATTTGTTGTTATAACACATAAGACGTATTTATTTTGTTTATAGTCATTGTCGTTTTGTTTGTATTGGAATAGTGTCCGTCAAAAGGACGTCGATGTATGATTACGCGATGTTTTTTTTTTTAAAGATTTTGTACTTCACATATAAAAGTTTTCCTAATTTTTCTAAGCTTTATTAAAGATATGTATGTTATAATTAATTTATTCAATGATTATGATAATGTGAAAGATGATTACAGCTGTTTGACTTATAGAGACGACATAATACTGAAATTTTAATATATTGAATCGAAAACTAAAGAATGCGTTTCAAGTGACTTAATAAAAGATTAACAATTTATTTTGTGGAAAATATTTTAATTTTTATTATT
This sequence comes from Brachynemurus nebulosus, assembly GCA_035578155.1. NCBI lineage: Eukaryota > Metazoa > Arthropoda > Insecta > Neuroptera > Myrmeleontidae > Brachynemurus > Brachynemurus nebulosus. The sequence continues at coordinate 23,734,018 of JAPWDM010000007.1, read as the reverse complement.
TTTTGAGATCTTATTCGAAAAATTACTAACAAATTTTAGAAAATTTACAAATGTGCCTAATGGGGAAATAACTACATATCTATAGGAATATTTATGACTGAGAAATTTCACATTCTGTAAAGTCACACATGTCCACTGACTCATAGTAGTTCATAAATTAATTATTTGGAACACATGTTTTATGATACAATTGATGTATTTATCTATTTTTTAATTTTTATAATGAAAATATGCTTTGATAAAAAGATTAAAAAAATTAATACCTAAATATTTACATTAAGAAATTTTTCCAAATCCAATTTTTTAAATATTTTGTTCGCTTTTGTAGTATTGTTATGTAAAAAAAAAAATATTTTTTGCAAATAAACTCTAAAACTCTCCGTAAAAAGTCCATCCGTCAAAACGACGTCGATGTATGATTAACGTTTCTCGTAGACCAACGTATGATTCTAGGGTTAATATACGTTGTGGCAATAGACGTCGCTTTCAGGAGCGGCGACGCTAAATATAGTTGATTTGTATATGTATATGTTGGCCTGTTATATAGAAAAGTTCGGTTTCAATTCAGTTTCAGACTCGTGTCATTCATCGACGAGTCAACTCTATAAATTGTTGTGCTTGTGGATTTTTCACATTTAAAAAATCAGAATCAAAAAATATTTAATAGAAAATAGATTTTTAATTTTTATATAGGTTTTTCATTTTTTTTTTTTTTAAATTTTTATTTGTGTTTACTATTTTTCCATTGGCATGGCAAAATTGTCGATCAAATTACAACACTCGATTCGTACGTGGCCCCGTTGAATTTTGTGAAACCCGAATTCGTATGATCGGGCCCCCCTCATGCAAACAAGGTATTTATCGAATTTTTTTTTATTTACCAAAATATTTTTATCTGATAAAACTGGCTAATAAATCTTCAACAATGGTGTTAGTTTCGTATAATTTTCTGGCAAATTATTTCTTATTGTGTTCGTTTGAAAATTTCTAGGAATTTCAGCAAAAATTTTGAAAATATTTTCAATACATTTTTGGCATATTTCCATTTTACAATAGATAAAAATTTCAGAATATATCTCAATTTATTTTTCTACGTGGAAAAACTGTTTAAGAAATATTGTAAATGTTTTTGCGCGAAAATTGACCTTTTTGCACAGGAATATTTTTTACCGTATTCAGTTTATTTTTATAAATATACTTTTAACTGAAATTTTTTTATATTTAAAACGTGGGTGGGTCCTATGAGAAAAGGTGAATACATGAAGCCGATATTACATTATCAAAATATTTTCCCGTATTTGGGGGGTGTGAATTTGTTTTGTGTTATTTCTGCGAAAAATAAAATTGAAAAAATTAGCTGTCACAATTTTATAAAAATAAATAATTTTTTTTGTCACCTACGAAAATTTGGATCATGAAAATTTTTTTTACGATGTGTTTTTTACATCAACAATAACAAATGAAAATGTAAAAATTATTTTTTTTCATAATTCGCCAATTAATGTTAAGTCGTTTGACCTTTGGCTATTTCGAAGTGTTTATTCAAAAAAAAAAAAATTATTTCTTATCCCGGATGATGCACCAGTATATCGAACAAATTCAAAAAAAAAACGGTGTTGCAAATTCAACACTAGAAATTCCATTTCGGGGATAAAAAAAAATTAGATCAGTGTACCGCATACGAATATTATTAATTAACAACTGTTGTAATTTCGCCAAAATTTTCTCTAGTCAATTAAACATGGTAATTATAATGGATAACTGCAATGAAAATGTCAATTATTCAAAATATGTATCTCGTATCTGTCTGGGTGAATGATAACTTATTTCCGTGATTTGATTTTATAAAATAAATTTTCAATTACATTTCGAAAATGAAAATAAAATTGAATTATATAAATAAAGCTTTTACACACGTGATAGACATATATGAAATTACGTAAGCATTTCATATCTCGTGCTTGATTGAAAATGTTGCGAGCATTTTATAATATCAAACGGTGAAACGGGTGAAACCTTTCAAAATGTGATTTAATAAAGGGTAACAATTTTCACAAGTACGTCATACTATTTATTGATTATGGTGCTGGTGTAGTATATACGTATCACGTACTATGTGTACAGGATAGCTTGAACATTTTAAGTTGGTTGATTTTTACGATTTTTCGTTTATTACGTACACTAAAATAGTTTAACAAATAACACGAGTGACGTGTGAAATGCATGTTTTCTTTTTTTTTTTTAACTTGTAAATAAACAAAAATTTCCTAAAAAATTTACGCTGAGAAGGAAATTTTTTTTTAATTTTAGAAAACTGAAAACTATGCTAGTGTATGTACAACGACGAAAATGTAACAGCACATTTTCTTTTCTTTTTAGATCAAAACGTTGAAACACGAGAATCATGGAAATGTTACAAAAGGAGTACCTTATTATCCTGTTTCTTGTTTCTCTCAGCACCCTGTCCCTGTAAGTATATTGATGTTATCGAATTTGAAAAAAAAAGAAACTGGTACATTTTTTTTTATCGGGATACTACCTATTTTTTTTTGTCTTTTTTCCTCTCTAATAACATTTTTTGATAACGTAAAAAATATTCATTGTTTGGAATACTTGGAAATACGCTATTCAGTATGCTTCTATTATTTTTTTTCCAAATTACACCATTTTTTATTTTAAATTCTTTAATTCGGTTGTATTTGTACAGTCTCCAGCACAGAAAATTTTTTTTGTGCTGAAAGTTATATATGATTTAATTTAATGCAAGAATTAATTTTTTCTTTAACAATGCATTTTCTAATCATTTCTAAATTTTGTATACATGTTTAAACAGATTTATCTGTTTACTACGAAAAATTTTTAAGTTTTAGCATCACCATTTTCCATTTCATCATAATGTAGTTTTCGTAACAATAGTCTTCCTAATTAACATGAAATTTCAACGGAATTTTTTTATTCTAAAATCTGTCGAATATTGTTGGTTTCAAAACAATCCAATTTCTTTAACAATAAATAATTAGATTTATCGTCGAGCCGTGATTTTGAACGTAAATTTTTTTTAAATTATAAAAGTTTGTAACCCCTTAAAGTAGTTCTTATGAAACTGGTGTTAGTCAAGGCTTAAAATATGACACTAATTTAAGGTCATGACAAACAATTGTTTGATAGTAGAGAGTATTAATTGTCTATTCACAACTGAAATTAATTGGTTTACATCTTTTTGGTGATTTTATTAACATCCTAGTGGTCATTGACGTCGTAAGAAGTCAAATGAAACCTTACTAACTCACACACCACGTCGTAGGACGTCAACAATTCCATAAACAAAGATTCCAAACATTAATGTCTATTTAATTTCGCTCAGCATTTCAAATGAGTCGGGGATTCCCAACGATTACTTGAAAAACAATATTGTAATGTGTAGATTGTATTCTGTTGTATACGTAGCAAATTTATGTACGATATGGTACTGGTACTCGCCCAACCATCGCGGAGCATGCGCGCAATTACATTCCAGACCAGATGAAAACAATCTTGTATGGTACATAGGGCATGAAGAAAAAATTATTAATTCACATCTTTTAAATTACTTAAAGATTTTCCTTGTTAGGTGACGTGTAGCAAGGGACGGAAGGTCAAGAGGTGAAAAAAATGATACACTCGTGTTTGAGAAAATATATTTTCTTCCTGCATATTTTTCTTTTATTCGGGTATTATATAATTTTATTCTTATATTTCCTTTTTTCTTAAATTGATATTTTTTTCAAATATTCTTTGATATTATTTATAGTAGTTCGGAAATTCTAAGAGGATTGCTTTTTTTATTATTATAAAAAAATGTAGTAATATATATATATATATATATATATATATATATATATATATATATATATATATATATATATATATATGTATGTGTGTGTATATAACTTGTATATATATGTATGTGTGTGTATATAACTTGTGTACGTTGTTTTTATGAAAATATTTTGAACTTTTAGTCACATTGAGTGCAATATGTATACCTGCATATGCTAAAGACGAAACTGTCTGATTCGAAAGAAATCCGATACCTGCTTATTATTACCGGAAAGAAGTTAGCGCCGAAAGTTGAAGAATCTTGTTTTTTATGATTAAATTGCCCCCAAATTGCTCCTTTGAAATCAGTAATTGCTCCACCTGAAACTTAATTATTTAATTAGTTATTTATAAAGAAAAAAATTTTTTTCCGTTATTTAAGTTATCAAAATCTCCCAAAATAATATTTTTTTATATAATTTCTTTACGTTAATAAATTGCTCCCAATTTGCTTTATTTAATTTAAAAGCTAAATATTAATTTTTTTTGAATAATTAATAAAATATTTTGTTTTTTTTTTTATTGTTTTTTTTTCTTTTTTTTTAACATTCTCGTCTATTGATTATCAGTTCTAAATAGAACTATAAATCGAGCGATGATAGAACATAACGGGAATGGTGATTACCCACTGGTAATCACTCAAAATAAATTATATACTAAATATAATATACTATTCATTAAAAGCTAAATAAATCTACATTTTAATTCTAAAATATTCTGTCGATTGAGTCTATACAAAGAGTCACTATTGTCAAGGAGGTTAAGGGCACATACATTAGGGTGATTTTCTAGGCGATGAATGTATTTGTCACTGTATCGTACTATTTCTTCACGCACTGTGGGCACTTGAAGACTGTGATGTATGTCATCGTTACGCACGTACCACGGGGAAGCACTAATGGCTCGTAGCATCTCAATATTGCTAACACTAGCAGTACCCCAAAGTTGAATACCATAAGTCCATACTGGTTTGATAACACTTTTATAAACTAGCACTTTGTTCTTTAAAGACAACTTTGATTTACGATCTAGAAGCCAATAGTACTTAGAAAACTTAACATTTAGTTGCTTGCGTTGAGTCCAAATATGCTTACGCCATGTTAGTTTACTATCTAGATGCATACCTAGATATTTAGCTTCAGTAGCTAATGGTAACACTACATCATTCAAACTAACTGCAGGGCAGGTTCCTTTTCTCATAGTAAATGTAACTTGCACTGATTTCGTTTCATTTACTCGAATACGCCATTTATGTAACCATTCCTGTATTCGACGCAAGCTAGATTGTAACTTTGTGATGCAACATTTGGATCTTCATCGGTAGCTAGGATAGCAGTTAATGTTATTTAACTGCCAAAATTCAATTATCCTTAAATATATGCAAACGACTTAAAGGTATAATGGATTGCCTATACGTTTTAATAATACATAACCTAATTTTAAATATTTTTTTTTTAATATATTTTAATTATTATTCAGAAAATTTAATATTTAACTTTCAAATTAGATGGAGCAAATTGGGAGAAATTTGTTGATGTAAAGAAATTATATAAAAATGCATTATTTGGCAAGATTTTGATAATAGAAATAGTAAAACAAAAATTTTTTTTGTTTGTAAATAACTAATTAACTAATTAAGTTTCAGGTAGAGCAATTACTCATCCCAAAGGAGCAATTTGGGAGCAATTTAGGGAGCAATAAAAAACAAAAAAAATTTCCAACTTTCGGTGCTAACTTCTTTCCGGTCTTATTATTTCTTAAATGTTCTTAAAAAGTTAAATTTTTTTTTAATAATTTTTTTAGCATTTATTCTTTAACAAAAGGTATTAGAATTTTCGATGGGTTTTGGGGATTCCCCCATCGAAACTATACGAAACTAAGAAACTCTACGAATGATTTAATACAGTGGTCCCCAACTTTTTGGTCCGTCATCCCCTTTTGCACTTAAAATTTTCAAAGGACCCCCGAAATATATAAAAATGGGTAGGACATGTGTAGAAAATGGGTATGTAATTTGTAATCAATTGTTTTTGCGACTCCCTCAAATAGCTTTCGCGACCCCCACTTTGAGAATTACTGACCGAATGTATCAACTGTCTTAATAATTTTACTTGGTCCTATACATTACATGTCTATAGACTAAGTTATGTGTCCGTGAAAAAATTCGATGTCGAGTTTTTAACGGAAATATACGTTTTGAGGTCCCCCGCGATTAAATTTTGAAAATGCCCTGAAAATGGATAGATTGACCATTTGCAGAAAAATGGCTCTAACGATTTTGATTAAATTTTAACCACATAAAACAGAACACATTTGTGGCCTAACAAAGCAATCCTTCTGTCTGGGAAAAATCTGAAAGCTGAGATATAGGGCGTCGAAAAAGGGTCTGGCCATGATATTTTATTCTCTTCATTATCTATTAGTTTTATAGGAACAAATGTTGTACGAATATTCGAACAGTTTATTTTAACCCTAGAATCATACGTTGGTCTACGAGAAACGTTAATCATACATCGACGTCGTTTTGACGGATGGACTTTTTACGGAGAGTTTTAGAGTTTATTTGCAAAAAACATTTTTTTTACATAACAATACTACAAAAGCGAACAAAATATTTAAAAAAAATTGGATTTGGAAAAATTTCTTAATGTAAATATTTATTAATTTTTTTAATCTTTTTATCAAAGCATATTTTCATTATAAAAATTAAAAAATAGATAAATACATCAATTGTAATAATTAATTTATGAACTATTATGAGTCAGTGGATATGTGTGACTTTACAGAATGTGAAATTTCTCAGTCATAAATATTCCTATAGATATGTAGTTATTTCCCCATTAGGCACATTTGTAAATTTTCTAAAATTTGTTAGTAATTTTTCGAATAAGATCTCAAAAAATAATAAAAATTAAAATATTTTCCACAAAATAAATTGTTAATCTTTTATTAAGTCATTCGAAATGCATTCTTTAGTTTTCGATTCAATATATTAAAACTTCAGTATTATGTCGTCTCTATAAGTCAAACAGCTGTAATCATCTTTCACATTATCATAATCATTGAATAAATTAATTTTAACATCCATATCTTTAATAAATTTTAAAAAAAATTAGGAAAACTTTTATATGTAGTGTACAAAATCTTCAAAAAAAACATACGTTAATCATACATCGACGTCCTTTTGACGGACACTATTTCAATACAAACAAAACGACAATGACTATAAACAAAATAAATATATGTCGTGTGTTATAATAACAAATAAATTAGATAACAGAAATCTCACAGCAAACAAGTAACAACAAGTCGTAGTATTGGAGCAGGTAGAGAAGTTCGTACGTCGTTTTGACGTGTACGTATGATTCTAGGGTTAATATATACAACCGGTATATGTAATAATAGGGTAGCTTCGCTAGTTACCCGTCCAGAGCCAGTTTTCGTCCATTTTACTGTACAATAGCATATAATAGAATTATAAAAACAGATAACCGAGCTAGTTTGATTTTGTTACATTCCTGACTCATAAACAGTGACAACACAGATAAAAAATATTTACTTGATAGAGTTGCGTATTTAAAAAAAATTATTAATTAGTCAGTTGTTTTCATGTTGAACAGACAGTGTGTAAATTAACAAAAAAACTAGTGACATGATGACATTTCACGGTTAGTTTTAATACTGTTATGGCGTGATTAAGTTTTATTTTTTGTTTTTATACTAATATTTAAGAGACATTGAACGTAATTAGAAGTGAAAATTTTTTAAAAATTTAAATTGTGTTGTACAAATTTGATGGACGGATATTAAGTAATCAATTCCTTAAAAACTTCAGTTTTCGTTCACTTGGACGAAAACTGAAACAATCAAATGAAATTTATTTTATTTCTCCATCTAGCTAAATATTGTGAAATAGTCAAAAGCTTTATTTTGGACAATTATCATTGGCTGCTTGATTAGAGATTTAATTTTCGTCCACTCAATTATTTGCGTAGAATGAATTAAAAAAGTTTAAATTACATGGACGAAAACTGAAAACTGCATTAAATTGTACTTTTCAGTTTTCGTCCATATGTTTTTCTATATGTGAATTATATTTTTAAACTTTTAGATAACCTGCTTAGAATCAAAAAAATTATAAAATAAAATAAAATAAAAAGGTTTAAGAAGGAAGATAAAAGGTTCGGAATACATATAAGCATTTGCTTTTTATTAAAATTAATTTTTTTATAACAATTTTTGACAACCTAAATGGTGGTCGAAAACTAGCCTACATGTGGACGAAAACTAACTTTTTTGGACGAAAACTAGCGAAATCTGTATATTTATCATTATTATTTTTTTATAAAAAAAAAAAAACAAAAAAAAAACAACGTAATTAGTATAGACCGGATGAAATAATTTTTCACAGGACCGGCTTAACGATTTCAGTGAAATACTGTTAGACTGTTTGTATTTATGTATGAGTCTGCTACAACAGAAATAACAGAATCATGAAAATTTATTGAAATTCAACATAGAGAAGCAAAAACTTTTTAGAAAAATTTTATTATGTGAAATTTATATCAAAAATAAAAAGGGGCCCCAAATTTTGTTGAATTAAAGTTTTGCAATATTTATTTGTCTAACTAGCTTGCAGGTACATATAAAACAAAATTTATTGTCTTCTTTCCCACTGGCGGCTGTCTTTCAGTATCAATTGATAAACAAACTCCTTATCTCTTTTTAACTTTTTAAAATTTAATATATGTACCTTGTTTACAATTTTTTAAAATTTTTAGTTTTCTACATAGGTACATACACATGCAATGTAAATCAAGCAATATTTAATCTAGTTGTCCATTTCATTCAAACACATAAACAAAACATCATTTTGATGACATCGTACGTGTCGTACGTATAAATATGTACGTATGTATTATTTGTATTTAACCACAGATACTATTGATATTAGAATATCTGTATGGACCATACAATAGAAGTTTTTTAGATATTATTTTTTTGAAGCAAAATCGTTATATTGATTAATACCTTTTATAATCTACAAACACAGAATACCTACAAACTATCGATGGTAATGAATATTTTTTTAATTTTTATGTGATTTTTGTTGTAATTTGAGAGCATTTATTAATAAATGTTCTAAAAATATTTATACTAACAAATATAACATCAGTTAATCTAGAAAAATTTTAAATCCCCTCTTGTTTAACCATCCATATTCGTCAACACTTTAGTCACTTTTCATTTTCATATAGATTGTGTATATAAGTGTATTCCCACTATTTATTCAATGCTCAAAAGTATATACAAAAAAAATATTAGTTAGCAAAAATGAAATAAATACCTACATAATATTTTGTTAGATAACACATTATTAACGTTACATTTTTTTTTCTTAATATGTATACTTTTATTTGTGTATAGTTTGTTGGCAAGATATACTAGTTTTGTATGAACATTTTTGAAGGAAAAATTCGTAATATTTTCTAAAACATATTATGTTAATTCGATTTAATTTAATCAGTTTATGTATGTATGTATGTAAAGGAACATTATTTGCTCTAGCAGACTCATACATAAATACAAACAGTCTAACAGTATTACACTGAAATCGTTAAGCCGGTCCTGTGAAAAATTATTTTATCCGGACTATAGTAATTAGTTATCATTTTATGTCAACTTAAAATAGACTATGTAAGCAATAAATGGCAATAGAATTCATTAGCATTAGATCAATTGAACATATTCTTTTTATATCGTAAAGCTATCAACTCCACTAATTGGACGAAAGCTAGCGAACCTACCCTATATAATTTGATATAATTATTATAAATTATGTAATTCAGAATTTTGTACTATATATAAACAGGTGTACGGATATCGCAGGTTTATGCGAGTTGTTTTGAAAAAAATAATTTTGTCTATTTTTTAAACAAAACAAAAACATGCGTGCAGTTGAATTTTGACTTTTGCAGGTAAAACAGGTGGTCTATTGTTGGAGATATACATATAAATAAGTTGAATATTTTGCTATTATTTTGCGAACGTGTTTGCCGGTAATAATTAAATGAATTTTTATTATTTATTAAATTTTCATTGTATTTAGAAAATAAATTTAACATTTTGGAAAACTGAGCAAAGATTCACATTAATATATAATTTTCAAAAAAAAATCTCCATACTTTTTAAAAATAAAAAAAAACCCTTTTTGAAAATCTTTTTGTTTTTAGGCAATTAACTTTTTTTTCAAAAATTTGTTTTTACTGAATTTTTGTGGTGTGTGATTTAGTAAAGTTGTTCCACTTGACGTCTTGTGACGTCAATGACCGTCATGTTGTTAACAGATATTAAACACTATGTAATATGTGAACGGTTTTCAGTAAACATTCCAAATAAATTATTATCCAAAATAAAATTGTCAATTGTATTCTTTCTGTTGATGGGGTTAAACTCGAAAATCGACTCGGTAATTTTATAAATTTTACTGATGAAAAATGATGTGAACGTTTTCATATTTTCCAATATAATTATAATATTTTTTTACTTGTTAGCTTAATTTTTCCAAAATTTTTCATACATAATAATACATAATAATGGATTTTATAAGTAAATTTTTCAAACTATCAAAGCATTGACTGTTTTCATTTTAGTGAGTAATTGCAGTTCATATTTTTCGGCCTCAATTAATATTCAGAAAATAAAAAATTTCTCACGTTTTCTATATTTAACTGGCATAAATACATACGTCCCGCTTAGCAGTATGTAATTTTTGTTTTGCTGTAAATTTTGTGAAATAGTTGTTAACAAGTTCTTTTCTTGGACCCTTCATTTAATTGTTACGTTACGAAAATAACTGAATTAGAAATGAATACAATATCACTTTTTAACACGTTGACTGCCAACTGCTAAATGAGACATTAGTGCCACGTCTTGAGTACCATCACAAGTTTTGACTATCGAAAACTATCGATATTTTTTTTTTTACTATCGATAGTTTTCGATACTTTTTTTCAGTCATTTCGTTTACTTATAAATACTAAAGATAATAAAAATTTCATAGAAATTATAGCCAGAGATATAAAAACAACCATTTTAAGGGAATTTCCGGGCAAAAAGGAATAATTCCGCCCCAGCGTAAAACCGGCGACCTTTTTTCTTTTTTTTTTTTGCGCGCCGGCTATCTAAATGCCGCCCAACTTGGGTATCAAAAACTATCAATAAACTATCGATAACTATCGATAGTTTCACGACTATCGTAACTATCAATAGTCGGGACTATCGATAGTCAGAACTATCGATAGTCTGGACTATCGATAGTTCTCCATCACTAGTGTGGTGATATACACGGATGAACGTGTTAAAAATAATTTCTTTTTTTTTTTTTATCCCAATTTCATATCAACATATACCAGTATTTAAAAAATTTGTATTCCAGGTTCGAATCCCGATCCGTAAACGGATCAAAAGTTAACAATAATATAACTATCCACTTTCAGGTGTAATAACAACATCAAAATAAATTTTCGCGAGAAGGAGAAACAAGTGCTGGATCAAATTTTAGGACCGGGTCGATACGACGCACGTATCCGGCCGTCAGGCGTCAACGGGACAGGTCAGTTGTCTAAATATTTTTTTTTTAATATTAATTTTCTTTTTACACAAATTAATTGAAAAAAAATGATATTTTTCAATTAATTTCTAAGGTGTTTTTTTTTTATCGGTTCTGGGGATTTTTACTTAGGATGTGTAACATAAAGTCACAATTGTAAGAATGAAGATATACTTCATCAGTGCTTACTTCAATTTTTTTTTTCAAAATTTTTTGCTTATCAATCATTTAAAAAAAAATTAATGTACACGAAAATGAAACTGAAGTTTAAATTGAGCATTTCGCTAATGCTTCATCAATACAAACTATGCTTCTCATTTTTTCAAAATATTTTTTTGCTTTATACATAAAATTTTTATCGATCGAAAAACCCAAAAAATTATTTGTACTTGCACTCTCTTGTACAAACCAGATTCATTTTATACTTTTTCATATACCTGTTAGGGCTTTGTACATAATCTAAAAATAATTCAAAAATTACTTTTGAATAACAATTGGTGTTACTAACCGGTATAGGGTTAAAATATTTACATATCTATTATGTATAAATATCGTCTTCATATTCGGGAAATGCATGTATTGTATTTAAGGAAACACGGAAATTATTAAGTAGACTCATTGAAAATGCGAACGCAATTGTGAACAAAACACTCGTACATATAATAATACAAAAATTATAATCGCCTTTTGAAAACATTCCGGGTTTTTGTATTTGTTCGTTGGTATGTACAGTCTCCAGCATCCGTGTACCATGTATGCTCAAATCGATCGACCTCAATCTTTACGGGATGCTTCTTTCTATTTTCTGTTCTAGGCCACCGGTATAAATTTTAGTTCAATGTTACATAATATAGATATCTATTTGTTTTTTTTCTTATGTACGAATATGAATAAGAATTTTTGTTTTAACAATGATTTGACGAAATTTATACATAATACTGCAATACTAATGATTTGTTTAATATTTATACAAAATTTTTATACAATCCTTAACCCCATAATCCAATTTCGTTTCATTTAAAACGCCATTTGTTTTTTGATATATTGTTTCTGTGAGTTTTCTTCAATCATTCAAGCGTGGGTTTGATTCCCTCTTTTTTGATCATGTGTCCTAAAATTATAAATAATGTAATGATATTTGATTTTAATTTAGTAATATTTTAGTTATCCAATGAATTATTGAATGTTAATATTGATTTATTTACAGAAACAATATATTGAAAACAATTATCAATTCATGTTTAAGAGTTTCATATAATTCGGAATATTTAACGCTAGTCTATCAATTTCTGTTACAAACAGTAGAATCTCGAGTCGGTGAATCGTGGTTTTACTGTTCTATCGATTGAACATTTTTTTCTAATTAGAACAAAAATGAAAATATGTATAAATCTGCATATAATATGCTGACAGCGGACACTCGCTAAAGCTTGTATAAATTTTAATATATTTCAAAAGCGTGAAAGATTCATCTTTAATTAACATTTGTAATTTATCTCATACAGATCCATTGCTTTTTTTTCTGTTTTTGTTCTGATTTTTTCGTTCATATTTATATTGATTTTTCGATTGAAGAAAAATAATATAGAGTAGATGTGGGAAATTTATAATTTGGGATACTTCTTTATGCTAATTAAAAATATTTTCAATATATAATATGTTTAATTTAAAAGTTTTTTTTATCCATGTGACGGCACCATGAGTTTTAATGTACGTATTATGACTTTAGAAAATTCTTGTTCAATTGTAGGATTCTTGCGTTTAGGTTTTAGATAGCTTTTTTTATTTTAAAAATATTTCCGAAATTTCTGTTCCGTTTTGTTCATTTTTTTGTTTTTTGTTCTTTTTTTGGAAAATAAAAACACATAACAATTGAAATATTTTTTAAAACAAACTCCACCTATTTTTCGAATTTAAAATTTCATACGATTGTTGCAATTATTTTTTGAAAAGTATTTCAATTTTTTATTTGGTTTGCGCAAAATATACATTATTATGGGTTTGGCCCCAAATACAAATTGTCTTTATGACGTCACTTCTCAGATGGGCCAGCAATTGTCCGAGTAAACCTGTTTGTGCGCAGTATTGCAACCATTAGTGACATCAAAATGGTAAGTGGGCCTATGCTGCGCTATATGCCTGCAATTTAAACAATCTACGCTCAAATTTAGCAATTTGAAACATGCTAACGAACCTCTTATTATGATGTTTCATTATATTTTTTATCTTATATATTTATTATCTGAATACGCCTTATTCACAATAATAAAAAAAAGTACGTGATATATTTTCGTAAAATATGGGTACTAATGGGTGATAATAGCCAGTTCATTTTGTACAAATTTGTGATAATGAGACCCGAGCAACACTAGTTTGTTTGTTTTGACTTAGATCGGACTAGTCGAATAAATTTTTGATGGGCATTATTACCAGTAATTACGTAAAATTTATTATTGTGTATAAGGAATGATTTATTTTATATACATTTTTCCTGTTTTTCATATATAGTCAAAACCCTTTCAGACAAAAAATTATGAAAACTAGACACACAAAAGTTTTTTTTTTTGTAATGTAAAAACCTTATCAAATAAGTTTTTTTTTACGAATGTGATTTCATTTTCAAACTGAGTTCACCACTGGTGCGGCCAACTATTTCCAACCAGTATTTAACGAATTTCACACAAAGTGCTCAATTTGAGAATGAATTTGATTTTTTCAATGAATTTTTCAATTTAAAAATAATTTTCTTATGTAATTTTTTTTTAATATTTTTAAATTTCATTTTTTAAATATTTAGTATACTAGATGTTAGACTTTACTGTTTTATACTGATCATTTAAGAATTCTTAAGATTTTAGCATTTTAGTTCATTTTTATTAATTAATTAATTATTAAAAACGCATGATGTTAGGAATCCGTTCTATATACTAATAGAGGGACTTGTGATCCTTTAATCTAAAAATCTACGATAATATACTTTTTAAATATGAAATATTTACCAGTAATAACGTTCCTCTATTTAGTGTTTAGAATCAATTTTTTTTATTTTTATTTATTTTTTATTTTTAAAAATACATGAACTTTTCATCTGCACTGTTTCCGTATTTCAATATTTAAAATCATTTTTAAAACACAAAATTTTTGAAGTGTAAATGTCTGAAAGGGATATTCATTCAAATTTCATAATTATTAAGTTTTGTTCGTTTTATTTTTTGTTTTCGTTAATTTTGATTTTTTTAATTTTGTATTTGGTTTTTTATTTCCTTTTTTTCAAAAAAAAAAGCAAAAAATTGATATTTCAACATTAAAATACATATACATATATGTACAGTAATATTGATAAAAATTGAAACGCAGCAAGTTTTATTTGTTTTTTATTTATTTTAAATAAAGCATGTTTTTGAATTTAAACTAATATAACTAAACTAAAAAAATTAAAATCAATAACTAAATTATTTAATTGACCTTGTGGGCTTAATCCGGTAGATGACATTATCATACAATATATTTGCGATTAGAAAAATCTTTTTTTGAAATTTGCCGCGTAGTCGAAACGTTATCAACGTACGAGTGACGTCACTAATATAGTAAATAATGTAGCAATGACAACGAATCTAGTTTATGTAATGCCAGTAGGTGTACATTTTATTTCATAGAACTCTGGCCATCTTTTGAAGATATTTTTTTTCTAAACTTCGATAATTATCATCAGACGTTTAATGACGTCACAAAAACAGAGGTTAGTGGTTTGGCGGTTAAATTGAAATGGAATAAAATTCTGTCAACTGCCGGATTGTGTTATATTTGGTTCCATTGTTCAGTTATTTTTATTTTATTTATTTTTTGATTATCGAATCCTTTATTAGAGTAGCCTGAAGCCTACATTCGACATTTAGCGTTCTGGAAGGGAATATTTTTATACAGTTTATGCTTAGATTTATTTTATTTTATTTTATTTTAATTTTTATTTTGCTTTCGGATTTTTTTTATTTGGTTTAGTTTTTATATCGTGTAGTAGAGTCTTTATGAGTGAAGGGTTGATATTTATAACAAGTAATAGTTTGAAATTTTTGATTTTTCAGTTCTCCACCAAAAATCAAGTCTTCAGCAACTAATATTTTTGACATATATTTAAAATATGGTATTTCTAATGTGTTTAATGGCTAAGGTCGTTACTTTATACTAATTTTTTTAGTAGTTTATTTTTGCTATCATTTGATACTAGAGGTTTATTGTAAGATATTCAATTTATTAAGTATTAGAAATATGTGTGGTCGGTCAGATAAAGTACGCTACCAATTTTCAGGAAATTATTTTCCGTAGATAGGTTGAAATAAGATGTTGGAAAATCGGTGGTTTACTTGTACGCCGTGTCCCATACGATGTTTCCCCTGTAAGGCGTTTGGGATACAACTGAACATATTTCTAATATAACTGAGCAGGGCACAGGGTCAATTACATGAGGCTCCTAGTAAATGATTGTTTAGGAATAGTATTGCGCCGATTGTTATTGGCCCTAAATATAGACTCACCCCGCAACTTGCGCGTTCATTTCACAAATGTTTAGTCCCCTAAACACGTCGCCCGCCCCACACGTGAATACGTGGTTAGTAATTAGAACAATATTTTATTTTTTAATTGTCCGTCAGATGGCCCTGCTGTAGTCCGTGTCAACATTTTTGTGAGAAGTATATCCAAAATTGATGACGTTACGATGGTAAGTGATTTGGAATCGAGCCTCAGGCGAATCATTCATAATTTAAGGATGAGATTTGACAGTTTCGATTTTTATAAAAACTTTAAAGAATTTTTTCTAGTATTGAGTTTTTTCGATTACTAAATTTTTATTTTTTATTTTTTTATTTTTTATTTTTAAATTTTTTTTTATAATTTTGTTTTTGACTTTAGAACTGTTACGATTCATACAGAGTATAGTTTTCATTTGGCAGTAGTAGAACATTCTTATTTTTGATTTTTCGTTATTTACGAATTTAATTATGAGATTGGAAGTTTAGAGCCAGTATCATTCATTGAATTTTGTAAGCTGAAGTCTTATTCCTGTTTTTCTATACATATTCTTTTCATTGTATTGTCTTTGGTTCGATCAAAGCAAACGTTATTTTTATTGATTTTATAATATGATCCATGGCATTCTAATGGCATGTTCACATTTTACACTACTACAACTACAGCTACAACTATACATACTGTTTACCTTTACTGCTATACTGCTATACTATCATACTACTGTATAATAAGGTGGTTGTGGGTAATAACGTCCATTTAATTTTATAGATATTTACGGCAAATGAGGCTTGCCGAACAAAATATGATTCAGGAAACACACAAAAAAAAAAACAACATATTTAGTGAGCGTTATTACCTGTAAATACTTTAAAATTATTTTCGAAATACGATTTCACAAAAAAAAAGAAAATGTGAACAGTCGTTATATTGTTCTGAGGGAATTTTATTTTTTTTTTCTTTTTTGAAACGTATTTAATTGATAACTCCAATTTAGCTATTCCATATTTTCATAACGTATTTTCAAATATATTCGTATGTTACTTTTTGGAAAATTTAGATTGAATTTTTTACTTCTTCAGTTTTCTCGCCTTCCTTTTTATTATTCGAAAAATTTCTGAAAAGCATTTAAATAATAATATTCTTGAAATTATAACACCATGTTTGAGCTGGGAACGTTTAATTACCTATTATTTTATGAATTAATTAATTGATTCTAGTCAGTTAAACTGTTAATTGTCAACAATAAATAAATCGTATTAATTTTTACAGTAGTTACGTTTAAATTCAATTTTACGTTTATTGAGTTTGATTTTATTTTTAATTTTGTTTTTTGGTTCATATATATTTTAACAAAATGGCGTCATAACGTTTTTTCGAATTTATTTCGATGGAAAGTATATTTTTTATTTTATTTTTTGATCGTTTTATGAACATTCAAGCCACCGGGCTGCGAGGCCCCCAAGGCCTCCTTAAACTCTTATTAGTTGGTAGTGATAATAACAAAAAGTTAATAGCAGTACTGTAATCCTGTAAACACCACCTGTTCCTTTGTCCCCCGTCCATTCCCCGTCCACGTTCCTGTTATAACAGTTAAAAATGTGTAAATAGTGATATAAAGTATATATTTTTTTTTGGTACATAGTAATATTATTGTCACTGCTAGTTTTTGAATTATGCGATAGAAAATGATGCTTAAGTCCCCGTTCAATCGACAACACACAGCGACAAAAACCAATAATTATATTGACTAATTTGTTTTCATTTCCGGATTGGGGTTTGAATGGCGCTCTGTAGGTGATGGCCCGACAATTGTATACATCAACTTCTTTCTGCGTTCTATCAGCAAAATAGACGATTACAAAATGGTGAGTTTTAAAACAAATCGCGGTTCGACTTAAAAGTATATAATCATAATATATAATTTAAGTGTATATCTCAATATTACTATTTAGGTGTACCAAATTATTAAATATTAAAACTACTGTTACTAAAAGTCTGTAAGAAATCTATTTTTTTTTTTTTATAAAAGTCCCGAAATTCCAAAACGGAATCTTATCTAAAATCTTATTGACACGTGTATTGTTGGCCTGACTCTCACCATATCAAAATCCGATTTTTTTTTCTCTATCGAACATGCGCATCCACCACTGATTCATGATGTGCAAGTTCGAATATATATTTTTTTTTAATTGGGCATGCGTCAAATTTTGAATTATTGCACATGCTCATTAAATATATATATATATATCTATATAAATATATATAATATATATGTACGAGCATGGGCGTTTGGGTGTCGTTTATAAACTGAACATGATTACTTGTGCTTGAAATGCGCATATTCGATTTGGTACCAATGACGAATTACTCTTTTAAAATGCATGAAAAATTTTGTAAAACGTATTTGATTTGGAAACGCGTCATCTCTTACTGATTTCATTAAATTTTTGATTCGTTTTTCTTTCTTTTTTTTTTTTTGAAAATTATCAGATTCGGTAGTTTGATAGTTTCTTTATTTATTTTGAAAAAATTAAATATTGGAAGAGGGTCTGGACCATACAACTCTTTGAAAAAAAGGCTTTGACCAAGAAAGCTTTCCAAAAATTCTGAGAGTTTTTAAAAGAATTTCTTCTATAATTTGTAATTATTTATAAATTTTGTATTTTTGCCTCCTTGTACAAAGCCTCTGTCTCTGTAAACAACGATTTTTTTTTTATCATTTATATTATATATATATTTATATGTATATTTTTTTTTTTGGACTTTTTTTTTCAAAAACCTAATATTAAAATACAACTAATTTTATTTTATTAATTTGAAATACAATTGTCATGTCAATGTATTGGCTTTTTATTGTCAAACTATGCTGAATAAACAAAAAAAATGTCTCTGCGACCGACAAATTTTTACGTTTCAAGCAAAACATCCCATTTATATTTTCTTTTTTTTTTGTTCTATTTTTCCTGTAATCAAGATTCCACGAATACACGAATTTGTAGTTGTTGTTTATTCACATCAAACGTTCAATCTTAGTCAAAATGTGATTTCATGGAATCTTTTATACAATGTTCATTCAAATGAAAAACAAAAACATTTTTTTGCACCAAAATAATCGCTTCAATTTTGATTTTGTAGGTAAATAAAAATCAGTCGACTCAGAATTTTCGAGTCAACTTTGAAATTATGACCCCACTGAGCCTTTGTTAGAGTGGCCTTTTTATTTGTTTTTTAATCGATTACAGACGTTTTTTGATGCCTTTTTGTTTTGTTTTGTTTGGTTTTTTTAAAAAAAAAAAAAATACTCCCACACCAATTGTTTTGCACTGATTTAAAATATTTTATTAATAATTATTCAGAGTATACCAGAGAGCGGAATACACTGATCTACCAATAGAGTTGGACTATATAATATTTTGGACTGGGAGAAGGGCTTTATAAAATTGACTTTTAAAAGCTAGCCAAGTGTGTGTCAAACCATGCAAAGTGATGACAGACATACGAAACTATAAGCGTTCCATGGTTATAATGGATTTATAGGTCCCCGTCCAAAATATTGTATACTTTAACTCTGTTAGAAATCATTTTGTCCGCTGTCTAATACTGTGTGAGTTTTTCGAGAGTTGCCATTTTTATTACAATCAAACCGTTGATTTAATCGAAAAATTGTTCAAATAAGAGTTGTAGATATCGACGGGGGCAACCGATTGCTATAGTCAGGAGCTTTATAGCTCTTATGGTTTTCGAGCTATGATACAAATTCATAAATTTTTAAATGGGACTATATATTAATTTTTTCAATAAAACTGATCTAATGCATTAACAATATAAATGAGCAAAAAAAATTTTTTTACCCAAGTTTAATTTTTTAATTTTTCTTTAATTTATCAGTTAGGTGGTAAAAATATGCATATGTACTTGAGGCTACTTCAACCGATAGTGTTTTTCTTGTTTACATTTCCATTACATCCAAGAAAAGAACCTTTTCCAGTACCATTTCTACCATAAAAATTTGGTTGTAATAGAAATGGCAACTCTCAAAAAACTCACATGGTATATAGCAATTAACACAATGCCTACAGCAAGAAAAAAAAAATTATAACACATTTTACACAAACATACACTAATGCTTAACAAATTGCAGCAATTGGCAGATTGTTTAAAAAATAATTGAATTAATTCAATAAAAATTTCGAAAATATTCGTTACATTTTAACCAATATTCTTTGAACAAATGAAAATCTGCCAATTATTTGTATTATTTATTTAATAATATTAAAACTAAACGCCATATCGAATTTAGGAAAACACAATATAATTCAAAAAAAAGACAAATTTGATGTTAACAATAATAAATGATCACAAAATGTCTGTCAATCCAATGTAATATTTTGAATTATATTGTTATTTATAGATCAATAGCAGGGCGGTCTCGCAGCCACAGGGCCGAATATCTTATAAAAAAAAAAGACATTTTATTTTTTCAGATAGTGTATGATGGTATTCGGCTTCAATAAACTCGTTGTTGTATCGATCTTTAGGCCAGTGCAATTCGCGGCACTCACTTTTACATGGATGGTCACACGTTTTTAAGAGAAATTTATTTTCGATTTAGGGTCCCGTCGCCCTCCCGCCCCCTCTCTATCACCCAACTCATCGCGATTTTATACTTAATTTCATTATTATATAAAAACAGAAATATCCCTTTAAAATAATCATATAAAAATAAATGAACAAAAAGCCTTTAACGTGTTTTAAAATACAAATTCTAAAAAAAAAATTCACTAATTATTCACAGCAATTAAGTTTTTGGTCATTATGCTTCATCCTCACCTGAATATTGTTGACAATAGCATGTTCTGTTTTCTTTCTCATTTCTTTTCTGTTATTTTATATTTGGTTGTCTTTTTCTAATCGAATTTTATTATCCGATTAAATCGAGTTAAACTCATTTCTTGATGAACGTGAAATGTAGGGCGATTACAGGGATTCTGTGCCATTTTTCAATAAGCAAGAAATGAGGTTAACGGTAACGATATAAAGATCTTCTTACCTTTATTTATTTTAAGATCAATGTTTTAAGATAAATAAAGATAGATGAAGGTTAAATATTGAAGGATTTGATTTTTCGTTTTTATTTTTTTTTTTGTTTGTTTGTGTCTCTTTTTTGGTGTCGGAATGGATGTAAATAAATGGAAAATGTCTGTGTTTTTGTTTTTGTGTCGTGATTAAAAAGCGATGTAATTCAACCGTGATTTTCCATTTTATTCGTCTCTTCATCCTTGGATCTATAAAATCGTAAATCTTATATACAAAACGATCGTAAATGTATGAAACTGCAATTGTTGCCAGTTTTATGGTAATTATTTGAATAAGGGCAATATGTACTTATTTTATTAATCGATTCTTTTGCTGTCAGTTTTCCTGCATTTCAATCATTTACGAGAACTTGTGCGCATATAAGATTTTTGTATTTATGCTTCTCTTCTCTTCTGTTCAATCAGTTTTTTTTTTTTTTTTTTTAAATTTTTTTATTCTGTTAATTTTCTCTATATTCTACTAATTTTCAGGTTTTTCTAGCTTAAATCTGTTTTTTCTATCTTCAGATGTTTTTTTAAAAAAATAAATATTACGATCAATGGTAAAAAAAAAATGACAGATAAAAATATGAATTTTTTCACAATTTTTTTGATAAGTTTTCTCGATTATTCTTTTTTTTTGTGAAATTTTATCACAAAATACAAACAAACGTTTTTTGAACTGATTTTTAATTGATTATTGTCGTTCGCGGAGACAATTCGCGGATATGTAGCGGCATTGGTGCTAACATTTTTTCAGGTCTATTTTTGTTGTTGTGTATTTGTGTTTAAATTTTAACTACGTGTATTATTGGTTTGGGTATTTTGATTTGTTTGAAGCTTCATAAAATACTAACCGTTAGAAATTTTTTTTTTTCGATTAGAATTTATTACTATTTGTTTTTCGAAGTATTTAAATAATTAGATGGTATTTTTTCGAGAAAAATTTATAGATCAAAAGTATTCTTCGAAACGAAATGTTTTTTGATTGTGTGTAATTTTTTAATGAAATTTACCAAAAGAGAAATTTTATATTTGAGTACGACTCTGTTCTATTTGATTTCATTAATCAAATTTATTTATTTATTTTTGTTTTTTTAAGTTTCCGAAAATTTGACACGTGAAATTAACATTTTTTTTATGACCGGTCATAATATGTCTCGAAAGTGTTTCGTGTCAAGTTCTTGGCAACGTTAATGTATTTTTTTTTTTTTTTTTTTTGAAACTATACATATGTATTTATGTGACTTAATATTAATAATAGTATAAACACAATATTAAGAGACGCCTTGTATTTGAATTTTTTTTTTCGATAAAAACATTTTGGAAATTTAGGCAAGTATGTTCTATAGACAAGTAATTTTGTTTAAAAATGTTTAACCAGTTTGTATTTTGTGACGAAAATTTTTTTTACATTTTTACACAAACTTAACAGGATTCTTTTTGAACTATTCTTTTATCTTTTCTTTTTTACTTTCTCCTATTATTTTTTTATCGAAACTCTCTCTTGCATGATTTCAAAAAATATATCGTCCAATTAAAAAATTTCTTGCTTTGATCAAGAAAATGATGATGTTGATTGGACGACATATTTATCAAGCATTTTGCACGTATTTGCATGAATTGAAGCATGAAAAGTTTTTGTATAATTGTGCGCATGTGCATTAAATAAGCATGAAAGCAAATTGTATTTGTCTGTTTAATGGTAGTGTTTTGAAAAAAGCAATAATTTTTTTTTAACAAATTAAATAATTAATTATTTGCTATATTTGAAAAAATAATTAAAATTTAATAAATTAAATTTTTAAAAGTGAATGAAAAATATTTAATTGTAATTATATAAAATTTATATGAATAATTTTTAGGAATACAGCGTACAGTTAACATTTCGTGAACAATGGCTTGATGAACGTTTGAAATTTGACGATTTTGGTGGCAAATTGAAATATTTAACGTTAACGGAAGCGAGCCGTGTTTGGATGCCCGATCTGTTTTTCTCCAATGAAAAGGAGGGCCATTTTCACAATATTATTATGCCAAACGTTTACATACGAATATTTCCATATGGTTCCGTTTTGTACAGTATCAGGTAAGTTGGGTATACATGTATGTCGTCATCAGTGTCCGATCGAAGGTAAATTCGACAGTCGAAGTCCATACTCGATTGTCACTAAACTATATTTTATTTTGAAAATTAAATATTTATACTACTACGGTAAAATTACAATTTTTTCTCACAAAAATTTACATACAAGATTTTCTTTTTCGAGAATGTTTAGAGGTATCTCATGAGTGTAAACTCAAATTGGCGGGATGGTGGAGGTTGTGCTTCAGCCGCTATCTTGAATTTCAGTTTTTGACAAATATCTCAGCAACGGTGCATCTAATAGCTACTTTCAATGTTCGAAGTATCGTTAATGAGATATTGGGGGAAAATTAGATCCACGAAATTTTGACAGGTTATACGTCGAAAAATACGAATTTCATCGAAAAATGTTTCAAACAAAAGTAACGCAAAATTTAATTTTCTATAAAATTGATTCTGAGCATTTTCCTCATTAAATGCACCGCTGTCGAGATATTTGGCGAAAACTGAAATCCAAGATGGCGGCTGAAGCACAACTTCCACTGTCCCGCGAATTTGGATTTACACACATGAAATATTCCTAAACGTCTTCCGAAAAAAGGATTTCAGGAGAAAATTTTGCAAACCAAATTATTAGTGCTGCATATCTCATAACTTCATAAGTGTGTTAACAGTATAGACTCTTACGAATAATTGCACGTGATTTTGACGTTTAGATGTCTATAGCTTCTGAACTATTAGTTCTACGTAAAAAAGCTTTAAATAAAATTTGTAGAGAATTTTATGCTCAACAAGTTTTATAATAACTATTTTCAGAATATTTTTCACATCTGAGGAGATATGAGACAAAAACAACTACAACGAATTTTCACAAAGATTTAATGTTCGATGTCTTGAAAAATATTAATTTCACGGAAAAATGCTTCAAATAAAAATTGTAGGAAATTGAATTTTTGATAAAAAACGTTCTTACCATTTTCCTTGTAAGACTAATAGTCTGCGAGATATTGACGATTATTAGAAAAAGACATTTTCCAATATGGCGGCTGAAGCACAACCTCCACCATCCCGCCAATTGATATTTATATTCACAAAACATCTCTGAACAACTTGCAAAAGAAAAATCTTCTATGTAAATTTTTGCATTTTGACAGGCTTTTTCTCGGTAAATTTACTGTATTATACGAAAAATAAATATTTTGAAAACATAAAAGACCCCCGTGGCGCGGGTCGTTTTATAACAGTGACTGTGTTACGTATACATATGCATGCTAGGTTTGGACCCAAAATATGAACACAACCCGACGCGATATTACGGGAATCATCCTTATTGAAATAAACAAAATAATCGCTTGTTTAGGAAATCCAAAATATTTTATAGAATTGTAACTATGCTGAGACTCGATTTTGATTACTGAGGGTGGTCGAAGCTGAAGCCGAAGCTTCGATCGGATACTAATCGTCACTTATATGTTGAGTATCTAACGAATAAGTACTCGTAAGCTTACGTTTAACTATTTAGTAAAAGTTAGTAATATGATTTTTTTTTAAATTAACAATGTTTACGTACACGGAGAGAAAATTCATAGAAAAATTACTGTGCTCAGCACTACAATCAACGTGTAAAAGGCGAACATATTCAATTTTGTACGGTAAAAGTATAAAAATTATAATTAATCATAGAAAATTTAAAGGATAGAATGTTCTTTCCGTAATATGAGCTCCGTAAAATTTGTAAAACAGCACAGTAAAAAGTTCCATTCCCGACAAAAAAATATTTTTTAATTGTTTTTCTTACAAAAATTACCATGCTGTCTTATAATATTTCAAATGCTATCTGCTAATAGTAGAAAGAAAGAAAGAGAAGGTATCAACGCTGTCACATAGCGAGGCAGGCTGCAGAAGGTATCAACACAATCATACATGAAGGTCACATAGCCAGGCTGGTGTGACAAATAACATAGCCAGGCTGGTCACTGCTGGTGTGGTGTTGTGTGGAAACAGTATTCATTAGAATGTCTTACAGAACGGTCACCGTTTAATTCATCATTTTGTTACTTCACTATATTCAGTATTAGAATATATTGTTGCCAATCATTTTGTATGCATCATAAAGAATCGAAGGTCGGAAAAGATCGACTGTTCCTCAGTGCGTACAGCCCAAGCAACATAAGGTTGCGGGTCAGATGCGCAAATGAAAGAGTACGACAACAAGAATTAAACTATAACATATATGCATAAGAGTGTGGTAGAAGTTGTGTTAGCACATTAAATTTTACCATGCTAGCACAACAATTTTTATGAAGCCCTGACTAATACTTTTTACGTTTCAATTTAATAATATTTACATGATCGTAAAATATTTCTTACTTTGGTCGTCGATTGCGCACACATTATAAGAGAGCATGGTAATTTTTCTGAAATTTTATCTACATAAATTATATGATTTTTCTCTCCGTGTAGAAAGTCGATAATATTTAATTGATTTTAGCAAAGTTATTAACATGCTAAAAGGAAATTAACGTTAAAGCTCTCTTTTCTCTTTAATGTTTCCTTACAGTTGATTAGACAGGTAATAAACGTTTTCCAATTTCCTTTTAATTTTCACGTTTCATATCGAATGTTCCGCTTGGAAAACTATTGTATAGTTAAATATACATAATATGTTTTAAAAAAGGAAATTAATCGAAATTTACACGACTCTTACGTAAACGGTTTTTTAACGAAATTAGTTTCCTTTTGAAAAAAAGTTTTTGATGGCTTTAATGGTCATATTCACTGATGTTACTAAAAAAATTAACCCTTTGTAAGGCCGTTTCCTTTTTCTGTATCCATTTAACCCATTAAAATTCATTCCCAATCACTCTTCGTTTTTGACACTCGTTTACGAAATATTGAACTTTGAAATAGCGTGTAATATATGTGTTCCTGTGTCTAATTTCTTAACTGTGGATCCAAACAAAAAATCTAAAAAATTACTGATAGTAGCATTTTCTACGAACCTTTAAGTCGAATTACTTCGGTTACCTTACAAAGGGTTCACACCTTGCATATTTGTGATATAATTAAATATTTTTATTTATTAATATATTTTCAGAATTTCGCTTACCCTGTCATGTCCCATGAATCTAAAGCTCTATCCTCTTGATCGTCAAGTGTGCTCATTAAAGATGGCCAGTTGTAAGTGATGATAACGTTTTAAATACAGTTAAGGGGAGATTCGCTAAAAAAAAAGAAATCGATTTTTTTTTCTTCCTAATTATGTTCTATAAGGTGTTAGAAATATTCTCCTAAAATTTTATTTAAAAAAAATTAAAAATCAAAGCGTTGTGGGCATTTTAGTGCACGCAGTTTACTATAATTCAATTTAAAAAAAAAAAAAAAAAAAAAAAAAAAAAAAAAAAAAAAACTAAATACTTTTTTCTCGGAAGTACGTTTTTCGACATGATTCCTCATGTATCTCAAAAAGTATTTGAGATATCAACATAAATCAAAGTGTATATTATTCCTCGATACCGGCATTTTGGCAGGAACTAGGATCTTTTGGTTCCGTAATATATTTTCAAAATGGCGGCTATTTATAGTCGAGAAAAAGCGATGATTTTTGAAAATTTATTTTCAAAATGCGATTTTTGGCTGGTTTTTTATTTTTTTTTTTCTTAGATTCTAGTTAGTGTCATAACTGTATAATATGTACATTTTCAGAAAATTCTTGATTTTTTGATTTTGGTTCACTTGGGATTTCCGAACGCGAGGAACCATCAAGATGGAGAAATCTCGCAGTTCGACTTTAATTTTTTTTTTTTTTGTAATCTCAAGATATGTAGAAACGATGTTGTATATTTAGTTTTTTGATAAAATATTTATTTGTGTAAAAAAATAATAGAAAAAGGTCTCTTTTTGATGTTTTTAGCGAATCTCCCCTTAAAGCTCTCAATAGTGTCAAATTTGTCAAATAGGGAAATTGCGTAAATATTAATAACCCTCATATTTCGTTTCACTCTTCTCAAAATTTTTTTAGTTTTTTTTTGTAATTATTTCGTGTTTGCATGTAAAAATTCAGGTTTTTTGTATTCGTATAAAGGACATATTTTACGGTAAGTAAAATATATTTTTTTAGAATTTCTGTCATCGCATGAGGTGATCTACCGGCACTTTGTCACTTTTTAATATAGTCAGTGTTGGACCATACGCAATTTAAGATAGAATGTTTTTTTTTTTTTTTTTAAACTATAATTGAAGTTTTTTAAACTTACATAGAAAGTCAAAGGTTTAAATAATCACATTAATAGCAATTTAACGGAGAGTTCTTTTTTTTTGTTTTCAAAAAAATTGATTTTTCTTTTTTCATATTTTTAATGCAAAACGTAAAAATAAAATTGAATAAAAATTCCTAACGGTTCCGGAAATATTTACTCGCATTTATAATTTGTAAACGAAATAAGAAAAAGGGGCGTGGCCTTTGCGTGCGCAGGGCTTTCGTGAAATGACTTTTTCGAATGCGATAACGCTGAATAAATCTTGGTTTATTGTATTCATTAATGTATTGTCCAATGTGCAAACTAAAATCGTATCTTAATACTTTCAGTCCCATGGCTTCGGCATCCGAAACCAAACAAAACATCCCCAGAGGCCGACCGCGATCATTGATTAATTGAATAGTTGGTTACGCATTATGTGTGCGATGTTTATCACCATTCGTCACACGGATGTTCCCCTACTCACACAAATACATGCCAACACACACTACTCTTTTGGCTTCTATGTATAAAAGATTGTAAGATAAACAAAAAATACATAAAAAATATAATTTATATTTTTAAATAAAATTGATCTGAATGTCAGTGTATATTTAGTATGTACGTATCACGTACGTATGTTTACATGTTGAACTGTGTTGAGTCTATTCAGTGTTTGAATGATTTTATTTTATGTATTTGTTTATATAAAGTTTTTTTTTTAATATTGCCGACTTCCGGGGAAGTTTACTATTAAAGTGCTCGGGCCTCATAGTGTTAATATGCATTTGTTCAACATATATATCGCCCCCCCCCGCCGGTGCCCTAAAACGTGATTTTTTTGAAAGCGCACCATCGCTACAATTTCTAAAATTTTGACTTCATTCTAGTTTGCACACTGGAAAATTGTACTTCTTGTTAATAAAATCACTGAGGAAGAAATTCTTGAAAATTAGCGTGTTTTGGCTGAAAACTAAGAACTCCACCTTAAAGGCTAATTTTAATATTGAATAAATGTAAGAAATATTTTATCGTATAATTTAAAAAAAAAATGCTTTGTATTTTAAATTGCACTATTGAGAGCTTATATTGTATATATTTATTTTATGTGATTGTTGACTTGAATATGACTTGGACAATGGTTAACATTGGTTACAAATTTGATTTTTTTTTCTATTTGTATGTTTACAGACGGTTGGACCACGGACGATTTAGTGTTCCTGTGGAAAGAGGGTGATCCCGTGCAAGTAGTGAAAAATTTACACCTACCACGATTTACATTGGAGAAATTTTTAACCGATTATTGTAACAGTAAAACGAATACAGGCGAATACAGTTGTTTGAAAGTAGATTTACTATTCAAACGTGAATTCAGTTATTACTTAATACAGATTTATATTCCCTGTTGTATGCTGGTCATAGTGTCTTGGGTCTCATTCTGGTTGGATCAGGGTGCGGTCCCCGCCAGAGTGTCATTGGGTAAGTTAAGTTCCGTTATCGTCAGTAATCAATCGCGTGTAAAAACAAAATGATCGTATATATCGCACCTTGAGAATAAAACTGTTGCAACTGCAAATTTTTCGTTTTTGAGATTTTTATATCATTGGATTCAGCCACATTTAAGCTATCGATTGGTGAAATTTTCATTCTAAAATTCTAGAAAATAAACATGTTATACTGCATAAACTTTTTTTTTAAATTTTAACAACCTAAGATTAAATAGTTAAAAAAATTTTTGTTGCATGTACAACTGTAACAAAGCGAAAACAAACAATTAACTTTTTATTTAGATTGAAAAAGGTATATGTACAGTAGACTCCCGTTAATTCAAACCTGCGATAATTCGAAACTCTCTATAATTCAAAGGTATCACGAGTTCCCTACAAAATCTCTTTATATTTCGAACTAAAACAATACATTTTTATACACTTGGTACTTCGAACGAAAAAATCATTGCTATATAACAAAACGACGCGTTAATTCGAACTCATCGGCGTCAAACACTCGACAATTCAAAGTTGCAGAGAGAAAGAAACAGAAAGATTGTAAGTACATTTTGTGACAAGTTCAAGTTCATTCATCGCCAATGCTTAAAAAATTAAAAATGCTACCTGCGATAATTCGAACCTCTCTATAATTCATAATATTTCAAGAGCCCCTCAAGTTTCGAATTAACGACAGTCGAATGTATTTGATTTATTTTATTAAGTGTATGTTTATACACTTAATAAAATGTAATTATATGTATGTAATTATAAGTATATTTTAATAAAAATAATGCTACGAAAGGATTCGTGTAAACTCAATAAACATTAAATATGACTCAACTGTGAACATCATTATTCACTTACATTGTAAAATGATAACAGAAGAAGGAATACCAAAATGCGTGTAGTTCTGTACGTACCTACAATCCACTCTAACTAACATGTAGGTACTACTTGTCTATGAGACGACGATCTCTAATAGCAGGACGAAGGGAAGAGGAGAATTGACACGAACTGTTATGCTAAAAAGAGACAGATCACAATGAAGGCAACGACGGCGTCAGAGATCATCGCCTCATAGACAAGTTGTACCTACATGTTAGTTAGAGTGGATTGTAGGTACGTACAAAACTGCACGCATTTTGGTATTCCTTCTTCTGGTATCATTTTACAATGTAAGTGGATAATGATGTTCACAGTTTAGTCATATTTAATGTTTATTGAGTTTAGACGAATCCTTTCGTAGCATTATTTTTATTAAAGTATACTTACTTATAATTTATTTTAATTTCAAAATATGGACGCTTTCAAATGGGAATTTTCCCGTTGCCCATCTCTAGCTGTAATATAGTTATGGAATGTGTTACCTTAAACAATTACAATTAAAAAATTATATAAAGCGAAATTTTCAAAATTTCTGAATAGTATTAGTTGCAGATACAACTTTGCGTCACCAACAAAAAGTAATATTTTGTGAAATAATTAAGAAAAAATGTACTATTTGCAGATATAACATTATAATTCTAAACAGAATGCAATTTTTTGTGAAATAACTAAAAAATTTGTGGTTGCAACTGCAATGAAAATTGAAACTATGATTTTTTTCGACAAAAATTTTATCACAACATTTAAAACTAACAGTTAGAATGAACCTAACAAAGTTTCAAAGTTCTAACATAATTTGGGAAAAAGTTATTAGGTTTTAAATTTCGAAGTGATTAAAGTATTAATATTCACGAAACTGTAACTTACAAATACTGTAACATTTTTATCGACTGTGTACCTAGGAGAGATAGCAATTTCTATTATCAACATTGAACGGCAACTTTTATAACTATATTTATTTAACTACGCAATGTTGCCAGATTTTATTACTCTCAAAAATCCACTAGTCAAATTTATATTAGGGGAGACTGGGGATAAATGGTAAATTTTTAACAAATATTTTTTTTTGGGGCACTAAAACCTCAAACATATATATATATATATATATATATATATATATATATATATATATATATATATATATATATATATATATATATATATGAACACAATTATATTGTAGAGAATTTAGTTCTCGACAACTTTTCATAATGAAGTTTGTGATTTTTCCACGAAAAATGGATGTTTTTTCCTCTTTTTTGAACCTAAATTTTTTTACCATTTAGTCCCATGGTGGTGCTAAATGTTAAATGGGTGAAATTGAGTGTTTCAACATATTTTTAGCCTACTGAAACCACTTTCTGAGTTGTATAACGAAGTAAATATATGTAAAAGGATTTGAAAACGATGAGTGATGTAAAGAAAAACGCCCATTTACTGAAAAGTACAACTTTCACAAGAAGAAAAATGAAAAATTATCAGCTTGACTTATTTTTTCTAGAAATAAAAGCTACTAAAAAATTTAGAGAATTTTATAATACAACAGATAACGAATATGTAGAAATTTAGATATTTAAATTTTAAAAATATTATTTTCGATAACGAAAAGTAGGTTTTGACAGTCCAAATATGTTCGGAATACCCACAACTTGCTTCACTTAAGCCTTCAACAATTTCATTATTTTTGAGCTACGACACTCCGTTTACCAGATATTTACGATCAAAAGTTAACGTTTACGAAACATATCGAAAACCAATTTTTTTGAAAATATTCTATTGCTGACCAGATCACTGGGACAATGAAGTATAAATTAAGCCTTTATAATCAATTGATGAAAAATAACTCGGTGTCGATAATTTTCGATAACAGAAAACAGGTTTTAACAATTGCAATATATTTGGAGTACCTACAACTTGCTCCGTTTAACCCGATAAGCCGACAAATAAGAAGAGAGAATAGAAGAAAATAAAAAAAAAAAAACATTTAACATTTAGCCCCACCAATGTTTTAACACTTAGCCCCAAGGTACGTTTTGAGCTTTGACAACGATCACACAAATGATGACGATAAATATACAAAAAATTCACAATACATAAATGAACTAATATACTTGAAAATATGCCTGAAAAAACTCCGTTTCGAATGAGAAGTATGGCAGCAAAGAAAATTACTTTAGCATTATCGAAACACATTTAAGGATATGTGAACCATAACGCTCAGATGAACTTCACATTACTATAACGTCATTTGCTTTCTAGTTAAGAAAGCCCTCTAAGGTCAAAATTTCAGCTTTATAACTGTTGACATTCAAAAGATAATGCAAAAAAATCGTTTTGACAATTTACCATTTAGCCCCAGTCTCCCCTACATTATGATTTTTTATTCTCAATGCTATTCTGAATTAAGAAAAAGAAATTTAGTAATTAAATAATATTAATTTTTGACAATAAATGACAGACTTTTTTTGAACTTACAAGTAAACGTCCCGAGGCCGGACCTATCAATTTTGATGAAACTTAAATATGTTGTAGAACACTAAAAACTAAGGGACACGTATTTTTTTTTATCTGCGGAAAAACGGTTTGAAGGGGTGAAATCGCCCTCCAAAAATTGGGGTAAAAATTTAATTTTTAAAATATCTCGAAAACAGTAAGAGATAGAGCAAAAGTTTAAATTGGCGATATTACTCTTTTTTAAAGAGCTATCTATTGATATGAAATTTGTTCAAATTACATCAACAGGGGTGGTTGGGGGTTAAAATTTGGGGGTTAATTTTGCAAAAAGGGGGTGAAAAATAAACAATATAAAATTTTGTTTACAGATTTGAAATCTACGACAAAAAATCTAATTGACCTGTTTTTGCTTAATATACTAATATTAAGTCTAGGGGTAGTTAACTAGAG
The DNA here is from genome assembly GCA_035578155.1 of Brachynemurus nebulosus. Lineage (NCBI taxonomy): Eukaryota > Metazoa > Arthropoda > Insecta > Neuroptera > Myrmeleontidae > Brachynemurus > Brachynemurus nebulosus. The sequence continues at coordinate 23,701,346 of JAPWDM010000007.1, read as the reverse complement.
GGTGACTATGTCGAATAATCGTACTATTTGGGTATTTCAAGAGGTTCTTCTTCATGGAAAATAGTTTAAGACAATTAGAATAACGTAGAAATGAAATTCTCGAATTCAAAATTGAGTTTGAGCAACATTGGAGAGGGGGTGAGTCACCCTTTTAAATTACATACTAGTTTATATACACTAATTTTTGCTATTAACACACTGATAGTGGGTAAAATAATGTCACAATAAGTGGTTCTGAAGTTGGACTAAAATGAAATTCTCGAATTCAAAATTGAGTTTGCGAAACATTGGAGAGGGGGCGAGTCACCCTCTTAAATTACATACTAGTTTACATACACTAATTTTTGCAACTAACACACTGACAGGGGGTAATAATGTCACAATAGATGGTTCTGAAGTTAGACTATCGTATGTAAGGTTTTTATTAGGTTTCGTTATTTTAGGTTAGGTTATGTAATTTTCGGTATCGATAATTTTCGATAAGGAAAACTATAATATCCATTAAAAAACAAACCTAATAAAGACCTTACATATGATAGTCCAACTTCAGAACCACTTATTGTAACATTATTTTACCCACTATCAGTGTCTTAATAGCAAAAATTAGTGTATATAAACTAGTATGTAATTTAAGAGGGTGACTCACCCCCTCTCCAATGTTGCTCAAACTCAATTTTGAATTCGAGAATTTCATTTCTACGTTATTCTAATTGTCTTCAGCTATTTTCCATGAAGAAGAACTTCTTGAAATACCCAAATTGTGCGACTATTCGACATAGTCACCCTCTAGTTAACTACCCCTAGACTTAATATTAGGGCATTGAGCAAAAATAGGTCAATTAGATTTTTTGACGTAGATTTCAAATCTGTAAACAAAATTTTTATATTGTTTATTTTTCACCCCCTTTTTGCAAAATTAACCCCCAAATTTTAACCCCCAACCACCCCTGTTGATGTAATATGAACAAATTGCATATCAATAGGTAGCTCCTTAAAAAAGAGCAATATCGCCAATTTAAACTTTTGCTCTATCTCTTACTGTTTTCGAGATATTTGAAAAATGAAATTTTTACCCCAATTTTTGGAGGGCGATTTCACCCCTTCAAACCGTTTTTCCGCAGATAAAAAAAAATACGTGTCCCTTAGTTTTTAGTGTTCTATAACATATTTAAGTTTCATCAAAATCGATAGGTCCGGCCTCGGGACCTTTACTTGTTAGTACTACTTAATCTCTAGCGCTCCATCCACCTTATTAATGTCAAAAATTTAAAAAAAAATCAATTAATAATTAACCAGGTGTGACCACACTACTGACCATGGCTACACAAACATCAGGCATAAATGCCTCTTTGCCACCCGTCTCATATACAAAAGCTATCGACGTTTGGACTGGCGTCTGTCTCACATTTGTGTTTGGGGCTCTACTCGAGTTTGCGCTCGTTAATTACGCCTCGCGTTCCGATATGCATCGCGAAAATCTGAAGAAACAGCGTCGCGAAATTGAACATCAAACGTCAATGGACGCGACATCGGATCTGATGGAGACGGACAGCAACACCACATTCGCAATGGTAAGTTTTCTCACTCACTCACACACACACAATGGGTCTATTGAATAAAAAGAAGTATTCACTTTTACTTACTATTTTTTAAGTTCTTACTTAAATAAAAACATATAACTAAACACAGAATTACTGAGGGATGAAAGTCCAACAAAAAGAAAAAATATATTTTTAGTAAGAGATATACATATTTTCTTACATTAGGAAGATAAAATATTTTTACAATAAAGATGGATATAGAGTAATTATATCTAAACTCCCGCTATTAGTTTTTATATCTCTCACTCAGGTAATATTGCACTGTATATACAATGTATAAAAATACACTTGGTTGTAAAAAAAGTAATAGATCTTGAAATAGTTTGCTTATTTATATAGTAATACAATGATATACCTACTTAAATAAGTAATTTTAAATTAAATAAATAATATTAAGAAATTCATAATAATACAGTCGACTCCCGTTAATTCAACCCTGCGATAATTCGAGCCTCTCTATAATTCAAAGTTATCACGAGTTCCTTACAAAATCTCTTTATATTTTGAATTAAATCAATACATTTTTATGCACTTGGTAATTCGAACGAAAATTCATTGCTACGTAACAAAACGACGCGTTAATTCGAACTCATCGGCGTCAAACACTCGACAATTCAAAGTTGCAAAGAGAAAGAGACAGAAAGATTGTAAGTACATTTTGAGACAAGTTCAAGTTCATTCATCGCAAATGCTTAAAAAATTAAAAATGTTACCTGCGATAGTTCGAACCTCTCTATAATTTGTAAGAGTCCCTCGATTTTCGAATTAACGAGAGTCGACTGTAGCAACATTACAAAGGTAGGTTTTATGATTACATCAGGTAGTTCAATAAAATTGAATACATTTCATTTAGGTATTTATAAATACCATTTTTTTAATGGTGTTGACGCTTACTTTCATTTATTTAACGGAGTACTGTAAAGTGAACTTTGATCGCTCAGAAACTTTGCGTATACTTATACGTGATTACTTAAAAAAAGAGTTTACTTACAGGAAATAAGTAAACTCAAATAATTTCCAGTATTTACTTAATATGGAAATGTGGAAGTATTTACTGATATTTTTTAGTTGATTAAAAACCAGTAATGACTTAAGGGAGGAGTTCACGCCAGAAACAGCTAATAAACTAATTTTTTTCGAATCTCGTTTTTTGTTTTTATTTTGTTTTGTGGTTCTTTACAAACACGGTGATATATAAAACACGGCCAAAAAAATTTTTTTTCAAGTATAAAAATATTTATTTGTGAGCCGCTGCACAGACAAGTTGCTGCTCCTTTGCAGACAACGCTCGCCCCCCCCCCCCACGCGATTTTATCAGTAATATTTAGTTTTGGTGTGTACATAAGTGTTATAGCATGCACTGAAATAATGTTCTTTTATTTGTATGCCTTTGTAAACGTTTTAATAAGCAGTGAGTAAACCGCTTCTTTTGTTATTATTTTTATTTTTTACCGTTTCTCGAAAGTTGTGTTTTTCCCGATAAGGAAAATCATATCTCAAGTTCTAGAAAAGATAGAACCTTAATTTTTTTTAAAATTTTGTTCATAAACATATTGCGCATAAAGTGGAGTATGCTTTTTCCATTTGAACAATTGTAACTATTTTTAAACATTTTTTTTTTAAATAAAAAATTGGGTTTTGTAATTTTTAGAAGTTTGAGATGACAGTTTTATAGTTAATTTTTAAAATTACCTGAAACCCATACTCAGCTTTATGGACAGGTCCTTTAGAAATAAAATAATGAAAAAATATTTAAAAAATATTCATTACTTTTTGAGATATAGCGTTCCTTGTAAACGCTTAAAAGCTTGAGAAAAAGGGCCCCCTCCCCCTACAGGGAAGAGTAATGAATGTTTCAAAAACAAAATTTTTTATTTGAAACCCTCCCTAATTTGAAAAAAAATGTCAACAAGCATGCACTGAAATAATGTTCTTTTATTTGTATGCCTTTGTAAAATAATCATAAATAAAAAAGTTGCTTTTTTATTTGAACTCCCCCCTTAAATCAATAAGTACCTAATTTGGCGTTTGTTATAATTCTCCAAAATCATGTGTTTACTTGCAAGTAAAAGTTAATACTTATAAATAAATACGTTTAAATTTTTCCCAGTATTTACTTTTAAGTAAAAGGTATCTTTTATTCAAGTAAAATGAAGTAACACCTTATACTTAAAAGTATTCACTTCGCTGCATAAGTAACTACTTAATAAGGTTTTACTTTTTTTTATTCAATAGATCCAATATGGTGTTTTTGTCACTCTCTCTGTCTCTGTCAGTACATATGTGTCTGTCTCTCTTCTCTATCATTGTCTATTTTTGTCTCTATTGTGTTACGAAATTGGCCGTACTTTCAGAATTTAAATGTTGAAATCAAATAACAATTAAATTTGTTTTTACAAAAAAAAATTAACGATACTCTTTTAGAAACCTTTAGTAAGGCACCCTGGTGAACCTATTAATATGGAGAAAAGAGGTCCGTATGAATTTCATCATGATAATATCAATGAAATTACAATGCAGGCGCAGCAACCGCACTGCTGTCGGACATGGCTAAGTAAATTTCCGACACGGTCCAAACGAATTGACGTCATATCTCGAATCACGTTCCCACTTGTGTTTGCACTATTCAATCTTGTCTACTGGTCAACGTATCTGTTCCGTGAGGAAGCCTAGAATGTCTAGAATGCCTAAATGGACAATTATATCTCTACATGTGGTTCTTTTTATTAATTTTTTTTTTATTCTCCACACCGGTGGTTCTCAACTATATACAAATGATATTATCAATTAAATCAAAAATTCAGTTCTTCCAATTATATTTTAAATCTTTTATCTTCCTTTTTAGCGGTAAAAAATTTCGTAAAACATTTGAAAATTTGCACAGTATTTCGAATGCAATATTTAATAATAAATAAAAATAAACAGTATTATTTAACATAAATGTAAAACGAAGTGAGAAAAAAGCAATAGTTTTACAAATAAAAATATGCTCAAAAGCTCAAATGTTTCGTGTGACTCGGAACAAATAATGTTGAGAACCACTGTATGTAAGTTTTATTATTAAGAATATTCTAAGCCAAATTTATAAACTGATTGATTATGTACTATCTATCATTGTTATTTATTATTTTGTTTACCTTTTGGAAATTTTTCAAGGCAATAAACTCAAAAGTAAGTATTTTATTTATAATACAGAAATTTAAAAAAAAAAATTACAAAAATTAGCACAGTTGATGTGAGGCTGTGATTATCATTCAAATTTTGACAAAAAAAAAAAAAAAGTTTAAAACATGTGCTTTTATCCCCAACACAACACAAACGACAATTTTCATTTATATTTTTCGTAGATCTTTATTTCCCTGTCTAGCTTAGATAATTACCGTCCATTAAACATTTCATTTTCTCAGTTTAAATAATCAATTTTTTTTTTTTTATTGAACACTTCTTACGTTTTTAGTAAAATCTTTAAGGTACATTTTTCATGTTGATGCACTTATTGAATCACTTCGGTATTCGTTCGTTCATCGATTTAGCACAAAGTAGAGATGTCGATTTAAAATCGATTAATCGAAGATCGATTAATCGAAGCTTAAAAAATCGATTATTTTTTCGATTTTTTTCATTTGAACCGATTCATGAATCGATTATTAGAAGTAAGAGATTGATAACCGATTTTTTCCAAAAATAACTTCATTTTACTAGTAATTCTACAAAGAAACATGTGTTAAAATGAAACACCAAAAACTCTATTGTTAATTGTCACTTTTTACTCGTTATATCAACGAACCCCTCCTATGGCTCTATATAAGTCAGACTATTAATACAAAAGGAAGGAAGAGACCACCTATCTGTGCAAACGACAATCCCTTACCCACAAAAGCGACTTATTTAGAAAACATTTTTTTGTCAATTTGTTTGAAATTTTTGAATGAACTTGGTTCAATTCGTGGTATTCGTCGCACATATTCAATTGCCTTATTTTTTATAATTATAATTGAAAAGTTAACTCATTCATCGCCTTTACAAATATAATGTAAGGCGTTTTTACACGATATTACCGATATTACCTATGTACTATCAAGTAAGTCACTTAAACAAAAATTATCAGCTAATTTTATTAAACTTTTCAAAATTTCGATTTTTTAGATCGATCTCACAGAATCGATTTTTTTTAGCCGATTTTTTTTAATCGATTTTTTTTTATTTCGATTTAAATCGATCCAAAAATCGATCTTTTTTTTGGAGAATCGACATCTCTAGCACAAAGTACAGACTAGTTATGTGCGTGTCAGCCACGCAAGTGATGACAGATATCGCGAAACTAGGGCTTGGAATACCGGTGTCCGTTTATAATTCCGGTATTTATTCGGTATTAAAATTTAAAATACCTGAATTCCGGTATTTCGGTATTTTTTCGGTATTGAATGAAAATGGTATAGAAAAAAAAAAGAAAAATATCAAAAAACACTCTTAATGAAAATCGTTTTTGTATAAGTAGATAATATATTTTACTGAAAATGATTGATACCAGTAATAATAACAAACTCCATCATTTTTAAATTTTAAAAATCTAACTAAAACTAAATACAAAATATAAAATAGTAAAACGCGGTAAATGGAATAACAAAAAATAATAAAATATAAATTTTCTTCGATTCTACTGCACATTTAATTTAAAGAGATATACACACGAACTGCAAGGGTGAAAAATCATAGTTTAAATAGCCCAAAGACGTGGTGGCAAGTCTAAAATAATTTTAAAAAAATACATGGACATCAATTTTTAAATTTCACCCTTTTATTTACACTGAGGAAGGAATTTTTTAAATACCATTAGAATTAACAATATTATTCAACAATAGTAAAATATTTTACCCGAACATATAGGTAATTTTGTATTTTTTTCGACAGAAAAATACTTAAAAATATGTATTCCAGAATTGTGAATACTATGTATAAAAACATATAAACGAATATAAGGCATTTGGTCATCTGGACATTTGGAAAACATTAAACAAAATTAAAAATATTGTTAGATAAATAATAAGATAATTTATGATCCATGCTTATACTGCTATATAAAAATACTCTATAATCATTCAATATACCAATTGTAAATCTAACGTAAAAATATTGAAAATATGTAATTATATAAAGTATCTGATTTTGCTAACACCGAAACCGAAATACCGGTATTTAAAATTTTGATACCGGTTTTACAAAATGTATAAAAATGTCCGGTATTCCGATTTTTCGGTAGTACCGAAATACCGGTATCCATGCTTTACGCGAAACCACAAGGGTTCCGTGAGTTTTAATTCGGTATCGTCCACTTCGGAAGCCCAAATTTCATAGTACATGTGGTGTAGTTTTTATGTTTCGCGAACGAAAAATCTGAAAAAGTCCATGAATTTTGAGAATGGTGTGTAAATTTAGCGAATATAAGTAGGCTTAAAGAATTTTAATGCAACTTTTATTTCTTTAAAATTATTATCGAATCAGTGGTTTTAGAGAAAAACGTTTTTTCGCCAAAAATGTAAGGATATAAATGTAAAAATTTACACGATTTTACGTCTCGTGAAAAAAATTTAAACATCACGTGACGATAACGTCAGGTGTCGACATAAAAATGTATCTTTGAGACATAGACGATTAGTCGAAAATATGTTTGTTACCAAGCAATTTTTCTTCAAAACTTAGAAAAGAACACTTGAACTCAATTGCTCAGTAAAAAAAAAAGAAAATTATGCAAAATATCAAGGTTATATTCACACAACATACACTTTAACGGCCTTTACCATTTAAAAAGTAACAATTTTTATATAGATCATGTATTTTAGAAATGACTAAGTCGAATTAATTCTTATAATTAAACAATTTATTAGCATTTTTTGAATTTTTATTTAAAAAAAATTTTCAATTAATGACAACAAATCACACCAACGTAATTGATTTAGATTTAGATAATTAAAAAAAGAAAAAAAAAACAAATTAAAGACACGTGTTAATTTTATTGATTGGTTTGTGTCTTATGGCCACTACTGTAAATTTAAGTTTAATCGTAATTAATATATTAAATAAAATTTACAATTAAGAGAAAATTAAATTTATTTAAAAAAAAATATTTGTCAATTTGTAAATATTTGAAAAAAAAAATTGTTATTATTTGTTATAATAATTTAGTAAATTTTATTTTATCGGTGAGAATTCATTAGAATGTTTGACTGTTAAAATTTTATAAATATTATATATTACATTTACGATTGGCGTGACACAAAGGCAAAAGAAATTCAATGAAATGTATAAGATTATGTGCTCGTACAGCGTGTACTATTTCAGTGCACGTAAATATCGTGCTTTTTCAGCGAACAACCAAACCCATAAAACCATACACAATAAAAGTAAACCAGGCAACAATCGCTGAATTTATAAATGTTATTTATATACACCCTTAAAATTGCTGTTCCTCTGGCTGTACGAGCTAATGTACATAATGGTAGTTTTTTTCGCATTAACCCCCCCCCCAAAAAAAAAGTGTAAAATATCAAAATTGCAACAACTTTAAATAAAAAAAATTAGTTTTTCACTTTCGTTTGTGTTAATATTCGTCGAAATTCGATCTTACGGTCATTGGTGAAGCGACTAAATACATATTGCGATTTAATGCGGAAAAAGATTGCCTATAGAAAGGTGCATTTTATCTTTTTTATTTAATTTACCACTTTTTGTAAAGTGACCATATTTACTATATTATTTGTGTAAATTCTCGATTTTCATACGTGACGGGGATGTGGTGTACGAATATCGAGGCCGTACTGTATTTCAAAATTAAATATTGGAACTTACAGGGTTGTTGAATAATTTTTTTTGTAATACATACTTTTTTTTTTTGTTCATATAATTTTTTAGTATTAAATTACTGAAACTGAAGCACTTGGACACCATTTTAGATAAATGATGCAATATAATAATCAATATTACACAAAGTATGGTCACTAAAAACTTATGTCAATATTAGCGAAATGTAAATAGTTAACAAAATTTTTTTTTTTTAAAGACGTAATTATTAACGTAATAATTGTGTCGCCTAGTATCAAAATCTACTAAATGCACTTTTCGAATTTTTTGATTTTTTAGGGCCATTAATTTTTAAATGCAACAAGGCATATGCCCCTTAACATTTTTTGTTGTAATTTTAACTGCTTACTAAAGAAATCTGCAACTGAAATATAACATAATTTTCAAATCCTGCTAAAATTACATTGAAAACTTTACAAATTCTGCTAAATACCCATACATGACGTATATTTTAGATTTTAACCGTTCAAATTTTAATTTTTTCACTGACATACGGGACGTACGAAGTATAAAATTATGTTTTTACGTAAAATTTGTATTTTAGTATTTATCTAAAATTTTAAATAATGAAATCGTAGATGTAAATGAATTACTAAGTAAGCACTTTGGTTTTAAGTGACAAAATGAAAATAGTTTACAATATTACAAAACAAATTGTATCGTCTATCCCTGATACATCCAATATTGCTGAATCAAGTTTTTTTTTTTTTAATAAATTTCCCTTATAATTTCTGTTTTAAAACGCACTTTATATAAATGTTACTATCAAAACCTAATAAATTCAAATAATTTTGATTAAAAAAGGGGTAAAACGATAATTTTGTTTTTTGATAATAGTACTAATCATCTTTTTTACCTTGTTAGTTAATATAATTATGACTTTTTAATCGAAAAATTAATTTTGAACTGAGTTATGGTTTTTTGCGATTTCCCATGATTTTTATAAAGTGGAATTAGTAGATTTTGATACTAGGCAACTCAATTTTACAATTTTTTTTTTTTTTTTTATACAGTAGCGTGTAGTCATTATTATGTTGGTAACTGTACTTTATGTTATTAAATTACATAAAGGGCATTTTGATTTTACTTTTATTAATATAAAATAGCTATAAAAAATATGTTTTAAGTAAACATAAAATTACTATTTAGACTGTAAGTGAATAAGACAAGTATTTGTACATAAAAAATATATCTCAATAAAAAAATTAAGTTGTAAAAAATCGAAATTAATATAAAAATTAATATTTATTTTGAAGTTTCTTTTTTTTGTTATTTTATTTCTGAAAAACAAAAAGGTTTTGTCCTGGTTAAAAAAAAAAACGCTTTTAAAATAAATCTTTATTACCAGAATGTTTAAAACATTATTTTACAATTCATTTGCACTTTCATGAAAAACAGCGAAGATCCTTTTTGTTTAGATATTTTTTTCAGATTGGAAGGCTTCCAAAATGAATTTTCTTTTACCACTTTCCATCTGGGTCTGAAACATATGAAATAAGTTACATTATCATTTAAGACGGTTCGTGAAGTTTGAGTTGTCCACACGTATTTCAATGAACTGAAGATCACATTAGGGTCCCGTTCCAGTTTTGGTACGGAACATTAAAAATTACAGATTACTTGAAAGGAACTTTCAATGAACGTTGTTTTGGTTAATTTCAGTCAGATATAGGCAACCAAATTATCACATAAGGTAACGGGCCTAGTTTCTGACCTTTTAAGAGTGACGGCTGAGGTTAAACGACAGTAATAAATATAAGTTTCAACTTAAGAGACAATTAATAATTTTATCAACTAGTTTATGGCTTTCAAAATAAAGTCATGCAAGTAAAATAATTATTTGAATTGAATTAATGATTTAAATTAATGTTTTAAAAATTGACAAAAAGGACCCAGTTTCTGACCTTCAAAATTTCTCATGTGACAGTTTCTGACCCTGACAGTGGCCTAGTTTCTGATCCTTAAATTTAAAAATACAGTTTTTTTAAAATTTAATTTACAAATAATTTTTTATTGATAAAAATGAATGTTTAATGATATATACGTTATAAAAAATAACAAAAACTAATCGAAGATAACTATAAATAACAAAATAACTAACAAAAACTGGTTAGAATTTAATTGGGCCATACCACTTTAGAAGTGAGCCTAGTAATTGACCCTCATATTTCAATAATAAAAATCATTCTAAGGTATTTTATAAATATTTTAAAATAAATTTTAAACAAATATTAACCTGCTCATATATTTTTAATTAAGTTTTCATACTTACATGATGAATATTGCACAGATCAAAATGAGTACTTTGTAACATAAACTGTTAGGAAACTACCAAAAAAATAGTTTTTACACACATTTTAAACTTAAAATTTTTTTTTATTTAGTTAATATATTCTAAACTTTTTAAATTGCTGTTCATTAGACACAGAATAGATTACTTTAAATTAAGAATTTATTTTTTTTCTTATTTAAAATATAGTTTTTTTATTAATTTATAACAAAGTTGAAAAGGTCAGAAACTGGGCCAGGATCAATTACCGGGTCTTTTACCTTATTTGACTGCTGTAGTAAGAGTAACACATACTGGAAATGAATACGTAAGTTATAAATTTCGGAATTAAATTATGAGTCAATAGAGGAAATAAAGTTTACCTGATTGAACTTGCAATGCCAACAATATTTTAAATAAGTGACATCAATTGAAATGTCATTCAACCACATACAGGAAACTGTACCAAGAGTTTGCGTTAGTTCAGTTGAATTTACACAGATGGCACTATTCGAAAAATAAATTTATCAAAAATAACATTCAATCAAATACAGAAATCTGCAGTCATTTGCCTAGTTAAGCCCCGTACACAATTGACTGCTATATAGTTAGCAGTCTAAAAATTTATTTTTAATTGAAAATACTATTCGATTGGGAATCATTTGGGAAAATTTAGGAATATTATTTTTTTTTTTTATTTAGGACATTGTAATTAGTGAGTAATTAATTAGTCTTTTTTAACGTATAGTTAGCAGATCATGAAAATAAAAAAAAATATTTTATTTTACGTTATTTGATAGTAAATAGTTTGGGAAGAACATTAAAATTAATCACACCATTTGGGAATTCATAATTAATTAATTATGCCGATTTTTCTGTTTACGATTTTACATGTACAATATATTTAATGACTGACGCCACTGACTAATATAGCGGCAAAATTCAAACACTTTTGTATGTTAAAATTATGAATTATTTTTCGAATTGTACTTCATTAGTATGTTGGATATAAAACATAACTTTTCAGTTCATACTTTCCGTCAATTATGTAAATATACAAAATATTATTTTTTTTTTTTTTTGGTGCAGTGGTCTAAATGATATATAGTTAAAAATTTGTTAGAAATGACCGCAATGTCCAACATCCTGGTAACTTTTTTCAATCGGACAGCTCAGATTTTCAAAGCCGAATGTGCACTTCTCTAAATCGCACGCCAAATTTCTAAATGGGACACCAATATTTTTAAATCGGAAGTTTTTTTTTTTTTAATCTGAAGCCGCTCGTCAGTTCCTCCAAATCGGAATTCAGTTTCTCTAGATGATACGTAAGCCTCTTTGGATCTGTAGTCGGTCGTCAGTTTCGATAAATCGGACTTCAGTTTTCCAAATCGAACGTCAGTATTTCTGAATGTGAAGACGGTCATCAGTTTCTCATGGCTTCTCGGTCACTCTAAAGAACTTTTAATTACTATTTTTCAAACAAATACGACCATTTTTTAATCCTTTCATTTATGTTTTCCTAATACCATTTTCGAATTTCTTATAAATTTCGTCACTTTTTAGAAAAATCCGAATATCGTATTACGAGAACATAAATGCCAGAAGTAAGAAAATTCGATATAACTAAAGTATATCATAAAGGAAAATTTATTGTTAAAGAAGATTCGATTTAAATTTCCTTTTTCATAAAACTGTTCTTTCCATTCGCAATTTTCCATTTTCTATAGGATTTATGGATTTTAGAAAATTTTTTAATTTTTAGAAAAAATCGACTTTTATCCCGCCATCTACTTATGTTCTCTTAATACCAGTTTTGAAATTTTTAAAACACCATTTTTTTAAGAAAAGCACATTCTTTTACCTCCTTCAAGTTATAGTCTCCTACTACCAATTTTCAATTTTTGTAAGTTTTGCCATTTTTTTGAAAAATCCAAGTATCGTATTAGGAGAACATAAATGCGAGGAGTAAGAAAATTCGATTTAAGAAGGATATGTCGTGCAACAATTTACTCTCCAACGAAAATTTTTGTTAAGGAAGATGGGATTTAAATTTCCATTTTCATAAAACTGTTTTTCCCATTCGCAATTTTCCATTTTCTATAGGGTTTCTGGATTTTCGAAAATTTTTCAATTTTCAGAAAAAATCGATTTTTTTCCCGCCACCAACTTATGTTCTCCTAATACAAATTTCGAAATTTTGAAAAAATCCGGTTTTTTTAAGAAAAGCAAATTTTTTTGACCTCCTTCAAGTTATAGTCTCCTAATACCAATTCTCAATTTTTGTAAGATTTGCCATTTTTTTGAAAAATCCAAGTATCGTATTAGGAGAACATAAATGCGAGGAGTAAGAAAAATCGATTTAAGAAGGATATGTTTTGCAACAGTTTACTGTCATGAAAGTGAAAAAATATACGGTCACGAGAGTGAAATTTAATCTCATGAGAGTGCAACTAACTCTCACGAGAGTGGAACTAACTCTCACGAGAGTGGAACTAACTCTCACGAGAGTGAAAATTACTCTCACAGGAGTGGAAATTACTCTCACGAGAGTGGAACTTACTCTCACCAGAGTGAAAATTACTGTCACGAGAGTGGAAATTACTCTCACGAGAGTGGAACTTACTCTCACGAGAGTGTAATTTACTCTCACGAGAGTGAAATTTACTCTCACGAGAGTGGAAATCACTCTCACGAGAGTGGAATTTACTCTTACGAGAGTGGAAATTACTCTCACGAGAGTGGAACTAACTCTCACGAGAGTGGAACTAACTCTCACGAGAGTGGAAATTAATCTCACGAGAGTGGAAATTACTCTCACGAGAGTGGAACTTACTCTCACGAGAGTGGAACTTACTCTCACGAGAGTGAAATTTACTCTCACGAGAGTGGAACTTACTCTCACGAGAGTGGAATTTACTCTCACGAGAGTGGAATTTACTCTCACGAGAGTGGAAATTACTCTCACGAGAGTGGAAATTACTCTCACGAGAGTGGAACTTACTCTCACGAAAGTGGAACTTACTCTCACGAGAGTGAAATTTACTCTCACGAGAGTGGAACTTACTCTCACGAGAGTGGAACTTACTCTCACGAGAGTGGAACTTACTCTCACGAGAGTGAAACTTACTCTCACGAGAGTGGAACTTACTCTCACGAGAGTGGAACTTACTCTCACGAGAGTGGAATTTACTCTCACGAGAGTGGAAATTACTCTCACGAGAGTGGAAATTACTCTCACGAGAGTGGAAATTACTCTCACGAGAGTGGAACTTACTCTCACGAGAGTGGAACTTACTCTCACGAGAGAGGAAATTACTCTCACGAGAGTGAAAATTACTCTCACGAGATCGAATTTTTTGAAGGAAAATTTTTGTTAAGGAAGATGGGTTTTTCCCATTCGCAATTTTCCATTTTCTATAGGGTTTCTGGATTTTCGAAAATTTTTCAATTTTCAGAAAAAATCGATTTTTTTCCCGCCACCAACTTATGTTCTCCTAATACAAATTTCGAAATTTTGAAAAAATCCGGTTTTTTTAAGAAAAGCAAATTTTTTTGACCTCCTTCAAGTTATAGTCTCCTAATACCAATTCTCAATTTTTGTAAGATTTGCCATTTTTTTGAAAAATCCAAGTATCGTATTAGGAGAACATAAATGCGAGGAGTAAGAAAAATCGATTTAAGAAGGATATGTTTTGCAACAGTTTACTGTCATGAAAGTGAAAAAATATACGGTCACGAGAGTGAAATTTAATCTCATGAGAGTGCAACTAACTCTCACGAGAGTGGAACTAACTCTCACGAGAGTGGAACTAACTCTCACGAGAGTGAAAATTACTCTCACAGGAGTGGAAATTACTCTCACGAGAGTGGAACTTACTCTCACCAGAATGAAAATTACTGTCACGAGAGTGGAAATTACTCTCACGAGAGTGGAACTTACTCTCACGAGAGTGTAATTTACTCTCACGAGAGTGAAATTTACTCTCACGAGAGTGGAAATCACTCTCACGAGAGTGGAATTTACTCTTACGAGAGTGGAAATTACTCTCACGAGAGTGGAACTAACTCTCACGAGAGTGGAACTAACTCTCACGAGAGTGGAAATTAATCTCACGAGAGTGGAAATTACTCTCACGAGAGTGGAACTTACTCTCACGAGAGTGGAACTTACTCTCACGAGAGTGAAATTTACTCTCACGAGAGTGGAACTTACTCTCACGAGAGTGGAATTTACTCTCACGAGAGTGGAAATTACTCTCACGAGAGTGGAAATTACTCTCACGAGAGTGGAACTTACTCTCACGAGAGTGGAACTTACTCTCACGAGAGTGAAATTTACTCTCACGAGAGTGGAACTTACTCTCACGAGAGTGGAACTTACTCTCACGAGAGTGGAACTTACTCTCACGAGAGTGGAACTTACTCTCACGAGAGTGAAACTTACTCTCACGAGAGTGGAACTTACTCTCACGAGAGTGGAACTTACTCTCACGAGAGTGGAATTTACTCTCACGAGAGTGGAAATTACTCTCACGAGAGTGGAAATTACTCTCACGAGAGTGGAAATTACTCTCACGAGAGTGGAACTTACTCTCACGAGAGTGGAACTTACTCTCACGAGAGTGGAACTTACTCTCACGAGAGTGGAAATTACTCTCACGAGAGTGGAACTTACTCTCACGAACGTGGAACTAACTCTCACGGGAGTGGAATTTACTCTCACGAGAGAGGAAATTACTCTCACGAGAGTGGAAATTACTCTCACGAGATCGAATTTTTTGAAGGAAAATTTTTGTTAAGGAAGATGGGTTTTTCCCATTCGCAATTTTCCATTTTCTATAGGGTTTCTGGATTTTCGAAAATTTTTCAATTTTCAGAAAAAATCGATTTTTTTCCCGCCACCAACTTATGTTCTCCTAATACAAATTTCGAAATTTTGAAAAAATCCGGTTTTTTTAAGAAAAGCAAATTTTTTTGACCTCCTTCAAGTTATAGTCTCCTAATACCAATTCTCAATTTTTGTAAGATTTGCCATTTTTTTGAAAAATCCAAGTATCGTATTAGGAGAACATAAATGCGAGGAGTAAGAAAAATCGATTTAAGAAGGATATGTTTTGCAACAGTTTACTGTCATGAAAGTGAAAAAATATACGGTCACGAGAGTGAAATTTAATCTCATGAGAGTGCAACTAACTCTCACGAGAGTGGAACTAACTCTCACGAGAGTGGAACTAACTCTCACGAGAGTGAAAATTACTCTCACAGGAGTGGAAATTACTCTCACGAGAGTGGAACTTACTCTCACCAGAGTGAAAATTACTGTCACGAGAGTGGAAATTACTCTCACGAGAGTGGAACTTACTCTCACGAGAGTGTAATTTACTCTCACGAGAGTGAAATTTACTCTCACGAGAGTGGAAATCACTCTCACGAGAGTGGAATTTACTCTTACGAGAGTGGAAATTACTCTCACGAGAGTGGAACTAACTCTCACGAGAGTGGAACTAACTCTCACGAGAGTGGAAATTAATCTCACGAGAGTGGAAATTACTCTCACGAGAGTGGAACTTACTCTCACGAGAGTGGAACTTACTCTCACGAGAGTGAAATTTACTCTCACGAGAGTGGAACTTACTCTCACGAGAGTGGAATTTACTCTCACGAGAGTGGAATTTACTCTCACGAGAGTGGAAATTACTCTCACGAGAGTGGAAATTACTCTCACGAGAGTGGAACTTACTCTCACGAGAGTGGAACTTACTCTCACGAGAGTGAAATTTACTCTCACGAGAGTGGAACTTACTCTCACGAGAGTGGAACTTACTCTCACGAGAGTGAAACTTACTCTCACGAGAGTGGAACTTACTCTCACGAGAGTGGAACTTACTCTCACGAGAGTGGAACTTACTCTCACGAGAGTGGAAATTACTCTCACGAGAGTGGAACTTACTCTCACGAGAGTGAAATTTACTCTCACGAGAGTGAAATTTACTCTCACGAGAGTGGAACTTACTCTCACGAGAGTGGAATTTACTCTCACGAGAGTGAAATTTACTCTCACGAGAGTGGAATTTACTCTCACGATAGTGAAATTTACTCTCACGAGAGTGGAACTTACTCTCACGAGAGTGGAACTTACTCTCACGAGAGTGGAATTTACTCTCACGAGAGTGGAAATTACTCTCACGAGAGTGGAAATTACTCTCACGAGAGTGGAACTTACTCTCACGAGAGTGGAACTTACTCTCACGAGAGTGGAACTTACTCTCACGAGAGTGGAACTTACTCTCACGAGAGTGGAACTTACTCTCACGAGAGTGGAAATTACTCTCACGAGAGTGGAACTTACTCTCACGAGAGTGGAACTTACTCTCACGAGAGTGGAAATTACTCTCACGAGAGTGGAACTTACTCTCACGAACGTGGAACTAACTCTCACGGGAGTGGAATTTACTCTCACGAGAGAGGAAATTACTCTCACGAGAGTGAAAATTACTCTCACGAGATCGAATTTTTTGAAGGAAAATTTTTGTTAAGGAAGATGGGTTTTTCCCATTCGCAATTTTCCATTTTCTATAGGGTTTCTGGATTTTCGAAAATTTTTCAATTTTCAGAAAAAATCGATTTTTTTCCCGCCACCAACTTATGTTCTCCTAATACAAATTTCGAAATTTTGAAAAAATCCGGTTTTTTTAAGAAAAGCAAATTTTTTTGACCTCCTTCAAGTTATAGTCTCCTAATACCAATTCTCAATTTTTGTAAGATTTGCCATTTTTTTGAAAAATCCAAGTATCGTATTAGGAGAACATAAATGCGAGGAGTAAGAAAAATCGATTTAAGAAGGATATGTTTTGCAACAGTTTACTGTCATGAAAGTGAAAAAATATACGGTCACGAGAGTGAAATTTAATCTCATGAGAGTGCAACTAACTCTCACGAGAGTGGAACTAACTCTCACGAGAGTGGAACTAACTCTCACGAGAGTGAAAATTACTCTCACAGGAGTGGAAATTACTCTCACGAGAGTGGAACTTACTCTCACCAGAGTGAAAATTACTGTCACGAGAGTGGAAATTACTCTCACGAGAGTGGAACTTACTCTCACGAGAGTGTAATTTACTCTCACGAGAGTGAAATTTACTCTCACGAGAGTGGAAATCACTCTCACGAGAGTGGAATTTACTCTTACGAGAGTGGAAATTACTCTCACGAGAGTGGAACTAACTCTCACGAGAGTGGAACTAACTCTCACGAGAGTGGAAATTAATCTCACGAGAGTGGAAATTACTCTCACGAGAGTGGAACTTACTCTCACGAGAGTGGAACTTACTCTCACGAGAGTGAAATTTACTCTCACGAGAGTGGAACTTACTCTCACGAGAGTGGAATTTACTCTCACGAGAGTGGAATTTACTCTCACGAGAGTGGAAATTACTCTCACGAGAGTGGAAATTACTCTCACGAGAGTGGAACTTACTCTCACGAAAGTGGAACTTACTCTCACGAGAGTGAAATTTACTCTCACGAGAGTGGAACTTACTCTCACGAGAGTGGAACTTACTCTCACGAGAGTGGAACTTACTCTCACGAGAGTGGAACTTACTCTCACGAGAGTGAAACTTACTCTCACGAGAGTGGAACTTACTCTCACGAGAGTGGAACTTACTCTCACGAGAGTGGAATTTACTCTCACGAGAGTGGAAATTACTCTCACGAGAGTGGAAATTACTCTCACGAGAGTGGAAATTACTCTCACGAGAGTGGAACTTACTCTCACGAGAGTGGAACTTACTCTCACGAGAGAGGAAATTACTCTCACGAGAGTGAAAATTACTCTCACGAGATCGAATTTTTTGAAGGAAAATTTTTGTTAAGGAAGATGGGTTTTTCCCATTCGCAATTTTCCATTTTCTATAGGGTTTCTGGATTTTCGAAAATTTTTCAATTTTCAGAAAAAATCGATTTTTTTCCCGCCACCAACTTATGTTCTCCTAATACAAATTTCGAAATTTTGAAAAAATCCGGTTTTTTTAAGAAAAGCAAATTTTTTTGACCTCCTTCAAGTTATAGTCTCCTAATACCAATTCTCAATTTTTGTAAGATTTGCCATTTTTTTGAAAAATCCAAGTATCGTATTAGGAGAACATAAATGCGAGGAGTAAGAAAAATCGATTTAAGAAGGATATGTTTTGCAACAGTTTACTGTCATGAAAGTGAAAAAATATACGGTCACGAGAGTGAAATTTAATCTCATGAGAGTGCAACTAACTCTCACGAGAGTGGAACTAACTCTCACGAGAGTGGAACTAACTCTCACGAGAGTGAAAATTACTCTCACAGGAGTGGAAATTACTCTCACGAGAGTGGAACTTACTCTCACCAGAATGAAAATTACTGTCACGAGAGTGGAAATTACTCTCACGAGAGTGGAACTTACTCTCACGAGAGTGTAATTTACTCTCACGAGAGTGAAATTTACTCTCACGAGAGTGGAAATCACTCTCACGAGAGTGGAATTTACTCTTACGAGAGTGGAAATTACTCTCACGAGAGTGGAACTAACTCTCACGAGAGTGGAACTAACTCTCACGAGAGTGGAAATTAATCTCACGAGAGTGGAAATTACTCTCACGAGAGTGGAACTTACTCTCACGAGAGTGGAACTTACTCTCACGAGAGTGAAATTTACTCTCACGAGAGTGGAACTTACTCTCACGAGAGTGGAATTTACTCTCACGAGAGTGGAAATTACTCTCACGAGAGTGGAAATTACTCTCACGAGAGTGGAACTTACTCTCACGAGAGTGGAACTTACTCTCACGAGAGTGAAATTTACTCTCACGAGAGTGGAACTTACTCTCACGAGAGTGGAACTTACTCTCACGAGAGTGGAACTTACTCTCACGAGAGTGAAACTTACTCTCACGAGAGTGGAACTTACTCTCACGAGAGTGGAACTTACTCTCACGAGAGTGGAATTTACTCTCACGAGAGTGGAAATTACTCTCACGAGAGTGGAAATTACTCTCACGAGAGTGGAAATTACTCTCACGAGAGTGGAACTTACTCTCACGAGAGTGGAACTTACTCTCACGAGAGTGGAACTTACTCTCACGAGAGTGGAAATTACTCTCACGAGAGTGGAACTTACTCTCACGAACGTGGAACTAACTCTCACGGGAGTGGAATTTACTCTCACGAGAGAGGAAATTACTCTCACGAGAGTGGAAATTACTCTCACGAGATCGAATTTTTTGAAGGAAAATTTTTGTTAAGGAAGATGGGTTTTTCCCATTCGCAATTTTCCATTTTCTATAGGGTTTCTGGATTTTCGAAATTTTTCAATTTTCAGAAAAAATCGATTTTTTTCCCGCCACCAACTTATGTTCTCCTAATACAAATTTCGAAATTTTGAAAAAATCCGGTTTTTTTAAGAAAAGCAAATTTTTTTGACCTCCTTCAAGTTATAGTCTCCTAATACCAATTCTCAATTTTTGTAAGATTTGCCATTTTTTTGAAAAATCCAAGTATCGTATTAGGAGAACATAAATGCGAGGAGTAAGAAAAATCGATTTAAGAAGGATATGTTTTGCAACAGTTTACTGTCATGAAAGTGAAAAAATATACGGTCACGAGAGTGAAATTTAATCTCATGAGAGTGCAACTAACTCTCACGAGAGTGGAACTAACTCTCACGAGAGTGGAACTAACTCTCACGAGAGTGAAAATTACTCTCACAGGAGTGGAAATTACTCTCACGAGAGTGGAACTTACTCTCACCAGAGTGAAAATTACTGTCACGAGAGTGGAAATTACTCTCACGAGAGTGGAACTTACTCTCACGAGAGTGTAATTTACTCTCACGAGAGTGAAATTTACTCTCACGAGAGTGGAAATCACTCTCACGAGAGTGGAATTTACTCTTACGAGAGTGGAAATTACTCTCACGAGAGTGGAACTAACTCTCACGAGAGTGGAACTAACTCTCACGAGAGTGGAAATTAATCTCACGAGAGTGGAAATTACTCTCACGAGAGTGGAACTTACTCTCACGAGAGTGGAACTTACTCTCACGAGAGTGAAATTTACTCTCACGAGAGTGGAACTTACTCTCACGAGAGTGGAATTTACTCTCACGAGAGTGGAATTTACTCTCACGAGAGTGGAAATTACTCTCACGAGAGTGGAAATTACTCTCACGAGAGTGGAACTTACTCTCACGAGAGTAGAACTTACTCTCACGAGAGTGAAATTTACTCTCACGAGAGTGGAACTTACTCTCACGAGAGTGGAACTTACTCTCACGAGAGTGAAACTTACTCTCACGAGAGTGGAACTTACTCTCACGAGAGTGGAACTTACTCTCACGAGAGTGGAACTTACTCTCACGAGAGTGGAAATTACTCTCACGAGAGTGGAACTTACTCTCACGAGAGTGAAATTTACTCTCACGAGAGTGAAATTTACTCTCACGAGAGTGGAACTTACTCTCACGAGAGTGGAATTTACTCTCACGAGAGTGAAATTTACTCTCACGAGAGTGGAATTTACTCTCACGATAGTGAAATTTACTCTCACGAGAGTGGAACTTACTCTCACGAGAGTGGAACTTACTCTCACGAGAGTGGAATTTACTCTCACGAGAGTGGAAATTACTCTCACGAGAGTGGAAATTACTCTCACGAGAGTGGAACTTACTCTCACGAGAGTGGAACTTACTCTCACGAGAGTGGAACTTACTCTCACGAGAGTGGAACTTACTCTCACGAGAGTGGAACTTACTCTCACGAGAGTGGAAATTACTCTCACGAGAGTGGAACTTACTCTCACGAGAGTGGAACTTACTCTCACGAGAGTGGAAATTACTCTCACGAGAGTGGAACTTACTCTCACGAACGTGGAACTAACTCTCACGGGAGTGGAATTTACTCTCACGAGAGAGGAAATTACTCTCACGAGAGTGAAAATTACTCTCACGAGATCGAATTTTTTGAAGGAAAATTTTTGTTAAGGAAGATGGGTTTTTCCCATTCGCAATTTTCCATTTTCTATAGGGTTTCTGGATTTTCGAAAATTTTTCAATTTTCAGAAAAAATCGATCTTTTTCCCGCCACCAACTTATGTTCTCCTAATACAAATTTCGAAATTTTGAAAAAATCCGGTTTTTTTAAGAAAAGCAAATTTTTTTGACCTCCTTCAAGTTATAGTCTCCTAATACCAATTCTCAATTTTTGTAAGATTTGCCATTTTTTTGAAAAATCCAAGTATCGTATTAGGAGAACATAAATGCGAGGAGTAAGAAAAATCGATTTAAGAAGGATATCTCGTACAACAATTTACTCTCCAACGAAAATTTTTGTTAAGGAAGATGGGATTTAAATTTCCATTTTCATAAAACTGTTTTTCCCATTCGCAATTTTCCATTTTCTATAGGGTTTCTGGATTTTCGAAAATTTTTCAATTTTCAGAAAAAATCGATTTTTTTCCCGCCACCAACTTATGTTCTCCTAATACAAATTTCGAAATTTTGAAAAAATCCGGTTTTTTTAAGAAAAGCAAATTTTTTTGACCTCCTTCAAGTTATAGTCTCCTAATACCAATTCTCAATTTTTGTAAGATTTGCCATTTTTTTGAAAAATCCAAGTATCGTATTAGGAGAACATAAATGCGAGGAGTAAGAAAAATCGATTTAAGAAGGATATGTTTTGCAACAGTTTACTGTCATGAAAGTGAAAAAATATACGGTCACGAGAGTGAAATTTAATCTCATGAGAGTGCAACTAACTCTCACGAGAGTGGAACTAACTCTCACGAGAGTGGAACTAACTCTCACGAGAGTGAAAATTACTCTCACAGGAGTGGAAATTACTCTCACGAGAGTGGAACTTACTCTCACCAGAGTGAAAATTACTGTCACGAGAGTGGAAATTACTCTCACGAGAGTGGAACTTACTCTCACGAGAGTGTAATTTACTCTCACGAGAGTGAAATTTACTCTCACGAGAGTGGAAATCACTCTCACGAGAGTGGAATTTACTCTTACGAGAGTGGAAATTACTCTCACGAGAGTGGAACTAACTCTCACGAGAGTGGAACTAACTCTCACGAGAGTGGAAATTAATCTCACGAGAGTGGAAATTACTCTCACGAGAGTGGAACTTACTCTCACGAGAGTGGAACTTACTCTCACGAGAGTGAAATTTACTCTCACGAG
This sequence comes from Brachynemurus nebulosus, assembly GCA_035578155.1. Taxonomy (NCBI): domain Eukaryota; kingdom Metazoa; phylum Arthropoda; class Insecta; order Neuroptera; family Myrmeleontidae; genus Brachynemurus; species Brachynemurus nebulosus. The sequence goes on along the minus strand of JAPWDM010000007.1, from coordinate 23,678,404 downwards.
AGTGGAACTTACTCTCACGAGAGTGGAATTTACTCTCACGAGAGTGGAATTTACTCTCACGAGAGTGGAAATTACTCTCACGAGAGTGGAAATTACTCTCACGAGAGTGGAACTTACTCTCACGAAAGTGGAACTTACTCTCACGAGAGTGAAATTTACTCTCACGAGAGTGGAACTTACTCTCACGAGAGTGGAACTTACTCTCACGAGAGTGGAACTTACTCTCACGAGAGTGGAACTTACTCTCACGAGAGTGAAACTTACTCTCACGAGAGTGGAACTTACTCTCACGAGAGTGGAACTTACTCTCACGAGAGTGGAATTTACTCTCACGAGAGTGGAAATTACTCTCACGAGAGTGGAAATTACTCTCACGAGAGTGGAAATTACTCTCACGAGAGTGGAACTTACTCTCACGAGAGTGGAACTTACTCTCACGAGAGAGGAAATTACTCTCACGAGAGTGAAAATTACTCTCACGAGATCGAATTTTTTGAAGGAAAATTTTTGTTAAGGAAGATGGGTTTTTCCCATTCGCAATTTTCCATTTTCTATAGGGTTTCTGGATTTTCGAAAATTTTTCAATTTTCAGAAAAAATCGATTTTTTTCCCGCCACCAACTTATGTTCTCCTAATACAAATTTCGAAATTTTGAAAAAATCCGGTTTTTTTAAGAAAAGCAAATTTTTTTGACCTCCTTCAAGTTATAGTCTCCTAATACCAATTCTCAATTTTTGTAAGATTTGCCATTTTTTTGAAAAATCCAAGTATCGTATTAGGAGAACATAAATGCGAGGAGTAAGAAAAATCGATTTAAGAAGGATATGTTTTGCAACAGTTTACTGTCATGAAAGTGAAAAAATATACGGTCACGAGAGTGAAATTTAATCTCATGAGAGTGCAACTAACTCTCACGAGAGTGGAACTAACTCTCACGAGAGTGGAACTAACTCTCACGAGAGTGAAAATTACTCTCACAGGAGTGGAAATTACTCTCACGAGAGTGGAACTTACTCTCACCAGAATGAAAATTACTGTCACGAGAGTGGAAATTACTCTCACGAGAGTGGAACTTACTCTCACGAGAGTGTAATTTACTCTCACGAGAGTGAAATTTACTCTCACGAGAGTGGAAATCACTCTCACGAGAGTGGAATTTACTCTTACGAGAGTGGAAATTACTCTCACGAGAGTGGAACTAACTCTCACGAGAGTGGAACTAACTCTCACGAGAGTGGAAATTAATCTCACGAGAGTGGAAATTACTCTCACGAGAGTGGAACTTACTCTCACGAGAGTGGAACTTACTCTCACGAGAGTGAAATTTACTCTCACGAGAGTGGAACTTACTCTCACGAGAGTGGAATTTACTCTCACGAGAGTGGAAATTACTCTCACGAGAGTGGAAATTACTCTCACGAGAGTGGAACTTACTCTCACGAGAGTGGAACTTACTCTCACGAGAGTGAAATTTACTCTCACGAGAGTGGAACTTACTCTCACGAGAGTGGAACTTACTCTCACGAGAGTGGAACTTACTCTCACGAGAGTGGAACTTACTCTCACGAGAGTGAAACTTACTCTCACGAGAGTGGAACTTACTCTCACGAGAGTGGAACTTACTCTCACGAGAGTGGAATTTACTCTCACGAGAGTGGAAATTACTCTCACGAGAGTGGAAATTACTCTCACGAGAGTGGAAATTACTCTCACGAGAGTGGAACTTACTCTCACGAGAGTGGAACTTACTCTCACGAGAGTGGAACTTACTCTCACGAGAGTGGAAATTACTCTCACGAGAGTGGAACTTACTCTCACGAACGTGGAACTAACTCTCACGGGAGTGGAATTTACTCTCACGAGAGAGGAAATTACTCTCACGAGAGTGGAAATTACTCTCACGAGATCGAATTTTTTGAAGGAAAATTTTTGTTAAGGAAGATGGGTTTTTCCCATTCGCAATTTTCCATTTTCTATAGGGTTTCTGGATTTTCGAAAATTTTTCAATTTTCAGAAAAAATCGATTTTTTTCCCGCCACCAACTTATGTTCTCCTAATACAAATTTCGAAATTTTGAAAAAATCCGGTTTTTTTAAGAAAAGCAAATTTTTTTGACCTCCTTCAAGTTATAGTCTCCTACTACCAATTTTCAATTTTTGTAAGTTTTGCCATTTTTTTGAAAAATCCAAGTATCGTATTAGGAGAACATAAATGCGAGGAGTAAGAAAATTCGATTTAAGAAGGATATGTCGTGCAACAATTTACTCTCCAACGAAAATTTTTGTTAAGGAAGATGGGATTTAAATTTCCATTTTCATAAAACTGTTTTTCCCATTCGCAATTTTCCATTTTCTATAGGGTTTCTGGATTTTCGAAAATTTTTCAATTTTCAGAAAAAATCGATTTTTTTCCCGCCACCAACTTATGTTCTCCTAATACAAATTTCGAAATTTTGAAAAAATCCGGTTTTTTTAAGAAAAGCAAATTTTTTTGACCTCCTTCAAGTTATAGTCTCCTAATACCAATTCTCAATTTTTGTAAGATTTGCCATTTTTTTGAAAAATCCAAGTATCGTATTAGGAGAACATAAATGCGAGGAGTAAGAAAAATCGATTTAAGAAGGATATCTCGTACAACAATTTACTCTCCAACGAAAATTTTTGTTAAGGAAGATGGGATTTAAATTTCCATTTTCATAAAACTGTTTTTCCCATTCGCAATTTTCCATTTTCTATAGGGTTTCTGGATTTTCGAAAATTTTTCAATTTTCAGAAAAAATCGATTTTTTTCCCGCCACCAACTTATGTTCTCCTAATACAAATTTCGAAATTTTGAAAAAATCCGGTTTTTTTAAGAAAAGCAAATTTTTTTGACCTCCTTCAAGTTATAGTCTCCTAATACCAATTCTCAATTTTTGTAAGATTTGCCATTTTTTTGAAAAATCCAAGTATCGTATTAGGAGAACATAAATGCGAGGAGTAAGAAAAATCGATTTAAGAAGGATATGTTTTGCAACAGTTTACTGTCATGAAAGTGAAAAAATATACGGTCACGAGAGTGAAATTTAATCTCATGAGAGTGCAACTAACTCTCACGAGAGTGGAACTAACTCTCACGAGAGTGGAACTAACTCTCACGAGAGTGAAAATTACTCTCACAGGAGTGGAAATTACTCTCACGAGAGTGGAACTTACTCTCACCAGAGTGAAAATTACTGTCACGAGAGTGGAAATTACTCTCACGAGAGTGGAACTTACTCTCACGAGAGTGTAATTTACTCTCACGAGAGTGAAATTTACTCTCACGAGAGTGGAAATCACTCTCACGAGAGTGGAATTTACTCTTACGAGAGTGGAAATTACTCTCACGAGAGTGGAACTAACTCTCACGAGAGTGGAACTAACTCTCACGAGAGTGGAAATTAATCTCACGAGAGTGGAAATTACTCTCACGAGAGTGGAACTTACTCTCACGAGAGTGGAACTTACTCTCACGAGAGTGAAATTTACTCTCACGAGAGTGGAACTTACTCTCACGAGAGTGGAATTTACTCTCACGAGAGTGGAATTTACTCTCACGAGAGTGGAAATTACTCTCACGAGAGTGGAAATTACTCTCACGAGAGTGGAACTTACTCTCACGAAAGTGGAACTTACTCTCACGAGAGTGAAATTTACTCTCACGAGAGTGGAACTTACTCTCACGAGAGTGGAACTTACTCTCACGAGAGTGGAACTTACTCTCACGAGAGTGGAACTTACTCTCACGAGAGTGAAACTTACTCTCACGAGAGTGGAACTTACTCTCACGAGAGTGGAACTTACTCTCACGAGAGTGGAATTTACTCTCACGAGAGTGGAAATTACTCTCACGAGAGTGGAAATTACTCTCACGAGAGTGGAAATTACTCTCACGAGAGTGGAACTTACTCTCACGAGAGTGGAACTTACTCTCACGAGAGAGGAAATTACTCTCACGAGAGTGAAAATTACTCTCACGAGATCGAATTTTTTGAAGGAAAATTTTTGTTAAGGAAGATGGGTTTTTCCCATTCGCAATTTTCCATTTTCTATAGGGTTTCTGGATTTTCGAAAATTTTTCAATTTTCAGAAAAAATCGATTTTTTTCCCGCCACCAACTTATGTTCTCCTAATACAAATTTCGAAATTTTGAAAAAATCCGGTTTTTTTAAGAAAAGCAAATTTTTTTGACCTCCTTCAAGTTATAGTCTCCTAATACCAATTCTCAATTTTTGTAAGATTTGCCATTTTTTTGAAAAATCCAAGTATCGTATTAGGAGAACATAAATGCGAGGAGTAAGAAAAATCGATTTAAGAAGGATATGTTTTGCAACAGTTTACTGTCATGAAAGTGAAAAAATATACGGTCACGAGAGTGAAATTTAATCTCATGAGAGTGCAACTAACTCTCACGAGAGTGGAACTAACTCTCACGAGAGTGGAACTAACTCTCACGAGAGTGAAAATTACTCTCACAGGAGTGGAAATTACTCTCACGAGAGTGGAACTTACTCTCACCAGAATGAAAATTACTGTCACGAGAGTGGAAATTACTCTCACGAGAGTGGAACTTACTCTCACGAGAGTGTAATTTACTCTCACGAGAGTGAAATTTACTCTCACGAGAGTGGAAATCACTCTCACGAGAGTGGAATTTACTCTTACGAGAGTGGAAATTACTCTCACGAGAGTGGAACTAACTCTCACGAGAGTGGAACTAACTCTCACGAGAGTGGAAATTAATCTCACGAGAGTGGAAATTACTCTCACGAGAGTGGAACTTACTCTCACGAGAGTGGAACTTACTCTCACGAGAGTGAAATTTACTCTCACGAGAGTGGAACTTACTCTCACGAGAGTGGAATTTACTCTCACGAGAGTGGAAATTACTCTCACGAGAGTGGAAATTACTCTCACGAGAGTGGAACTTACTCTCACGAGAGTGGAACTTACTCTCACGAGAGTGAAATTTACTCTCACGAGAGTGGAACTTACTCTCACGAGAGTGGAACTTACTCTCACGAGAGTGGAACTTACTCTCACGAGAGTGGAACTTACTCTCACGAGAGTGAAACTTACTCTCACGAGAGTGGAACTTACTCTCACGAGAGTGGAACTTACTCTCACGAGAGTGGAATTTACTCTCACGAGAGTGGAAATTACTCTCACGAGAGTGGAAATTACTCTCACGAGAGTGGAAATTACTCTCACGAGAGTGGAACTTACTCTCACGAGAGTGGAACTTACTCTCACGAGAGTGGAACTTACTCTCACGAGAGTGGAAATTACTCTCACGAGAGTGGAACTTACTCTCACGAACGTGGAACTAACTCTCACGGGAGTGGAATTTACTCTCACGAGAGAGGAAATTACTCTCACGAGAGTGGAAATTACTCTCACGAGATCGAATTTTTTGAAGGAAAATTTTTGTTAAGGAAGATGGGTTTTTCCCATTCGCAATTTTCCATTTTCTATAGGGTTTCTGGATTTTCGAAAATTTTTCAATTTTCAGAAAAAATCGATTTTTTTCCCGCCACCAACTTATGTTCTCCTAATACAAATTTCGAAATTTTGAAAAAATCCGGTTTTTTTAAGAAAAGCAAATTTTTTTGACCTCCTTCAAGTTATAGTCTCCTAATACCAATTCTCAATTTTTGTAAGATTTGCCATTTTTTTGAAAAATCCAAGTATCGTATTAGGAGAACATAAATGCGAGGAGTAAGAAAAATCGATTTAAGAAGGATATGTTTTGCAACAGTTTACTGTCATGAAAGTGAAAAAATATACGGTCACGAGAGTGAAATTTAATCTCATGAGAGTGCAACTAACTCTCACGAGAGTGGAACTAACTCTCACGAGAGTGGAACTAACTCTCACGAGAGTGAAAATTACTCTCACAGGAGTGGAAATTACTCTCACGAGAGTGGAACTTACTCTCACCAGAGTGAAAATTACTGTCACGAGAGTGGAAATTACTCTCACGAGAGTGGAACTTACTCTCACGAGAGTGTAATTTACTCTCACGAGAGTGAAATTTACTCTCACGAGAGTGGAAATCACTCTCACGAGAGTGGAATTTACTCTTACGAGAGTGGAAATTACTCTCACGAGAGTGGAACTAACTCTCACGAGAGTGGAACTAACTCTCACGAGAGTGGAAATTAATCTCACGAGAGTGGAAATTACTCTCACGAGAGTGGAACTTACTCTCACGAGAGTGGAACTTACTCTCACGAGAGTGAAATTTACTCTCACGAGAGTGGAACTTACTCTCACGAGAGTGGAATTTACTCTCACGAGAGTGGAATTTACTCTCACGAGAGTGGAAATTACTCTCACGAGAGTGGAAATTACTCTCACGAGAGTGGAACTTACTCTCACGAGAGTGGAACTTACTCTCACGAGAGTGAAATTTACTCTCACGAGAGTGGAACTTACTCTCACGAGAGTGGAACTTACTCTCACGAGAGTGAAACTTACTCTCACGAGAGTGGAACTTACTCTCACGAGAGTGGAACTTACTCTCACGAGAGTGGAACTTACTCTCACGAGAGTGGAAATTACTCTCACGAGAGTGGAACTTACTCTCACGAGAGTGAAATTTACTCTCACGAGAGTGAAATTTACTCTCACGAGAGTGGAACTTACTCTCACGAGAGTGGAATTTACTCTCACGAGAGTGAAATTTACTCTCACGAGAGTGGAATTTACTCTCACGATAGTGAAATTTACTCTCACGAGAGTGGAACTTACTCTCACGAGAGTGGAACTTACTCTCACGAGAGTGGAATTTACTCTCACGAGAGTGGAAATTACTCTCACGAGAGTGGAAATTACTCTCACGAGAGTGGAACTTACTCTCACGAGAGTGGAACTTACTCTCACGAGAGTGGAACTTACTCTCACGAGAGTGGAACTTACTCTCACGAGAGTGGAACTTACTCTCACGAGAGTGGAAATTACTCTCACGAGAGTGGAACTTACTCTCACGAGAGTGGAACTTACTCTCACGAGAGTGGAAATTACTCTCACGAGAGTGGAACTTACTCTCACGAACGTGGAACTAACTCTCACGGGAGTGGAATTTACTCTCACGAGAGGAGGAAATTACTCTCACGAGAGTGAAAATTACTCTCACGAGATCGAATTTTTTGAAGGGAAAATTTTTGTTAAGGAAGATGGGTTTTTCCCATTCGCAATTTTCCATTTTCTATAGGGTTTCTGGATTTTCGAAAATTTTTCAATTTTCAGAAAAAATCGATTTTTTTTCCCGCCACCAACTTATGTTCTCCTAATACAAATTTCGAAATTTTGAAAAAATCCGGTTTTTTAAGAAAAGCAAATTTTTTTGACCTCCTTCAAGTTATAGTCTCCTAATACCAATTCTCAATTTTTGTAAGATTTGCCATTTTTTTGAAAAATCCAAGTATCGTATTAGGAGAACATAAATGCGAGGAGTAAGAAAAATCGATTTAAGAAGGATATGTTTTGCAACAGTTTACTGTCATGAAAGTGAAAAAATATACGGTCACGAGAGTGAAATTTAATCTCATGAGAGTGCAACTAACTCTCACGAGAGTGGAACTAACTCTCACGAGAGTGGAACTAACTCTCACGAGAGTGAAAATTACTCTCACAGGAGTGGAAAATTACTCTCACGAGAGTGGAACTTACTCTCACCAGAGTGAAAATTACTGTCACGAGAGTGGAAATTACTCTCACGAGAGTGGAACTTACTCTCACGAGAGTGTAATTTACTCTCACGAGAGTGAAATTTACTCTCACGAGAGTGGAAATCACTCTCACGAGAGTGGAATTTACTCTTACGAGAGTGGAAATTAACTCTCACGAGAGTGGAACTAACTCTCACGAGAGTGGAACTAACTCTCACGAGAGTGGAAATTAATCTCACGAGAGTGGAAATTACTCTCACGAGAGTGGAACTTACTCTCACGAGAGTGGAACTTACTCTCACGAGAGTGAAATTTACTCTCACGAGAGTGAACTTACTCTCACGAGAGTGGAATTTACTCTCACGAGAGTGGAATTTACTCTCACGAGAGTGGAAATTACTCTCACGAGAGTGGAAATTACTCTCACGAGAGTGGAACTTACTCTCACGAGAGTGGAACTTACTCTCACGAGAGTGAAATTTACTCTCACGAGAGTGGAACTTACTCTCACGAGAGTGGAACTTACTCTCACGAGAGTGAAACTTACTCTCACGAGAGTGGAACTTACTCTCACGAGAGTGGAACTTACTCTCACGAGAGTGGAACTTACTCTCACGAGAGTGAAATTACTCTCACGAGAGTGGAACTTACTCTCACGAGAGTGAAATTTACTCTCACGAGAGTGAAATTTACTCTCACGAGAGTGGAACTTACTCTCACGAGAGTGGAATTTACTCTCACGAGAGTGAAATTTACTCTCACGAGAGTGGAATTTACTCTCACGATAGTGAAATTTACTCTCACGAGAGTGGAACTTACTCTCACGAGTGGAACTTACTCTCACGAGAGTGGAATTTACTCTCACGAGAGTGGAAATACTCTCACGAGAGTGGAAATTACTCTCACGAGAGTGGAACTCTACTCTCACGAGAGTGGAACTTACTCTCACGAGAGTGGAACTTACTCTCACGAGAGTGGAACTTACTCTCACGAGAGTGGAACTTACTCTCACGAGAGTGGAAATTACTCTCACGAGAGTGGAACTTACTCTCACGAGAGTGGAACTTACTCTCACGAGAGTGGAAATTACTCTCACGAGAGTGGAACTTACTCTCACGAACGTGGAACTAACTCTCACGGGAGTGGAATTTACTCTCACGAGAGAGGAAATTACTCTCACGAGAGTGAAAATTACTCTCACGAGATCGAATTTTTTGAAGGAAAATTTTTGTTAAGGAAGATGGGTTTTTCCCATTCGCAATTTTCCATTTTCTATAGGGTTTCTGGATTTTCGAAAATTTTTCAATTTCGGAAAAAATCGATTTTTTTCCCGCCACCAACTTATGTTCTCCTAATACAAATTTCGAAATTTTGAAAAAATCCGGTTTTTTTAAGAAAAGCAAATTTTTTTGACCTCCTTAAGTTATAGTCTCCTAATACCAATTCTCAATTTTTGTAAGATTTGCCATTTTTTTGAAAAAATCCAAGTATCGTATTAGGAGAACATAAATGCGAGGAGTAAGAAAAATCGATTTAAGAAGGATATGTTTTGCAACAGTTTACTGTCATGAAAGTGAAAAAATATACGGTCACGAGAGTGAAATTTAATCTCATGAGAGTGCAACTAACTCTCACGAGAGTGGAACTAACTCTCACGAGAGTGGAACTAACTCTCACGAGAGTGAAAATTACTCTCACAGGAGTGGAAATTACTCTCACGAGAGTGGAACTTACTCTCACCAGAGTGAAAATTACTGTCACGAGAGTGGAAATTACTCTCACGAGAGTGGAACTTACTCTCACGAGAGTGTAATTTACTCTCACGAGAGTGAAATTTACTCTCACGAGAGTGGAAATCACTCTCACCAGAGTGGAATTTACTCTTACGAGAGTGGAAATTACTCTCACGAGAGTGGAACTAACTCTCACGAGAGTGGAACTAACTCTCACGAGAGTGGAAATTAATCTCACGAGAGTGGAAATTACTCTCACGAGAGTGGAACTTACTCTCACGAGAGTGGAACTTACTCTCACGAGAGTGAAATTTACTCTCACGAGAGTGGAACTTACTCTCACGAGAGTGAAACTTACTCTCACGAGAGTGGAACTTACTCTCACGAGAGTGGAACTTACTCTCACGAGAGTGGAAATTACTCTCACGAGAGTGGAACTTACTCTCACGAGAGTGGAAATTACTCTCACGAGAGTGGAACTTACTCTCACGAGAGTGAAATTTACTCTCACGAGAGTGGAACTTACTCTCACGAGAGTGGAACTTACTCTCACGAGAGTGAAATTTACTCTCACGAGAGTGGAACTTACTCTCACGAGAGTGGAATTTACTCTCACGAGAGTGGAATTTACTCTCACGAGAGTGGAAATTACTCTCACGAGAGTGGAAATTACTCTCACGAGAGTGGAACTTACTCTCACGAGAGTGGAACTTACTCTCACGAGAGTGAAATTTACTCTCACGAGAGTGGAACTTACTCTCACGAGAGTGAAACTTACTCTCACGAGAGTGGAACTTACTCTCACGAGAGTGGAACTTACTCTCACGAGAGTGGAACTTACTCTCACGAGAGTGGAACTTACTCTCACGAGAGTGGAACTTACTCTCACGAGAGTGGAACTTACTCTCACGAGAGTGAAATTTACTCTTACGAGAGTGAAATTTACTCTCACGAGAGTGGAACTTACTCTCACGAGAGTGGAACTTACTCTCACGAGAGTGGAATTTACTCTCACGAGAGTGAAATTTACTCTCACGAGAGTGGAACTTACTCTCACGAGAGTGGAATTTAGTCTCACGAGAGTGGAAATTACTCTCACGAGAGTGGAAATTACTCTCACGAGAGTGGAAATTACTCTCACGAGAGTGGAACTTACTCTCACGAGAGTGGAACTTACTCTCACGAGAGTGGAATTTACTCTCACGAGAGTGGAATTTACTCTCACGAGAGTGGAAATTACTCTCACGAGAGTGGAAATTACTCTCACGAGAGTGGAACATACTCTCACGAGAGTGGAACTTACTCTCACGAGAGTGGAACTTACTCTCACGAGAGTGGAACTTACTCTCACGAGAGTGAAATTTACTCTCACGAGAGTGGAACTTACTCTCACGAGAGTGGAATTTACTCTCACGAGAGTGAAATTTACTCTCACGAGAGTGGAAATTACTCTCACGAGAGTGGAAATTACTCTCACGAGAGTGGAACTTACTCTCACGAGAGTGGAACTTACTCTCACGAGAGTGAAATTTACTCTCACGAGAGTGGAACTTACTCTCACGAGAGTGAAACTTACTCTCACGAGAGTGGAACTTACTCTCACGAGAGTGGAACTTACTCTCACGAGAGTGGAACTTACTCTCACGAGAGTGGAACTTACTCTCACGAGAGTGGAACTTACTCTCACGAGAGTGGAAATTACTCTCACGAGAGTGGAACTTACTCTCACGAGAGTGGAATTTACTCTCACGAGAGTGAAATTTACTCTCACGAGAGTGGAACTTACTCTCACGAGAGTGGAACTTACTCTCACGAGAGTGGAATTTACTCTCACGAGAGTGAAATTTACTCTCACGAGAGTGGAACTTACTCTCACGAGAGTGGAACTTACTCTCACGAGAGTGGAATTTACTCTCACGAGAGTGGAAATTACTCTCACGAGAGTGGAACTTACTCTCACGAGAGTGGATCTTACTCTCACGAGAGTGGAACTTACTCTCACGAGAGTGGAACTTACTCTCACGAGAGTGGAACTTACTCTCACGAGAGTGGAACTTACTCTCACGAGAGTGGAACTTACTCTCACGAGAGTGGAACTTACTCTCACGAGAGTGGAACTTACTCTCACGAGAGTGGAATTTACTCTCACGAGAGTGAAATTTACTCTCACGAGAGTGGAACTTACTCTCACGAGAGTGGATCTTACTCTCACGAGAGTGGAACTTACTCTCACGAGAGTGGAACTTACTCTCACGAGAGTGGAACTTACTCTCACGAGAGTGGAACTTACTCTCACGAGAGTGGAACTTACTCTCACGAGAGTGGAACTTACTCTCACGAGAGTGGAACTTACTCTCACTAGAGTGGAACTTACTCTCACGAGAGTGGAATTTACTCTCACGAGAGTGGAACTTACTCTCACGAGAGTGGAACTTACTCTCGCGAGAGTGGAACTTACTCTCACGAGAGTGGAAATTACTCTCACGAGAGTGGAACTTACTCTCACGAGAGTGAAATTTACTCTCACGAGAGTGGAACTTACTCTCACGAGAGTGGAACTTACTCTCACGAGAGTGGAACTTACTCTCACGAGAGTGGAATTTACTCTCACGAGAGTGGAAATTACTCTCACGAGAGTGGAACTTACTCTCACGAGAGTGGATCTTACTCTCACGAGAGTGGAACTTACTCTCACGAGAGTGGAACTTACTCTCACGAGAGTGGAACTTACTCTCACGAGAGTGGAACTTACTCTCACGAGAGTGGAACTTACTCTCACGAGAGTGGAACTTACTCTCACGAGAGTGGAACTTACTCTCACGAGAGTGGAATTTACTCTCACGAGAGTGAAATTTACTCTCACGAGAGTGGAACTTACTCTCACGAGAGTGGATCTTACTCTCACGAGAGTGGAACTTACTCTCACGAGAGTGGAACTTACTCTCACGAGAGTGGAACTTACTCTCACGAGAGTGGAACTTACTCTCACGAGAGTGGAACTTACTCTCACGAGAGTGGAACTTACTCTCACGAGAGTGGAACTTACTCTCACTAGAGTGGAACTTACTCTCACGAGAGTGGAATTTACTCTCACGAGAGTGGAACTTACTCTCACGAGAGTGGAACTTACTCTCGCGAGAGTGGAACTTACTCTCACGAGAGTGGAAATTACTCTCACGAGAGTGGAACTTACTCTCACGAGAGTGAAATTTACTCTCACGAGAGTGGAACTTACTCTCACGAGAGTGGAACTTACTCTCACGAGAGTGAAATTTACTCTCACGAGAGTGGAACTTACTCTCACGAGAGTGGAATTTACTCTCACGAGAGTGGAATTTACTCTCACGAGAGTGGAACTTACTCTCACGAGAGTGGAACTTACTCTCACGAGAGTGGAACTTACTCTCACGAGAGTGGAAATTACTCTCACAAGAGTGGAACTTACTCTCAAGAGAGTGAAATTTACTCTCACGAGAGTGAAATTTACTCTCACGAGAGTGGAACTTACTCTCACTAGAGTGGAACTTACTCTCACGAGAGTGGAAAATACTCTCACGAGAGTGGAACTTACTCTCACGAGAGTGAAATTTACTCTCACGAGAGTGAAATTTACTCTCACGAGAGTGGAACTTACTCTCACTAGAGTGGAACTTACTCTCACGAGAGTGGAATTTACTCTCACGAGAGTGAAATTTACTCTCACGAACGTGGAACTAACTCTCACGGGAGTGGAATTTACTCTCACGAGAGTGAAAATTACTCTCACGAGATGGAATTTTTGAAGGAAAATTTTTGTTAAGGAAGATGGGTTTTTCCCATTCGCAATTTTCCATTTTCTATAGGGTTTCTGGATTTTCGAAAATTTTTCAATTTTCAGAAAAAATCGATCTTTTTCCCGCCACCAACTTATGTTCTCCTAATACAAATTTCGAAATTTTGAAAAAATCCGGTTTTTTTAAGAAAAGCAAATTTTTTTGACCTCCTTCAAGTTATAGTCTCCTAATACCAATTCTCAATTTTTGTAAGATTTGCCATTTTTTTGAAAAATCCAAGTATCGTATTAGGAGAACATAAATGCGAGGAGTAAGAAAAATCGATTTAAGAAGGATATCTCGTACAACAATTTACTCTCCAACGAAAATTTTTGTTAAGGAAGATGGGATTTAAATTTCCATTTTCATAAAACTGTTTTTCCCATTCGCAATTTTCCATTTTCTATAGGGTTTCTGGATTTTCGAAAATTTTTCAATTTTCAGAAAAAATCGATTTTTTTCCCGCCACCAACTTATGTTCTCCTAATACAAATTTCGAAATTTTGAAAAAATCCGGTTTTTTTAAGAAAAGCAAATTTTTTTGACCTCCTTCAAGTTATAGTCTCCTAATACCAATTCTCAATTTTTGTAAGATTTGCCATTTTTTTGAAAAATCCAAGTATCGTATTAGGAGAACATAAATGCGAGGAGTAAGAAAAATCGATTTAAGAAGGATATGTTTTGCAACAGTTTACTGTCATGAAAGTGAAAAAATATACGGTCACGAGAGTGAAATTTAATCTCATGAGAGTGCAACTAACTCTCACGAGAGTGGAACTAACTCTCACGAGAGTGGAACTAACTCTCACGAGAGTGAAAATTACTCTCACAGGAGTGGAAATTACTCTCACGAGAGTGGAACTTACTCTCACCAGAGTGAAAATTACTGTCACGAGAGTGGAAATTACTCTCACGAGAGTGGAACTTACTCTCACGAGAGTGTAATTTACTCTCACGAGAGTGAAATTTACTCTCACGAGAGTGGAAATCACTCTCACGAAAGTGGAATTTACTCTTACGAGAGTGGAAATTACTTTCACGAGAGTGGAACTAACTCTCACGAGAGTGGAACTAACTCTCACGAGAGTGGAAATTAATCTCACGAGAGTGGAAATTACTCTCACGAGAGTGGAACTTACTCTCACGAGAGTGAAATTTACTCTCACGAGAGTGGAACTTACTCTCACGAGAGTGGAACTTACTCTCGCGAGAGTGGAACTTACTCTCACGAGAGTGGAAATTACTCTCACGAGAGTGGAACTTACTCTCACGAGAGTGAAATTTACTCTCACGAGAGTGGAACTTACTCTCACGAGAGTGGAACTTACTCTCACGAGAGTGAAATTTACTCTCACGAGAGTGGAACTTACTCTCACGAGAGTGGAATTTACTCTCACGAGAGTGGAATTTACTCTCACGAGAGTGGAACTTACTCTCACGAGAGTGGAACTTACTCTCACGAGAGTGGAACTTACTCTCACGAGAGTGGAAATTACTCTCACGAGAGTGGAACTTACTCTCACGAGAGTGAAATTTACTCTCACGAGAGTGAAATTTACTCTCACGAGAGTGGAACTTACTCTCACTAGAGTGGAACTTACTCTCACGAGAGTGAAATTTACTCTCACGAACGTGGAACTAACTCTCACGGGAGTGGAATTTACTCTCACGAGAGAGGAAATTACTCTCACGAGAGTGAAAATTACCCTCACGAGATGGAATTTTTTGAAGGAAAATTTTTGTTAAGGAAGATGGGTTTTTCCCATTCGCAATTTTCCATTTTCTATAGGGTTTCTGGATTTTCGAAAATTTTTCAATTTTCAGAAAAAATCGATCTTTTTCCCGCCACCAACTTATGTTCTCCTAATACAAATTTCGAAATTTTGAAAAAATCCGGTTTTTTTAAGAAAAGCAAATTTTTTTGACCTCCTTCAAGTTATAGTCTCCTAATACCAATTCTCAATTTTTTGTAAGATTTGCCATTTTTTTGAAAAATCCAAGTATCGTATTAGGAGAACATAAATGCGAGGAGTAAGAAAAATCGATTTAAGAAGGATATCTCGTACAACAATTTACTCTCCAACGAAAATTTTTGTTAAGGAAGATGGGATTTAAATTTCCATTTTCATAAAACTGTTTTTCCCATTCGCAATTTTCCATTTTCTATAGGGTTTCTGGATTTTCGAAAATTTTTCAATTTTCAGAAAAAATCGATTTTTTTCCCGCCACCAACTTATGTTCTCCTAATACAAATTTCGAAATTTTGAAAAAATCCGGTTTTTTTAAGAAAAGCAAATTTTTTTGACCTCCTTCAAGTTATAGTCTCCTAATACCAATTCTCAATTTTTGTAAGATTTGCCATTTTTTTGAAAAATCCAAGTATCGTATTAGGAGAACATAAATGCGAGGAATAAGAAAAATCGATTTAAGAAGGATATGTTTTGCAACAGTTTACTGTCATGAAAGTGAAAAAATATACGGTCACGAGAGTGAAATTTAATCTCATGAGAGTGCAACTAACTCTCACGAGAGTGGAACTAACTCTCACGAGAGTGGAACTAACTCTCACGAGAGTGAAAATTACTCTCACAGGAGTGGAAATTACTCTCACGAGAGTGGAACTTACTCTCACCAGAGTGAAAATTACTGTCACGAGAGTGGAAATTACTCTCACGAGAGTGGAACTTACTCTCACGAGAGTGTAATTTACTCTCACGAGAGTGAAATTTACTCTCACGAGAGTGGAAATCACTCTCACGAGAGTGGAATTTACTCTTACGAGAGTGGAAATTACTTTCACGAGAGTGGAACTAACTCTCACGAGAGTGGAAATTAATCTCACGAGAGTGGAAATTACTCTCACGAGAGTGGAACTTACTCTCACGAGAGTGGAACTTACTCTCACGAGAGTGAAA
The DNA here is from genome assembly GCA_035578155.1 of Brachynemurus nebulosus. Lineage (NCBI taxonomy): Eukaryota > Metazoa > Arthropoda > Insecta > Neuroptera > Myrmeleontidae > Brachynemurus > Brachynemurus nebulosus. The sequence continues at coordinate 23,662,251 of JAPWDM010000007.1, read as the reverse complement.
TTTACTCTCACGAGAGTGGAACTTACTCTCACGAGAGTGGAATTTACTCTCACGAGAGTGGAACTTACTCTCACGAGAGTGGAACTTACTCTCACGAGAGTGAAATTTACTCTCACGAGAGTGGAACTTACTCTCACGAGAGTGGAATTTACTCTCACGAGAGTGGAATTTACTCTCACGAGAGTGCAACTAACTCTCACGAGAGTGGAAATTACTCTCACGAGAGTGGAACTTACTCTCACGAGAGTGGAACTTACTCTCACGAGAGTGAAATTTACTCTCACGAGAGTGGAACTTACTCTCACGAGAGTGAAACTTACTCTCACGAGAGTGGAACTTACTCTCACGAGAGTGGAAATTACTCTCACGAGAGTGGAAATTACCCTCACGAGTGTGAAATTTACTCTCACGAGAGTGAAATTTACTCTCACGAGAGTGGAACTTACTCTCACGAGAGTGGAAATTACTCTCACGAGAGTGGAACTTACTCTCACCAGAGTGAAAATTACTGTCACGAGAGTGGAAATTACTCTCACGAGAGTGAAACTTACTCTCACGAGAGTGAAATTTACTCTCACGAGAGTGAAATTTACTCTCACGAGAGTGGAAATCACTCTCACGAGAGTGGAATTTACTCTCACGAGAGTGGAAATTAGTCTCACGAGAGTGGAAATTACTCTCACGAGAGTGAAACTTACTCTCACGAGAGTGGAACTTACTCTCACGAGAGTGGAACTTACTCTCACGAGAGTGGAAATTACTCTCACGAGAGTGGAACTTACTCTCACGAGAGTGGAAATTACTCTCACGAGAGTGGAAATTACTCTCACGAGAGTGGAAATTACTCTCACGAGAGTGGAAATTACTCTCACGAGAGTGGAACTTACTCTCACGAGAGTGGAAATTACTCTCACGAGAGTGGAACTTACTCTCACGAGAGTGGAACTTACTCTCACGAGAGTGGAAATTACTCTCACGAGAGTGGAACTTACTCTCACGAACGTGGAACTAACTCTCACGGGAGTGGAATTTACTCTCACGAGAGAGGAAATTACTCTCACGAGAGTGAAAATTACTCTCACGAGATCGAATTTTTTGAAGGAAAACTTTTGTTAAGGAAGATGGGTTTTTCCCATTCGCAATTTTCCATTTTCTATAGGGTTTCTGGATTTTCGAAAACTTTTCAATTTTCAGAAAAAATCGATCTTTTTCCCGCCACCAACTTATGTTCTCCTAATACAAATTTCGAAATTTTGAAAAAATCTGGTTTTTTTAAGAAATGCAAATTTTTTTGACCTCCTTCAAGTTATAGTCTCCTAATACCAATTCTCAATTTTTGGAAGTTTTGCCATTTTTTTGAAAAATCCAAGTATTGTATTAGGAGAACATAAATGCGAGGAGTAAGAGAAATCGATTTAAGAAGGATATGTCGTGCAACAATTTACTGTCATGAAAGTGAAAAAATATACGATCACGAGAGTGAAATTTAATCTCATGAGAGTGCAACTGACTCTCACGAGAGTGGAACTTACTCTCAAGAGAATGGAAATTACTCTCACGAGAGTGGAACTAACTCTCACGAGAGTGGAACTAACTCTCACGATTTAAATTTTTTGTAAACAGTGCCATTTTTTTGAAAAATCCGAATATCGTAATAGGAGAACATAAATGCGAGGAGTAAGAAAATTTGATACAAGTGAAGTATGTCATGTAAAAACTCTTAAATAACTTTTTTTAAATGAAAATTCGATTTAAGGACATTATGTAGTGCAAAGTTATTTTAAATAAATGCTTTTTCAAAAAACTGCTGTTTTCTTTCACAATTTTCTATTTCCTGTAGAGTTTTGCAATTTTCGAAAATTTTTAATTTTTATAAAAAAATCAAATTTTTTTCGCGCCGCGCACTAATGTTCTCCTAATACCAATTTAAAAATTTCGAAAAAAATCGCATATTTTTAAGAAATGCACATTTTTTTACCTCCTTCAGGTTATTATAGTCTCCTAATACCAATTTTCAGTTTTTGTAAATTTTGCCAGTTTTTTGAAAAATCCGAGTATCGTATTCGGAGAACATAAAAGCAAGGAGTAAGAAAATTCGATACAAGTAGAGTATAATCATGTAGAAAAATTTTAAATAAATTTTTTTTTAGTGAAAATTCGATTTAAAGACATTATGTATTACAAAGCTATTTTAAATAAATGCTTTTTCAAAAAACTGCTGTTTTCTTTCACAATTTTCCATTTCCTTCCTGTAAAGTTTTTGAATTTTCGAAATTTTTTAATTTTTAAGAAAAAATCAAATTTTTTCCCTCGACGCATTTATGTTCTAGTACCAATTTCGAAATTTTGAAAAAAACGCGTTTTGTTAAAAAAAGTCGATTTTTTTCCCGCCTTCAAGTTATGTTCTCCTAATACCATTTTCCAATTTTTGTCATTTTTTAGAGAAATCCGAATACCGTATTAGGAACACATAAATGCGAGGAGTAAGAAAATTTGATTTAAGTGGAGTATATGAGGTAAAAATTTTTAACTAATTTTTTTTAGTGAAAATTCGATACCATTTTCCATTTTTTTGTATTTTCTGTCATTTTTTAGAAAAATCCGAATATCGTATTAGGAAAACATAAAGATGAGGAGTAAGAAAATTCGATTTAGGTGGAGTATCTGGTGAAAAAAATTCGAAGTAATTTTTTTTAGGCAAAATCCGATTTGAGGCCTTTATTGTAGTGGAAAATTTTTTAATCTTTTTTCAAAAAACCGTTGTTTTTTTCACAATTTTCCATTTCCTGTAGTTTCTGAATTTTCGAAAATTTTTAAATTTTAAGGTAAAATTGACTATTTTCCCGCCACGCACTTATGTTCTCCTAATATCAATTTCGAAATTTTGAAAAGATTCCGTTTTGTTAAAAAAATTCGATTTTCCAATTTTTTGTAATTTTTTTGTCATTTTTAAGAAAAATCCGAACACCGTATTAGGAACACATAAATGCGAGGAGCAAGAAAATTTGATGTAAGTGGAGTATGTATCTGGTGCAAAAATTTCGAAGTAATTTTTTTTAGGTAAAATCCGATTTAAGGCCTTTATTGTAGTGGAAAATTTTTTAAATTAATCTTCTTTCAAAAAACTGTTGATTCTTCTCACAATTTTCCAGTTCCTGTAGCGTTTCTGAATTTTCGAAAAATTTTAAATTTTACGAAAAAATTGACTTTTTTCCTACCACGCATTTATGTTCTCCTAATAAACTTCGTAATTTTAACTCTTTGCACTCAAGCAAAAAAAAAGTGAGTCGTAAATAGGCTGGTAAGACATGTAGCACATGACAACGACCGACGTTTTTTTTTGACGGATTCTTTTGACGTTCTAACCTTGTTTCCCCAAAGTTGAATACTAAATGCGCTAAATACGTTCTCAATGCTGTTTTTATTAGTTTTTAATTTTAAAAAGATAATTCAACGTGATTTTGTACAGTTCAACATTCAGTGTGTCATGTGGTACATGTCTTATGATCCAACAGACAAAACACCTTTAAATATGGTAGAGTTAATGGACAAACCACCTTGTCATGCTGTACATGTCTTATAAGCGCAAAGGGTTAAAAAATTCCCGTTTTTCGAAACATTTTTTTTTTTTAGGTATAATCGGACTTAAGGACTTTATTGTAGTGCAAAATTCTTAAGAACTTTATTGTAGGACTTCAAAAAGAGTAAGGGTTAAAAAAAAGAAAATTTTAGCATGCTGTCTAGGGTGTTGGCAGTAACACTTTGATTCCTTTTTCGGGTTTAACTCAATTTTTTTTTTGTCCCTTACGCCTGTTTGGTACAAATTACATCCAATCAATGCTGGCGTTCCAAACGAAAATTTTGTTAGCCTAACGTTAGCTAACTGAGCTTTCACCGTTACAAACCAGAGAGCTCTGATTCAAAAATTAATATGCACGTTAAATATTTTTTCACGGTATTTTTTATACTTAATTTCTGAAGTACAGCCACATTTAAAAATTATGGTAAAAATAATCAGTCACCATGTGAGAAATTGTTGTTTAATATGTAATGAATATTAATTTTTTGAATGCGTGCCCTCTGGTTTCTAACGGTGAAAGCTCCGTTGGCTAACGTTAGGCTAACAAAATTTTCGTCTGGAACGCCAGCAATAATTTCGTAACGTATCGACTAAATTTTAATTCAGTCAATCGCTCATTTTGCGCCAGACATAACATCGAAACAAAAATTTTAAAAGTTAAACTTTTGTACTTTGTTTCATATTCTTATTTGACACAACTCACGGTCTAATACTAAATGATGTACAGACACATACATGAATGTTAACGTTAGTACAGACATAAACAATTATATTAGGTTCGTAAGTATAGTAATAGATGGCTCCGTACGTTCAACTTACCTATAATATAACGATTGTTTGGAATGGTTTGATTCCACGTAACTTGTCAAGAGATGTCACCACTTACCTGTTACTTGTGCATTTCTATCCATTTGGTGAATGATCAAAAAGGATCGGTATTGGTTCTAATAAATAAAAACATATTTTCTTTTTTTTTTAAATTGTTTTATTTTTTTGTCAAATTTCACTAAATTCACATTTATTATTTGCAATTTTTACAATTATTATACGGTATTACTTTAACTATAGGCAAAACAAGAAGTAAAAATGTACATTTGATAACTAAAAAAATTGTGTTTAAATAGAAAAACTGAAAATTACCATTTCTTTTTTTTTTTAATTAATGATATTCATATAATATTTATTTGTTTGTTATTTGTAGAAAATATATATACTAAATTTACTTATTTTTAAAAAATAAAATAAAATGGTTAAAAAAAATGATAATTAAATTTGTAAAACTCTATATATGTATATAATATTACATTTAAAATTTAGTTCTAGAGTCATCATCATTGTGTGTGCCATTTTATAATATTATTATGTCATCCAGTAGTTGTTCAAACACAGGTAACGACTCCTGAATTTAAAAAAACAAAAAACAATATGTCGAACGAACACCACGGGAATGAATTTGATGAATAAAAACAAAATTTATTAACGGCATCGTTTGATCTGGATTTTAATTGCGTCATTTTTATCGCAAAAATATTACGTTAAAATAATGATAGACATCACGAAATTATAAGGGTTCCAATATTTTATTTAATGGCCGTTTTAAAAATTAATTTTTAAAAAGTTTAGACCAAACGATACCTTTAATTTTCGTGCCAACTTTTTTTTTTTGCGTTCATCAAAAATAATTTAAAAATGACAATTAATGTATGAAGGGCATAATACATTCATTAGTCATTTTTAAATGATTTTCAATAACTGGCACAAATTCTTCGAAAAAATTTCAAATAAAATGATTTCGTTGCATTTAACTTTTTTTTAACATTTAAGTAATTTTTTTTTATAATATAGAATATTGGACATCCATTGTAATAATTTTAATATTAGATTAATAAATATCACAGAGAAATATCTGTTTTTGTAGTACAAATCAAATGTTAATGTGTTTACGTCAAAAAAGATGTAACGTTTTGTTTTTTTTAACAATGACATAAACACATTAGTTCGTGATTCGTACTACATAATATCTTTATTTCGTTTTAAATATGTTACAATTAATATATTTGCAATTAAACGTAAAAAAAAACTTAGAAAATAAATTTTTTAAAATCAGAAATTACAAATATTTTTGTATTTACAATTAAGTTTTATAAGTAGTGTATGAACTGGTCTAAAAATTAATCATTTTCAAACGAAAAATTTCTAAAATGTGTATTAAATGTGGTTACTTTTTTTTTGGGTTTTTGAAATTGTATTTTTTAAAAATTTCTTACAACAATATTAAAATTTTTTATGATAAAATTTTTTTTTCTATTTTCTTACTTGGACCATATCACAGACACAAAGTGTTATTTATTTTCGATCTACACGTTACCACGTAAATTTTCAAAAAATGGAATTAAATGAAAAATAAAATTGATAAATTTATAATATTATCATACCTTATGTCACACAAAGAGGGCAGAAATTTTAAAACCATAAAAAAAAATTCTAAAAATTTGATACATATTTAAAAATTTTTAAATTCTCTGCTGCCTGAAAAAACATTGAATTATGAATATGTTTTTGATAAATCTAGTTCGATCACTCACGATCATGTAACATAAACAAACAACAAACATCATCTCAGAAAATATAATAACTGCTAAACCAGTTTAAAAACATATTCATGTTAAAATGTTAAAACCTAGAATATATAAGTACAATGACTATGGACGGTTATTGTTTTAAACTAAAATTCCTTTTTAGACAGGCATGATAATAATTTTATTAAACAAAGGAAATTATTTTGCAAAAAAAAAATTAAGAAATAAAAACATACAAAAATTTCATTTAAAATCACATTCTGAAATTTTAATGTTTAAATTTTACTGTTTGAACTGTCAAAAAAATAAAGAAGATTGTAAAAAGTAAAGAAAAAAAAATGTAAAACTATATAAAAATAAATTTTTATTGAAGAAAAATATTTGTTTGCTTTTTTATACACCTCAAAAACAGTGTTTTCTATTTTATATAACGAAAGACAACATTCGAGATCACGCATGCGTTGCACATGCGTAAATACTCTTTCATAACGCAAATCGTGCAACAAATATTCAAACATTTAATGAATAGATTAAACGTTTTCATTAGAATTTTTTTTTAAAAGTGTAATTTAAAAAGTAACTTAACTAAAAAAAAAATGAGCAAAAAGTTGTCTTAGTTGTTTTAAAAAATAAACAAATTACTCTTAACAATTAAAACAAACTATATGGCTTAAAGCAACATGGATAACACTGGAGGGGTGTGTATTATCAAAACGTTAATTTTTGTACATTAAAAATGGTGCTAAGTCGCAACAATTTGGCATCGATAAAATATAAAAATAGCTAAGAAATAAAATTAAAAATTGTTAAAAAAAAATGATTTTTACTTTTTGATTTAATCATACCCACCCCTGAAATGAATAAAAAAAAAATACTGATGATCAATATTATGGAGTATGAAAACATGAAAATATGAATATTGAGCATTTTAAAAAAAAATTTTTTTCTTTAAAAAATAAAAATAAAAAACAAAATATAATCTAATAATTCTGATATCTACATTAAACTAGTCGCTTCTCCCCTATCATTCAAAAAAAAAACTATTTACACAATCTGTTCAGAGCATCAGTTATAACTACTATAATTTTATAATTAATATATATATATTTCACTGTACAAGTTAATAATAAACAATTTGAGACCAAAAAGTTACAAAAATTTATACTTACAAGGAGTGGCGCTTTTTACAAAATGTTATATAATAATATACTTAACGTTACTCTATTATTTAAACTTACATTGCATAGATGTCGTTTGAAATGTTCATTAGTAGACTTGGGTTTTAGGGGGGTGGGGGGGGGCGCGTGTGAGTTGATGTAAATAAAAATACTGAGCACATTGGCGAATGCGCCTGAACAAAAGTATGCCCTTCGCCGTCATTTGACAAACGTATCCAACATACAACAGACAACATACAAATAGTATTTATACATACATTTAAGTAATTAAAACTTTGAACATTTTTTAATATAAAATATTTGTGGTTGGTTGTATCTAGAGCATGGATACCGGTATTTCGTTCGGTACTACCGAAAAACCTACCGGAATACCGGACATTTTTATACGTTTTATAAAACCGGTATCAAAATTTCAAATACCGGTATTTCGGTTTCGGTATTAGCAAAATCAGATATTTTTACGTTAGATTTACTATTGGTATTGAATGGTTATGGAGTATTTTGTATATAGCAGTATAAGCATAGATCATAAATTATTACAATATGATTTTGTTTAATGTTTTCCACATGTCCAAATGACCAAATACCTTGTATGTTCATATGTTTTTATAATTCTGGAATACATATTATTAAGTATTTTTCTGTCGAAAAAAGTACCAAATTACCTATGTTTGGGTAAAATATTTTACTATTGTTCAATAATATTGTTAATTCTAATAGTATTTAAAAAATTCCTTGCTCTGTGTAAATGAAAAGGTGAAATTTAAAAACTAATGTCCATGTACTTTTTTAAAATTATTTTCGAATTGCCACCATGTCTTTGGACTATTTAAACTGTGATTTTTCGCTCTTGCAGTTCGTGTATATCTCTTTAAATTAAATGCGCAGTATCGAAGAAAATTTATATTTAATTATTATCTGTTGTTATTCCGTTTACTTTGTTTTACTATTTTGTATTTTATATTTTGTATTTAGTTAGATTTTTAAAATCTAAAAATGATGGAATTTGTTATTATTACTGTTATCAATCATTTTCAGTAAAACATATTACCTACTTATACAAAAAGATTTTCATTAAGAGTGTTTTTAATATTTTTATTTTTTTCTATACCATTTTTTCAATCAATACCGAAAAAATACCGAAATACCGCAATTTCAGTATTTTAAATTTTAATACCGAATAAATACCGGTATTATACAAAGACACCGGTATCCCAAGCCCTAGTTGTATCTGTGTATCGCTGTACTCTGTGTGTAGTACCTTATAAAAAACCATATAGTACGGTGACCATAGAGAACTTACCGTTTACATTTATTTATCTTTTAAGCCTAATATATGTTCACTGGACCCTATTGATGACGGCTGATGCGCGTAATTTCGAATTTGGTGCAGTGATATCAGTTGATTCGGGAACGCGTTCGAATTGGCCGCACTTTTGTTCAAATTCAAATTTAACTCTTTATTTTGAAAACTCAACGCGTCGTACAGGTATGGTCGATTCATCGGATGATTGAGACTGAGATGATTGATGCCAGAGATTGGCGTGAACGCGGAATTCGTAACACTTCGTGATATTGATATTTCGTAGCCGGATTTTTGTGTGGTGTCGTACGTGTTCGCACCATTTGGTCCAGCCGAATTGGCACCCACGTTCGAATTTTCGTTCGGTGGCGAATTGACGCGACAATGTCGATTACTCACCACCAAATCTTCACCAATATTGTCATGGTTGTTATGTTGACTGCCGGGATTTGAACTGTTACGATCCGGATTGGTTGATTTGAGCGTGTTCGCATCGAAACCGGTTCGATTTGCCGAATTGCTCTCGGGAATGTTTTCGTTATTGGTGCCGTCAGTGTTCTGTCGGGTATTGTTGAAGTTTTGATTGGCGTCCGTCGCGTTTTGGCGGGACGTGGGAACGCCGTAGTTCGCGTTACGATGCTCTAAATGTAAATTTTGCACGTTTGTGTTCGCGGAACGTTCTAACAAGCCCAGATTTGTGCCACTGTTACGTTCAAGGAGTAACGCGGCCGCATTCGAAGCTAAACCGGAACTATGGTGATTATGATATTCGAGCCGTTCTAAATCTAAACTGGACATTGTGTCCGGCGACAATTTTGACCAGTACGGCGACTCGAGCGATGCCACACCGGCGGCACTCACCGCCGCCAACAGATTCCTATTGAGACCGGTGAGTGGGCCACCGGCGCCAGTGATTGGCGGCCGTTTATCCACACGTTCACTATGCTTTTGCATATGTTTCTGTAGGTAGGTTTCTTGCGTGTAACTTTTACCACAGTATTGACAAATGTGCGTCTTTAGGTGTTTGCTCTCTTTGTGTTTGGGTATGTGCTCGAGCAAACTGGGTTCGTCACTGAAACATTTGTAACACGAGTTACATTTGTACGGTTTGTCCGTTTGATGACATCGGGAATGCGACTGTAGGTTGCTCAATTGTGAGAACGCTTTCTGACATCCCGGATGACGGCATCTGTAACAGAATGAGATAAGTGTTAATGAAATAACCAGGGGTCTGTCTGGTCATATGCATTTCGGACATTTTGGAAATGGGAATGGCTTGACTAGGACGGTTGGGATTAAGGATTATGTGCGCATCTTCAAAAATTTTCTTTTTTTTTATTTTTTTAAATTTAATTGCAATTAATGTTTTTTTTTTAAAAAATATTTTTCAAAATGTTCGCTTCCGGTGACGTTCATTTTCTGTCGTCTTCTTGCTGATGTCTTCGTGCGATGGTTGATTTTCTCATTCTCTTCATGTTTCGTACAATTTTCTCTTCTTCAGTTCTTTCTTCAATTACTTCTCTCCACAATTTATTTTAAAAAAATTTATTTTCGAATTGGAAATGTAAATTATTTGAATTCATGTCGGAAAATTTAAATTATTAACAAAATAGCAAGATGGAGAAAAACATGCATGCGTAAAAATTGTAAAATATTTAAAAAAATATTTGATAATTATAGACTGAGTAAAAACAATTCGACTATTTATTAATGAAATCAAAAATTCATTATTGAATTCCAAATATTTGAATGCAGATTTTTCCGGCATTTCAGTTGATCGCCATCTTGAAGTGAAGAAAGAAAGAAAGTTAACAAAATTTTCCATCTTTTTTGATTTGTTTTTTTAAAAAAAAATATAATAAAAAATAATTTTTATTATCAAAAAATTTTTGATATTGACAAAAAGGATGCAATTTTTAAAGGATCATTTCATAATTCATGAAGTTTCAATGTTGCGACATCCTGAAAAACAACTCTTAGAATTTATTTTGCCAAAAATCGTTTCCATTATTCATTATATAACAATTTTTAAAAACGAAAATAATTTGTTTTAAAAATTTGCATGCCTTTTATTCAAAATTACTGACGTAGAAATTATAAATGATAATTTTTGAACACGTACTGTACGATACTATCACTTAAATCTAAAAAAAAAAAAAAAAAAAGCTAAAAATTTCAAATTTAAATTTTATTTTATGTAATTAATTAATTAATTAATTAAGTAGTAAAATAGGAAAAACAGATGATGACTCAAATTTTATTTTTAATATTTTTCTTGTATCGTACGGTTCGTCTTGTAAAAGTATTTTTAAAAATTGTTATACTAACAAAAAAAAGATTATAAAAATTAAGTAAAAAAAATGATATTTAGATATTTTGCATATTTTTTTTTTTTTGGTTGCAAAGCAAAAAAATCTGCAAATTATTATTTAAATATTATATAAAGGATGAAATTAATTTAAAAAAATTCGATTAGCCAAAAAACGAAAAAAATCTCTAAAAAATTATTTAGTTTTTTTTTTTTTTTATCAACTGATAAAAGAAATAATTCATTTCTCAACCTTAATGCCCTGGAATGATGTCGAGCCATTGAAATTTCACAATCAAAAAAATCTATTTTTAATAGTTTCAATTTGAATGAGAAGTCACATAAATAAAAAAAAATTAGAACGTCATATCAAAAAATAATTATAGTTACATCCCATTAAACTTTTTATTATATTTTTTTTTTTTTTTAGACAAACTCGACATAATTGAGTTTTCAAAATTATTTTCGTGGGGGTATAGAGTTTTTAAACAGATACAAAGAGTTTATTTGAACAGTATTATATGTAATCCAAGCGCTGTTGAACAATATATTCAAAGAGTTTTGTACCAGTTAAATTTTTTTTTAAACTGTCAGAAATATATCTAACAATTTTATGAGAAAAAGTAATTAAGTAGCTGAAAAAGTTCTACTCTTACCGTAAACTTGTCTCATGTTTCGAGAAGCTTCGGCTGTTTATGTTCAGTACTGACAGACATGTTGACCGTATGGAACTCTATTCACTAATACTTTGCGGTTCTATATGCAATAAATATTTATAACATCCACCATAAAGAATATAAGAGTGCACCATAGATAAAGAAAACAATTGTCCTAAAAGAATTGGGATCCGGAAAAACTGTACAAATGTACTATACCTATTAAACTACACGTTTATCGATATCGAAAACTTTCGACAACATGTATCTCGTAAACAGTGTGTGCTAGCACAAAAATAACCAAATGCTCTGAAAGAGAATAAATAAAAGGGTTATGGTAATTGTAAACAAACTGCAACCATCAAACCCCAGATGTTTATCGATATCGAAAATTGTCTATAGCGTTATCTCGTAAATGGTACTACCATAAAGAATACTGTCGAAATAATTTTTTTTATTAACTTCCAGAAAACGCGTAAAACTTTTACACTTACCTAATAGATCTTTTTTACTAGTAATATTTTGAAACTTTTTCGCAATTGCAACCAATACAAGAGGCTCTGAATACTGAAAAAAAAGTTCAACAACTCTTGGACTAATAGAGATGGCCACAAACTGTCCAAGGCATACACTTGTCCACACTGGTCACCAATCTAAAGTGTTATGTTCAAATAAACGATATTTCTTACATCGTAATATGTAATCTGATTTGAAACTTTAATAAAAAGGAAATGTAAAAAACCTAACAATGATTACAGCGATTTCAAATCAAATTACACGAAAAAATTTTTAAAAATTAAATAACTGAGACGAACTTACTTGTAAGGTTTATCACCAGTATGCGTTCGAATATGTTGCTGTAGATGGCTCAACTGTGTGAATTTTCTTTGGCAAATTTCGCACCGATACGGCTTTATACCCAAATGAATTCTTGTATGTTGACTTAAGTACGAACTGTTTGCGAACGCTTTACAACATTGCGAACATTTGTACGGTTTCGCTTCGCGCATGTGCATTTGTGTGTGCAGTTGTAAATCGGCTTTGCTACCAAAAACCTTTAAATAAAGAGAAAGAAAAAAAATTAAAATTACAACCCTGTGATAACTGTTTTGTTCATGATCAATTAAGGGGAAGTCCCCAACTGAGGGACTTTACTTTTTGGATATTAGTGACATCTGTGATTATAAAAATTGTTTTCTTTAATAAGAAGAATAGAAAAAAAACTGATATTTAAAAATTGAATGTTATGTTATGATTTGTGTATCCGTTTTTATTAAATAAATAATACGTTTTGGCGAGACCTGTATTAAATGTATAGCTGTATATTAAAAATTCATATTTTTGATTGATTAATATCCAAAACACGTAATCGGCTAAATATATCGGAGACAACGTGAAGAGAGAAAGGGAACTATAAAGTTTCGTTTAGAGCATAGCATACCACAACATACAGAACAGAACAGATACCATAGCATAGCATACTCCCAAACACATGATTTTTATAAAATAGCCAAAAGCAATAAACATATTTTAAAGGTTAGTTAAAAAGTTATTTGACGTGAATTTTGACCATGATTCTAATTAAGCGGCACATGCATGTGTATTAGTTAGAATAAGGTGTGACTGGGTGAAAAATTTGTGGGGGTTTTCAGCAATTATTTTGTTATATTTAGATATATATACATAGGTGGTGGGGGATTTATATGTAATGTATACAATGTACGAAAGAGGAAGGGATTTTAGGCTTTAAACGTACGTTCAAGTCACGGCCAAGGACATTTGTATCTAGTACTTTCTTAAACAATGAATTAAACCAGTTTTGTGCCATAATAAAATAGTTAAATAAGCAAAATTATTATTTTATTTTTTATAACAAGTTAAACAGATTTTTTTTTTTAAAAAAAATCACACACACACTCAGTCAATTTGATTTTTCAACCTTTTGATGATATCGAATGATGTCATCACTGTTTGCACATATTTAGTTTAGTAATTGGAAAATATCAATTAACCCTTGAGTACCATTAATGGATCCTCAGGACCATCTCCTCAGTGCTATTTTCTTAGAACAGCGAATCAAATGGTCCCTAACAAAGTCGTGGCATACAATATTTTGGACACCTACATTTAAATCAGTGGTTCTCAAAGTGGTCTATATCGACTCCTAGGGGTCGATAAGACCTGCAAGGGATCCACGGCGAGGGAAAAAAAATTTGGGCCCTGTGAATTGTAAAGGGGGGTCTAAAACAGCAGAGTAGACGTACAGCGGGTTTTGCTCACCCTAAAATAAGAAGTTAGTGACTGGTGACCTTTTTTTTGTCTCGCCACCTGCATTTTGCTTTTTCAAATGGTCCTAAAATGAGAAGTTTGGCTTTTTTTGGCTCGCCATCTAGCAAAGTGATCTACGACGCAAAAAAATTTGGGAACCACTGATTTAAATAAATCCATAAAATACGTCACGACAAAATCACTCTTGCAGCCCTCCCAACATCTTTGTCACGCTGCACCATATTTCTTTAACCACCTATCGAAAAAATATTGTGAGGCGCCTTTTCTCTGAGTTTTTTAAAAATTTCTCCCTAAAAATTAGTTGACGAGCAAAAAAAAACCCTCTCAACAACCACCTTAATCTATACATCGGTAGTAAAAAGGCAAAAAGGGCTATCTGATACAATATAAATTTTACAGAAGAGACGAACTAGTGTGAAGAGTCAATTATTATAACTGGAAACTGTGACTATAAAAATGAAAAAAATAGAAATATTTCCTTTGTGAGTTTTGCTAAACAGCTAATATTTCCATCAACGCTTCATAAGCATTTGGAGAGTTTCTCTTCTCTTTGGAATTTTTCTAAATTATAACAAATGGCTCCTTTTGCTGATTTTGTCAACTTTAGAATCTTTGAGGCCAAGAGTTATACCGTTTTGCCATATCAACGATACTACTTTTTGATACATTTTTCTGACAAAAAAGCAATTTCAGTAAAAACTGCAGATAGATCCTTTTGCTTTTTTACTACCGACATGCGACATCCCGTCGCGAGATCCCAGGCTTCAAAGGGCGCAAGGTTCAGCGGCGTCAACCACTTCGCCCATCCTTTGCGCTACCTCTGTTCATAACGTAAAATTATAACTAAACAATTACATTTATTCATAGAATTTTAATGTAATATAAAAAAAAATTATGGTTATTTTTGGCGATTCGTTGCAGTAGTCGTAAAATAATAATAAATGATGAAGAAACAATAAAATTGACGTAAATATTTCAGACGTCGCGTCACGCCACGTAATGATGAGCAAAATTAGTCTTGGTCTTGCAGTCTTGTCTTGGTCTTGCATTTTTTGCAAGACCAAGACCAAGACCAAGACTATGTATACCAAGAGCAAGACCAAGACCAAGACTATAAGTATGGCTGCAAGACCAATACCAAGACTCAAGTGAGCCAGATCAAGACAATAGCAAGAAAAAAGCAAGACTCTTGCTAAATTATATAAATAGTTTAAAAGTACAATTAATACCGTAAAGAGAGAAAATTCTGATTTTAGAAGGAAAAAATTCACTAATAAAAAAATGCAAGCAAGTGCAAGAGTCTTTAGCAATACCAAGACCAAGACCAATACTAAGACTGCATTTTGCAAGACCAAGACCAAGACTCAAACTGCTCTAGCAAGACCAAGACCAAGATTCTTAATGTAAGAACAAGACCAAGACGGCTAGGCAATTATCCTTCCTCCCGTATTTTATGGATGGCTCCTAAACAGTTATATATATAGAACTTACTCTAGCTATGCCAAGGTGGGTCCTGAGGATTCATTAGTAGTTTATGTGTTACAATTTTTGTATAGTTATTCGGACTTCAACGGTTTAAATGATCAAGTACTGTGCGTAGAATATATTACACATCACCCAAGAGACCAAATGCTATAACAGTCATTCAAATTCCCATCATGTGTAATTTTATGAAAAAAAAAGTCTGAAATACAGTAATTATCTCGATACGTTCCATACGACTAAATTCATACGCGATTTTCCTCGTTTAATAGCACTTCGCTCTTCACCCCGCTTTTCATCATTCAAATTTTTGAAGTTAACATGTCAGTAGCGTATAGTATCAGTCTGGTCCGGTATAACAGCAAACACTGGTTTTTCAACATGAAACCTTGAAATTTGGTTCATACAGAACAAAAAAACTTGCTTAATCATTCAGTCCATATTTATGATAAAAGTAACTTCCTCAAATTTCATACGATTTTTTTTCTCCGGTTTTCAATTACAATTTAAAAATTAAACCACTTTTCAATATTTAATTAATAATTGATAAATTTATCTATTTGGAAATATTTGGAAAAATCGATTGTTATTTTGAAAAATGTTCATTCATACTTCAAAAATCAACAAAATATATTATGGATTGTAGTACCACAATTATTTTACTCCTATAAAAAATAACAATTTTATAGGAAAAAAAATATTACATACTTTATTTTTTATGAGTGGTGTTTAAAATTTAAAGCAAGGTCGTCCAATAGAACATATCTGAACCCACTGTACCGTAACAAAATATAAAATCTTAACAGAAATTTTTATTTATTAATATTAAAAACATTAACACATTGTCTTACATAATTATGTGGTAATTACTCGGCAAGATATTAACAAGCGAAAAAAAAATTTGAAACGAACCAAAAATATATGGCCACTTAGACGCGTTTGCACGAAAATAATACGAGAATAGTGTAGACGCACCATTACATAACCACGTCATATTCACACATACACGTGTGTGTGTTTGCACCTATAACAAAAGAACAATGTTCAAAAGTTTCAATAAGTGTTTGTAATGTTTGATCCACACCCCCTGCATCGATCATAAACAAAAAAAAGTTCAATAAATTTTTACGAAAATAAGGCGACATTTTAAGAAATCGAAAACTTTTCAATAATAAATACTAATCGTATTTTTTTGAATTTGTTGAGTCTTTTAAATTTGTGAAATGCTGGTTACCAAGTTTTTTCCGTGTACACATAAATTGCCTAAAACTAGCAAAAAATTTGAAATGAATAAATACAAAAAATAACTAAAATGATCAGTAGCGCCTCCCAGATTTTTTGTGTACGGATTTTTGTTAATACTAAATATACCAAATACTACTAAACACAAAATCAGTACTTTTTATCCCGGAACAGATTTTAAGGGGTTACATACTTTTGCAGATATAGTAAAATTTGGATACATATTTTTTAGTTATAATAACAATATTTTTTTTTTTTTTAACTTTAACCCAAATAATGGCAATACTGCTTTATTTCAATTATAATGTCATTTATATTGTGAAATTACATTTTGCAAAAAATTTTTCGACATGTTTAATGTCTTCTTCAGTTAGATATATTTACCGCTGTTAATTCATCGAAAAGGATAATTTTATCCTTTTCGATGAATGTAAAATAGCAACGTTGATATTAATGTAAACAGATGTCAGCTTATGCATTTCATTTTTGAAATTTGTCAATAATTATTCAAAATCACTAGACCACATGATTAAAACGTACCTATTTAAAGTTTTTTTAAGTTTTAGTAAATAATTAAAATTTTTTTATAACATTTTTTAATTGTACTGTACTTATGTAATTTTTGATACTCAATATAGTTTAGATACTACAACTAAAGGAATAATGAGGAAATCAATTATTTCAATCCTTAGATTAGTATTTCCATTATTTGGGTTAAGGTTAAAAAAGAAATATTGTTATTATAATTATACTTTTTAGTTATATTTTGCGAAAATTTTTGATTACAATAGACCAAAGAATAGAGCAAATTTTAATAATGATTTTCTCAAAACAAATTGTAAGATTTTTTATTTCGTTTTTTTTTTTTTGGAAAAAATTTATCTATTCAAAATTAAAAAAACCAGAGGTATTTTTGGCACTACAAACGGTATTTACCAATACATTTTTAAATTTTCAAGAAATGTTACGTCATTTTTTTGAATTTTTATACAATTTTTACAATTTATCAAAAGCAGGGTTGCCAGATTGGGTTATATATCGCCAACTGGGCGATATATATTTTCGATTGACGGTTGAATTTTATTGTTGGTGGCAAATAGCCGTTTGGACAATTTTGAATTTTTAGTTTAAAAATTACAATTTTTTTAGCTATTTTTTTATGCTGTCTACACAATCAATGAAATAAGGAATAAGAAATAAAAAATAAGGAATAAGAAGTATGCCATCTAGTGACGTTGAATGGAACTTTAATGAAATAAGAAATAAGAAATAAGGAGTATGCCATCTAGTGATGTTGAATGGAACTTTAACGTAACTGGTCATAGATATAAATATGTAGGAATTTTTTTACGTCAAAATTCGTGATTTTTTTCACTTAGTGACAAAAAAGTCATCACGAACGTTACTTTTTCATGAATTTTGATGTACAAAAATACCTAAATACATTTACCTATGAGCAGTTAAGTTAAAGTTTCATTCAACGTCACTAGATGGCATACTCCTTATTTCTTATTTCATTAAAGTTCCATTCAACGTCACTAGATGACATACTTCTTATTCCTTATTTCACTGATTGTGTAGACAGCCTTACTTGTCAACTGTATTTTTTGAAAGACATTTTTTGAAAAGTTGACAGATTTAGACGCTGAACTATTTTTGGGCTACGCATCGGCGATTTTCGTTAAAAATTTTCAAGCAACACTGATCAAAAGTATATAACCTCTTAAGGTGGTTAGAGTGTTAGGGATAAAGTAATTAGTAAATCGCAAAGAAGTCTTTGAATTAGGGTTGCAAATTAAAATGCAAATTGTCTATTCGATTAAGTGTTAGTTTTCGATATGTTTTGGGAATTCATCCATTAGCTACGTGTGGACAAAGTATTATTTCGATCCCGAAAAATAATAAATTTTGATAAACAAAACAATAACAATAGTAAAATTTCAAAGTTTCAAACATATTAAGCGTTCAAACAAGTCCTTGACTTAAACCTTCCGTACAAAATGAAATTTTAATTGTTCTCCAAGACACAATGTAGTTATGGTGGCTAACTTGAAGTGTTTAAAATTCAAACGATTAACTGATTACTGTTAATAACGTTTGCTGCACAACGTTAATATCTTTGCTTGTTTTTATTTAAAGGTTAAATTCTAAATTAATTTTTTATGATTCAGGAAGTAATCTTGTTATATATTCAAACTAATTAGTAGTAACTTACCGAGAATACATTAATTATTGAGTTGTTTTGTGGCCGGCTATACGATAATTATGTGTTTTAGAATATAATATTTACATAATTCGATTATATTTTTGATACCATTCGAAACTTAACAGTTTTAATTTTTGACTAACAGTTTAAAATTTACCGTGTATGCTGTAAGAATTAGCTCCCCTTAATGATGGAGATTAACGGAGTTTTACGTAACACTGAGTGCAAAGTTCAAACTACTAGTGGTACAATAGAACTTCGATTAACCGTCACCGTTGGGACTGGGACTGTGACGGTTAATCGAATTAAACGGACAGCAGAAATTTCGAAATGAATTAATTTTAGTATTGGCTTTGGGATGAAAATAAAAATGTCTACAAATTGATAATACATATTTAATTTTACAAGGAAAAAGCTTTATATTCTCTATTTTAACAAAATATTTATTTTTCTAAGGGATTATACAGCCGACTCTCGTTAATTCGAAACTCGAGGGACTCTTAAAATATTACGAATTATAGAGAGGTTCGAATTATCGCACGTAACAATTTTAATTTTTTAAGCATTTGCGATAAATGAATTTTCTGTCTCTTTCTCTCTGCAACTTTGAATTGTTGAGTATTTGACGCCGATGAGTTCGAATTAACGCGTCGTTTTGTTACGTAGCAATGATCTTTTCGTTCGAATTACCAAGTGCATAAAATGTATTGATTAAGTTCGAAATATAAAGAGATTTTGTAGGGAACTCGTGATACATTTGAATTATAGAGAGGTTCGAATTATCGCAGGTTTGAATTAACGAGAGTCGATTGTATATGCGTTTGAAAATTAGGTTTGTATACCTAACGACAAAAATTTCATTTTTTTTTTATTAGTCTTCGACGGATAATTGAGTGACAATTAATCGAAGTTCTACTGTAGTTTAGGTCTGTAGAGCATTCAATTTGTAATTTATAATTTAAATAAATTTTCCAGATATTTTTTCTTTTTAAAATGTTTATTATTTTAAAATTCTTAGTTTTTTGAAAGATTTACTTTGTGATTTTTTCCCTTAACAGAGCCGTGACACACAATATTTGAATTCATAGAGGGAAGAGGGCATAAACCTCATTGTTTTTTGGCATTAAATTTTATTTTATATGTATGTAAATGTATATGTATTTTAGAACAGGTGTATATATTTTCGATAATGTAATAAAATTTCAAGTGCTCAGTCCTAAATATTGCACGCGATAACTCTCTTGGGGATCATGGACTCGTGAAAATTCATACTAAAAAAAATTATAAGCTTACGAGTCAACTTTCGATTTCATTTCATCATCAGCAGGAGTACAATTAAACATTATATTTTTGGGTAACAATTATTTATAGTGTTTAATACTTAAAACTGAAAAGTTAAAAGTGGTGTTAGCCCGGCTGCACACCTAGCAGATACGACACAGCAGATACGACATGAGAGACACAGACATTTGTCTTAAGACATGGCATCTGCACACCTAGGAGACATTTGTCTTAAGACACGAGAGATACGACATGAACGACACTACAACAACTGGAATTTTTCAAGTCAGTGTTAATCATGAGCTCATCAAGTGAGGAAGATACTATCGAAATGTACTGGTATTTAAGAAATAAAAAAAGGAAAAGGAGGGAGTATTGGATACATCCATACAATTTTTATAATGTTCAACACAGTTCTGCCATAGTTAGTAGAGAATTATCGCAAGGTGAATCAAAATTTAAAGAATTCTATCGAATGAGCCCTGATTGTTTCAAATTTTTGTTAGAATTAGTATCACCTGCTCTTGAAAAACAGGACACTAAATACAAACTAGCTGTTTCTGCATCCGAAAAGCTGCTTATAACTTTAAGGACACAACAGAACCTTTCCTTCAATTAATTATTAAAGAGAATTTTTGATAATGTATACACTATTTGAATTACCATTCCTTTCAAATGTATACGTATAATATAATTTTTAAATTTATCTTACATGTCGTTCGACACGAGCGACAGTAGACTAGCATGCTATGTCGCTTAAGACAAATGTCAGTGTCTGCTTTGTCGTATCTCCTAGGTGTGCAGCAGTTTTGTGTTTTCAATGCAATTTAAATGTACTCAAGCGATGCGTGCCTCCAAGCGACACATATCTTATGTCTCTTATGTCGTATCTGCTGTGTCGTATCTGCTAGGTGTGCAGCCGCACTTACTCCTTAAACTTATCTATTCTACAATTTAACTGTAAATATTTAAAGAGTTATTGAAAAAAACTCTATTAAAGAATAAAATTTCAAAAAAAAAAAAAAAAAATAACTACAAAATCATTAGAAATTTTTATTGGATCGAAAAAAAAAACTATTTGTGACGACCTTAACACAGAAAAATTTGAAATTCGTGACCAATGAATTATGATTATTATTTATTTGGTACCCAGAATAAGCACTCAAGCGTAACTCTGATTTCTTTTACGGTGTGAACTCGTGTGTATCGTAAAATATCTTTTAGGACCCGCGTGACAATTGCTCTGATTGAACCTGACTGACCATGGTATCGAATTGTGACTAATAATTTTTATTATCATTGTTATGTGTGATGTAGAAAAGATTTCAAAAAAAAAAAATCCTTCAATTTGAAAATTTCACTTTTTTTTTTAAACCCTCTCGCGACGCCAGTGACTAGTATTTAACACAACATAAACATCCCTTACGTCAACCGAACAAATATAATGGAAAATGTTCCAGTTACGATTGGAAAAAAAATCTCCAAAAATATCCGAACAAAAAAATATTTCTTTACATGTGTTTTTAATAAAAATAATTAATGAAAAAATAATAAGATTTTTTTTTAAAACTAAAAAATTGCGGAAATAAAGAGTACGTATTAAAAATAAAAAATAAAAAAAAACACGTTAGACAAAGATCAAACATATATTTGAATGTGTTAGATAGAAATGAATGAATAATTTAAATAGACTGAACATTTACACTTATACCTGGAGGGCTTTTCAAAAAATCACGATATGGCCTTGTGTGTTCTTAAAACTAACTTATGTTGTGTTGTATACATACCTGGTACATATCCATATCACATAGGTAAAATAAAATACACTAATAATTTTTTTTTTACCTACAATAAAATTTCTGAATAGTCGAATGTATACGGCAGCCACACGAGATAGTTTTAAAACGATACAACCAACAAAACTTCTAGACAAAATGTTGTCAAAATAATAACATTTTTTTTTCGATTATTTTAATCAATTAGTGCAACGATTAAGAAAATTTTTTTGTAGTTTTTTTTTTTTTTTGAAAAACCTTGTACTGTACCAATTTTTAAAAATTTTCAACGTTGCATTTGCATTTGAAATAATGTATCAACGATTGATGAAACAAAATATGTCAGAAATGTTTCGATTTTGTCAGTCTGAGGCCGAATTTTCACCAAACGGATTAAATGGAAACTCGTGTCGATTTCAACAGAACAAATTGTAAACTCAACTGTTTTGTTTCTTACAAACAGTCTGATTAATAGACTTAGGTTTGTTTGATTTCCTGATCGGTTAACTCGTCCTGCAATATGGCGACTCAAAATGCTGTCATATGTATATATTCACTGGTACAGGTGCCGCCATCTGTGATAGATTTTCCGGAATACGGTATAATTTTAAATAATGTTCAATTTTATCAACATAATTTAGTATAATTTATATTTTGTAAATTTCTAGGGTTAACTTTTTTGATGTTGGGATCTTGGATTTTTTTTCTTTTTCTTTTTTTTTAAACCTTATCTATTATATTTTATATCTGGCAATAAAAGGTCCGGCATTTTGAGACAAAAAAAAATTTCCATATGGTTTGTTTAAAAGGGTTAATTCACAGTTGGGACATTCCAACAAAATTACGAAACCAGGATCGTAATTTCCTGTGAAATCCAATATCATCGTTTTTAAGATCAGTAAAAATTATTTTCGTTCCTTCATGATGGCGTCTAGACAAATATGACCTCATCCAATATCCTGGTTTATGGCAATTTTTGAATAATTTAGTGTTTACAAATCAACATAAAAAAAAAAATTTATCAGTGACATCTAACCTCATCCTTTAAAATGTAATTAAAATATTGGTTAAAGAATGACTTGGTGTAAGGAACTGGGACCCCTTTGGAACCCAGCTTCCAAGACTATGGCCCTGGCTACCCCCTCTATTAGAATAGAATTAATAATTGGCTTTGTTTTGGTTTTTCTTTCGTCTTGTTATTTTCAATTTCAATTAAACACAAACTAGTCCGTTTGGTGAATTGTATTAAATATGAAAATGGTTAAGTTTTATTTAGATAAACACAAGAAGTCGAAAAATTTTAATACACATTTTTTGTCCAACCAGAAACTCAAATGTCTCAACATTTGTGGTAAACAGAAGTAACTGTTTTCAGTTACAAATATTTTCAATAAAACAATTCAATGTTATTACGTAAACAACTTTATGAAAAATAAAAGGATTGTATTAAGTATAAAAATGCTTCAGCTTTAACATAAAAAGTCGAAAAAATTGAGTACACATTTTTTTGTGTAACTAGAGACTCGAATGTTTCCACATTTGTATTAAACAGAAATAACTATTTTTAGTTACGAATATTTTTAATGAAATAATTCAATGTTATTACGTAAACAACTTTACAGAATCGACAAACTATACTTGTACACATATTCGACCGTAAATAGTGCACGATATTTGAAAAAGGAACAAAATAAGTTGCGGTTAATTTAAATAAATTAATTTTTACATCACTTTCCCCTAAATATGTACCTAAACGATTTGATTACGATTGTTACGTCACACGATCCATAATCATTTATCAATAATCGATGACGTACACACGTCCGTGGCATAGAAGATCACGTGCGGGGGTAAATTATAAAATAAAAAAAGCCATTACATCATTTTTGATAAAAATTTTCAAAAAAAAAAAACAAAAAAAAAAACATACATAGGTGAAAAAAAATTGTGTATATTTTTTTGGAAATTTTTTTCCATGTTTCCAAGTTGAAAAAAAAAAACTGAATAAAATTATTTAAATGATATGTATATAAGTAAAATTGATAAAAAAAAATTAACACATATTTTAAAATGAAATAAAAATTAATAAAAATTTGTTGATTATTTTTTTAAAAATAAATGCGCACTTCTTCACGAAAATTGAACATTACTCAATGTAGTGTCAATTTACAGATTAAGGGTCATAGTTTAAGGACATTTTTAAACATGTTTTTTTTAGATATAAGATTTATTATATAGTTTTTTTTCTTAATTTGAAAATTTCAGAAAAAAAAGAAATCGTTCTTTCAATCACGTCTCGAAGAGTTAATAGCAGTAATTATTTCTTAAAAATCCATCAAGTGCATGTTGAACACGCATTATGTTAGGGCTACTCAGTAACAAGAGTTTATCATAGCTTTCAAGACAAAATATGGAACCCATAAGTACATTTTTTACGTTTACTATGAGAGTGAGTTTACGTGATAATTGTGTTCTCTGATATTCATACATAAATTCTAAAGTGTAACATTTCGGAAACGAAACCACCAAACTAAAAGTGGTTAAAAGAGTCTCCATTTTTAAAAGATCCTTGGAACGGTACAAAATAAAAATTTTATCCATTTTCTAGCATTTCTGTTAAGGGGGGGTTTACTTGAGAGTCGTTAAAAAAAATCGATTTTTTTTTTGCAGAAA
This sequence comes from Brachynemurus nebulosus, assembly GCA_035578155.1. NCBI lineage: Eukaryota > Metazoa > Arthropoda > Insecta > Neuroptera > Myrmeleontidae > Brachynemurus > Brachynemurus nebulosus. The sequence goes on along the minus strand of JAPWDM010000007.1, from coordinate 23,637,699 downwards.
TTAATTTAAGGGAAGGTTTACTTGAGATTTGATAAAAAAATCGATTTTTTTTTTTGCTGAAATGATAGCAAATTATGTGTAGAATATGCTCCCAAAGTGATTTTACTGAAAATAATTTAAAAACAAGATTCTTGCACATTAACCGAATCCAGCTTTCTATAAAAAAAAAATTCAAAAAACGTAGTTCACGCAATAATGAGTATTAAATAAAAAATTTTGAAAATACGTTTCTTTATATATATTTTATAATATCTCGGAACTACATTTTTGGAACTGGTGAACACGATAACTCACAAACTATTCGATGGATCCTTTTTTTTAATTTTTTATTTTAAAGATAATTCAATTTTTCGGCACCTCTACCTAAGTTCGATACACTTTCAATATTTTTTTATTTTTAAATTTACTTTAAAGCGCAAAAAATAAGACAAAAATCGTAATCAAAAGTTCAAACATCCGCCATTTTTTTTTCTTTCAGCAATTTATTGATATTATAGGTAGAGGTGCCGGTACTCTTCATATATTTTATAAATCTTTTTTGTTTTTGGATTTCGGTGGTTTATTACCAACGCTAGGATGTCCACCAACAAGGCATTGGATTTTCGGATCGTTACATTGCACTATCTATAAAATGGACACTTTTTTATATTTTTCCTTGAAAAATTTTTTTTGTGTAGTTTAATACTTAATAAATATGTGCACAAAATTTAAAATTGATATTTATTTTCGTTCTTGAGAAAAAATTCTAGAAAAATGCATAATTTTTAAGGACTCTCGAGTAAACCTCCTCTTAATGATTTGGACATGAAATTTTGCGGAGTGTTTTCTAATACTGAAACATATTTCGGTTTGATATTCTGTTTCCACGAAATGACTTCAATTAAATGTAATTTTTTTAAAATTTAATATTAAAGGATATGGAAAATGGGAAAAATTTCATCCCTCCACTTTTTAATAGGGAAACTTCGTCATAAAAGGGGGAAAATTTTGCTGACTTTGGTTAATTAAAATTTCTACCTATAGTACACTTTTAGCCTGCTATAAGCAACTTTAAAAACTGAAATAGAATCATATTATATCTTACTCTTTTTACGTAAAGAGTAAGGTATATGATTCTATTTCAATCTTTTGAAATTGCTTATAACGGGGAAAAAGTGTATGTACATGCAAATTTTCATGTTCATAGAACTGAAAATGTAAAAATTCTGAAAATGACGTTTCAAGATTGTTCTTCGGAACCTTAAAAATTAAATTATTATAATTAAACAGTAATTTGAGCGGGAGCTAGTAGCTCAAGTGTTATTTTTTTTTCAAATAATCGAAGACGGAAATCGATTTTTTTTTTTCGAAATAACCGTTGCGAAATAAATGACACAAGACCGCAAGAATTGAATTATAGCAAAAGAGAAATAATTAAAAAATATAATTTGATACAATTAATCGTTTTTGCGCTTTAAATAAAAATTATAGTCTATTCATTAAATTTAGTCAAGCGCGTCATTAACATTTCATGGTGTACACATCAAAATAAATTACATTTCATCGAATGTTAACTAAAGGGTTAAATTCCATTCGATTTTTCGAAATAAAGAGTAAAAAAAAAAGAACATTTAAAAAAAAAAACTGATATTTTTTTAAACCGATTTTGAAAATACCGTGAATGCCAAACGATTACGTAATTGAGATGTGTGAATCAATGTTTGCAGTTGTAAATTTTTTTTTTGACAATTTTTTTTTAGCAACAAGGATATTTAAAAATAGAACAATATACGAAAAAAATAGATCATTCATAAGTGTTCGTTTCTGAAAAAAAAAAAAACAAAATAAATGCAATTTTTTTTTTTTTTTTTTTTGAAAAAAATCAAAATTTTGTCGTCAAATGTGGAAATGATTTGTTTTTTTGGAGACAATAGCCTTGAAAGAACTGGTCTTACTTATTAAAACAAGTGTTTATGTCTAGTTCTGGGAACCAGTTACCACCAGACAATAAAAACGTGTGTTTCTTTTTATACTACTGTAACTGGGCGTCTCCTGACGGGGTTTTACTGTAATCTGATTGCAATATGCCAATAATATATTGTAATACATTTATTGATCACCATGTACCACGGTGCAGCGCGGTTAACCATGACTCGTGTAAGTTTACCGTACGTGTGATTAGTGATTACTGTGATTAGTGATTAGTAAACTTTAAAATTAATCAATATGAAAAAAGTTGTCACTTGTTTATTATTTACGATTAATTTAATTACAAAATAATTACTTTTATGTAATCAAATGACAAATGGTCGTACATATTACCTATAATTACGTATAGCGTGATTAGTTCAAGTTGGTCATAGGTGCGCTTTTGTAGGTAAACTGGTCAGTTACGAATTGGTTGAGTCTGCGCAAACGAAAGTAGTGTGTCTCGAATGCAGTACCACTAGTTCGGTGTTCATTTGAACAATTTAATTAAACTACATTTACAATACTAGCTAAAAAACAAATACATATTTCAAATTTGCACATGCGCATTAACGTTTGTATAACTGTCATTTTAAATAAATTCTTTGAAAACCACCCGCAATGCAATAAGTTGGATATTCTAGAACAGTGTTTTCCAATCACCGGCGTGAATTACAATTATATAACGTAAAAGCCCCTATACCGGAACACTATTTTTAGGTGTGTAATTAACCTGACTTATAAAAATTGACAAATAAATTAAACGTCCATTTTATTTTTCTTAATAAGCATGAACGAAAGTTTTTTTTAATCCAATGAATATGTTTTTAAAAAAATACAACCCAAAAATTTTTATTTATTAATGTTTTTCTTTTACAAAATGTTGACATCTATATCCAAGGAACCGATATACAAACAGACGTGTAATATGAGTAATATGACACATAGAGTGATGTCAAAGTAGGAAACATAGAATGGTTTAAATATCAGACGTAAATACAGGATCAAAATACTGTATTCAGCAAAAATTATATATATATATATATATATATATATATATATATATATATTTATATATATATATATATAATTTATATATATATATATATATATATATATATATATATATATATATATATATATATATATATATATATATATATATATATGTATTTCTTTAATTAAGGAAATATTAAATGCGAGGTAAATTTAAACTGAAAAATAATCATTCTATTAATAATAATTTTTGTTATTAGAGGTTTCTTTCAGAAATAACTTCATTAATATATAAATGTCAAAACTGTTCGGACATATGATTGCGTTCCGGTATAGGGGCTTTTACGTTCATTACAAAAATATTTATGACTTTTATTGTTGCTTTAAAAGCAAGAAAATTTTAAAAACAAGAAAATGGCGGACAAAAAAAGGTTTTCGACGATAAAAATCTAGCATAATACAGTACAACTTTTTTTGTTTTAAAAAAAAGAAAATTGCGGGGCTAACAATGAGGACATATGTTCGGAAAACGACATTTCATATTACACCACTAAATGTTATTCCAATTGATGGCGGAAATGATTCCATGATACAATAATTATATTTAAGATTAAAGAACGGCTTTTAAACATCTCTTTAATGCTTAAGAAAGTGTCGATATTAATTTGAATTACATGGTGGACAAAGTGGTCGCAAAGCGACATTTCATATTACACGAGCCAATATTATCCCAACTAATGGTGGAAATGACTCCAGGATACAATAGTTCTATTTAAGATTAAAGAACGGCTTTTAAACATTTCTCTAATGCTTAAGAAAGTGTCAATATTTATCTGAATCAGTCATAAATTTTAAAAGTAAGGAAAATAAGTTAAACTTACGATTTAACGTTAAAATATAATCAATTATTATGGCAAATTGGAATTCGTATACTCTTTAAAACTTTTTTTTGTGATTAAATAATGATTTAGAATACTCTAAGGCTCTAAAGTATTCTTAAAAAATTATTTTTAAAGTATGTTAACTTGCTTTTTGCCCGCTAGACAAAAAAAAAATGTGTAACAAAACCAACTTTAGACACACCAACTGTAAAAGGTATACTATTATGCATATACATACATAATATATAACTTATTGTCAGATGAAAGTTTAATAAAATTTGCATAATCATATCTAATAACAATTTAAAGTAATAAAAATAATTATTCATAAAAAAAAACTTATTACAAATTAACAATATTCCATTTTACTTATTTTAAACAAAAAAAAAATTACAGAACGCTCAAATTGAATCAAACCATTCTAAAAATAATCGATATACCTATGTAAAATTTTAAAAGAATGAAGTTTAGGAAAAAAATAAATGATGACGTCACCTATATAAATTAAAAAATTTTTGTACAACACTACTCGGTAGTAAATAGTGATACCTAATAAATAAAAAGTCGATAGATATTAGGAAAAGGAAATATTTTTAACATAAAAAAAAAAAATAAATAACTATGTTCATAGTGAATACATTAAAACAAGTACAGTAAACAAAGAAAATATCAGGGTATTGAGCTACGCACTGAAAAAGCAACACGTAACCTTGCCAGTAACGGTTAACCATGAATATTTTTTCAAGTATTCTACTGAACCGATTTCGATGAAATTTTTATCATTCCCTAAGTTGGAAGTGACTTAAGGGAGTAGTTCAAATAAAAAGCAACTTTTTTATTTATGATTATTTTGCTTGTTGAGTTTCAAATAGAAAATTATGTTTTTGAAACATTCATTATTCTTCCCTGTGGAGGGGGGGCCCTTTTTCACAAGTTTTTAAGCGTTTACAAGGAGCGCCATATCTCAAAAAGTAATGAATATTTTTTAAATATTTTTTCATTATTTTATTCCTAAAGGACCTGTCCATAAAGCTGAGTATGGGTTTCAGGTAATTTTAAAAATTAACTATAAAATTGTAATCCCAAAGTTCTAAAAATTATAAAACCCAATTTTTTTACTAAAAAAAACAATGTCTAAAAATAGTTACAATTGTTCAAATGGAAAAAGCATACTTCACTTTATGCGCAATATGTTTATGAACAAAATAAAAAAAAAATTAAGTCTCTATCTTTTCTAGAACTTGAGATATGATTTTCCTTGTCGGGAAAAACACAAGTTTCGGGAAACGGTAAAAAACAAAAATAATAACAAAAGAAGCGGTTTACTCACTGTATATTAAAACGTCTACAAAGGCATACAAATAAAAGAACATTATCTCAGTGCATACTATAACTCGTGTACACACCAAAACTAAATATTACTGATCAAATCGCGAGGGGGGGCGAGCGTTATCTGCAAAGGAGCAGCAACTTGGCTGTGCAGCGACTCACAAATAAATATTTTTCTACTACTTGAAAAAAAATTTTTTTTTGGCCATGTTTTATATATCACCGTGTTTGTAAAGAACCACAGAACGAAATAAAAACAAAAAACAAGATTCGAAAAAAATTAGTTTATTAGCCGTTTCTGGCGTGAACTCCCCCCTTAAATTGATGCAAAAGGACTTTGTAAAATCAAAAATGGTCGTTTCCGAGAAATGTATCGATAGCTTTCTTACGCAACTTCGTGATCTTTATTATTGATTTTCTGTTCCAAATGGACTATTACTTATAATTAAGAATTGTGAAATGAATATATTCAAAACGTGTTTTGACCATAGTTACCAAAATATTGGAAAATTACTAAAAACTACTCAACCTATTATTTGAGGGTTTGTATTGTTCAAATTGTGTTATTCTTATAGATTACATGATTATCGATTTTTCTTCGTTAAAATGTTTTTCTTTTATGAAGAAAAATGGTGGACAAAACACTGTTAATTACGTAACACGTCACTACATATACACATAACCGCGCAGCTCGTGCAGTTACACGTGACCCAATGAACCAATCAGAATATGTTGATGGCTGATTGCCATTGATTGTTGGACAAACGATTGTTTGAATTAAACATACATAGCAACAGAAAAATGCGATTTGAATAAATCTATCATTTTCTTTCTTAATTTTAATGGGATAAAACATTTTTTACGGCATTTCAGTTATTTAATCAGATAGGAATCAGATAGGTGACTCAATGATACGCCTAGCTCAATTTTGAATTTTTGTGACAAAACACATTTTGAATATTCATTCCACAATTATATTAATAAAAATGCAAGCTAGTATCACAGAATTAATATCAGAGTTTGTTGCGAACTACCGTAAGTGTTTTTGGTATTAATCTTCTGAGTCAGTATTATCTGTGATTTTAAAATCGAAGATTTTAAGATTCAAACAACGAAGAGATATATACCTCATACATAAAACCAATTACAATTTCGTATTTTACGGAAATAATTAAAAATTCATAAACAAAATGATTTTTAATGGTAACTCAAGTTTACAATTATAAAAAATAATTTTAATGAAATAAATAAATAAATTATTCGGTTTTTAATATACCAGATTGCATCAAAAAGTCATCAATATATGAATATTATCTATTCCTAACAATATTACATACATTCAGTTAAAAATAACAATTAAAACGTCCTCTCTGATCGAAAATTTGTTGATTACTGAATAATGTTTTGACTTGTTCAAAATTTATATTATTAAAAATAAAAAAAAATTAAACATGATTTTCAAATAATTATTACATAACTTAAAAAGAATATATTAAGTTTGAATGTCGTTTAAATTACTATGAATCGATTTCGATGAAATTTTCATTTTTCCCCAACTTTAAAAATACTTCAAATTAATACAAAAAGAATTATTGTAATATTAATTTTCAAAATAATTAAATGTTGTCGAAAAGAATACATAATTGAAATCAAGACAGACTGTCAGTCAATTCATTCATAAATGCGAATAACACCTTTAATATTATCTCACTCAACAACCATAAATAAATACATATGTGTATGAATATTTTTTACATGTAGTGTAAATACTGAAATACTTTAGCTGAATTTAATGATCGTGTGTGTGTGTGGAGTTTGTACGTAGTGTACACATTCAAATTCGTATGTACCTTTATTTAATCATAGTTGACCTTGACGAGAAACATTAGGTATTTTTTTGTTTTATTTTATCTGTATAGTCGAAATTTTCTTATACGGAAGAAATAAGAATATAAACTGACTTAAGTAACTCATTAAATTATGTAATTTTAACTTCGTGTTAATTTTTTTTTCAATCTTTTATTGGTGATCCTACATTATTTATATCTCGGTTTTAATTTTTTTTTTTATTAATAATTCATTAATTAAGACAAATTCGTTTTGGTTAATTTTTATCAGATTTACCACATTTTTAAATGAAAATTAATACAAAATAACTGAGAAAAATGTATTAAAACGGTATTAGATTATATTCCTGTACTAGTTCGTAGAATTAACAGTGGAATTAACACAGAAAAACTACTAGAATCAAAAACATTTAATCGTAGTTTCTACTGAATCGAATTTCGACTTTCTAAACAAACAATTTAACCCAAAAATACCACTGCACAGATGGACAACTCCAATTTTATTATATATTGTAAAATTTTTTTAACATGTGACGTGATACTGATTTTATTGTGAATGAGAAATATAACATTTTAAACTGGCATGATTAAGCTATAAATATGGGATGGTGTAAAAACAATTTACAAAATATACATTTGTCCTTAACCTTTAAAAGGTTGCTTACTTGCTTGGCTCGTCGAGTATGTTTCATAAAATTTCTTTACAAAACTGTTTTATACTGGTTTCTGGTTTGTCTATTATTACACTGAATTTTTATTATTTTTTATATTGTTCATTTTTTATATCAGTGGTTTTTAAGTTTGACCATCATTACTAATTTTTTTTTAAAGAAATTGATAAAATTACTTTGCTTGAAAAAATGAATCACCACTTGATTAAGGTAGTTGGTGTGTTAGAAGTAATTACTAAAATCAAAAAAATCTATCAATTATTGTCGCAAATTAAAATTGGTTAATTATGAAAATTTTTTTTCAAAATTTATTTTCTTTCCTTTATTTCTTATTATATATAAAAAAGCTCATTTTACAATTAAAAAAAATTTCAGAATAAAAATGGACGATTAAAAAATAATTTTCAGTCAATGTGGCTGAAATAAATTTCGATATATTTCTCAGTTTTAAAAATTAAATTACTAAAACACTGTATTGTCTAAAGAGTTAAATATTTTTGAGATCCGAGAGAGGTTCCAAAAGTTTTTCGTCGATGGGCTAAAATGTAAATAACAAAATATATGGCGCCTCAAAAAGAACTGCTTGTTTTTACAAAATATTATTGACAGACTAAATATACCTTCAATACTACAATATACTCTACAAACATAAAATAGTACTGACAATAATATTGAATGTGAGTGCATCTAGACACAGTTCAACATTTTTCCTGTAATTCAATGGCGGGCTGTACACGATCAGTAATACTGTCAGTATTTACTGATACTTTATACACAGTTACTTCAGTAATACCAATACATGATCAAGAAGTAAAACTCTTTCTCATTATTATTAAGATCGCGAACCACACTTTGACAATTTCTGAATTAAGTGTTGTTTGTCAGTGTATTTTGGATAATAATGTAATTTCACAAAAACTATAGGTCAGTAGTGGTTCAAATGTTAACGCTTTGTGTACTAAATACTAAAAAAAAATATCTAAAAATCATTCATTAATCTCTAAGATACTCTAATGCACCAACCACCTTAAATCTGGCTTTTTATGTAACATAAAATGTACACATCAAAAGAATGAGAATTCATATGAATTATAGTGATACTGTACTAATATAAAACATGTGTATCTAGTTTGTATGTGTAACGTACATATACATGCATCAAATCGATTCATATGAATAATAACACCTCAGAATATTAAAAAAAGTTTTCAAGAAAAAAATTAATTTCTAAACTATTATGATTGTAAATAGTAAACGACAAATAAAATGAATAAAAAAAAAATCATACAACACAACTAATTATTGTACTGACCTCGGATTCCCAACTCTGTTGTTGATTTGAGCTTGATGAACGTCGTCTACCGCCACGCGACTATTCCAAACGTTAGCATTAAGAGAAAAATTCATTTCAATTAATTAATATATACACATTGTCACATATAATTAATTTTTATAATTAATAAACAATTGTAAAGGAGAGAATTTTCGATTTAATTGGTATGATTATAAATTATATAAACGTTTTTGAATGTACAAAGGAATTATGGATCAGATTTTCGGAATAGATTTGTCAGTTAATTCTTAGAAATGTATGTCTCAGATTGAAATATTTTCAAATAGTTCATCGAGAATATATTGACGGTTACGTAATGTAGAATTAAAATGAATACGCTTAATTGGAAATTGCCCTTACTAATATTTTCGTTTATAAAATCAGAAGTTAATAAATGAACTTTATTCTTTCAAGACGGAAGCTTTTTACATGTATAATTTATGTAAAATAAAAAAAATTTGTCTTGTATAAAATTCAAATTTAAATTCAAATTAATGTTTATAATTTACAGTAAGTAAAATTTTAAAATTATTGTCCCTCATTCCTCATTTAATTGGCACCTTCTTTCCATACAAATTGGGTGTGAAACTATAATGAATTTTGGAAATTTCAACTGTATAATTTGTAATTAATTTAAAAACTCATAAATTCCCAAAAATATTTTGATGTTTAATTTATTTATATACATATTTAAAGATACGCTGAAATTGAATAAGTTTTAGATTAAAATTTATTAAAATTATCTATCATTTGAAAATTTCAAAAGTGACAATGATTGAGTCGATTTGTGTTACACATATTGTCAAAAAACATAAACAGATATTTGTCAACGTTGATTTTTGGTTTAGCCGATGCAGTTTGATTTTTTTTTCACATATTGAATGCAAAATTTGGTGGTGTCTTATCAATATAATTACTTAAATAAAAATGAAAATTTATCAAAATTCATATTGATAGGCGTTATCATCTTACAGGTGGTAGCAAAGGAAACGTGCGATTGTATTATCTAAATATTTTTTTGAAACTTATCCCAAAAATAATGATATTTTTAAAATTGTGTACAGTTCACCAAAAAAAAAAAAAAAAAAAAAAAATTGCAATAAAAATATAATCTTTGAAACAGAAGAAAAATCAATCGTACCTTTTCACCATCAGGATTAAAATTGTTGCCACCTTCAATGGAGATGGGTGTCCCAGGACTGGATGGTGAACTGTTTGTGTAACTAGCCCCGTCACCTAATGTCCCACAAGGTTTATTATGTACAGTCCCGCCAAGGCCAGCAGCGTGCTGTTGCCTTGGTGATGTGTACTCGTTTGTAGTGTTTCCACGCTGAGCAGATTGCGTTTGCCGAAAATCATCACTGTTTGTACACCGATTTAGATAATCGTTATCGTAACGATTTTCCGCGGAAGTTCTTTGTTGATTGAATTCAGTTTTTATTGCATTATGTGTGGCACTATTAAAGTCAGCCGTTTCAGTCATTCGTTGAGCACTATTTTGAGCCGCCGCGGCAGCGGCAACCGATCGAGCGAAATCTAAACGATGATAATCACTGGCATCGTTTGCCGACAATGCGTCGCGTTGCAGATTCAAGATCCGTTGCTGATTTGCATGGCGTTCTTGATACTCTTGCGCTTCCGTCGCCGACGATTCGTCCGTTCTATGCTGATTATAATCATTGTTTGCACCGCTGCCGCCCCCGCTCCTGTTCTGTTGATAGTCTAAACTGTTTAGATATCGTTGTTGATCTTGTTGCTGTTGTTGGGTGGACATTCTGTCACGGTTTTCTTGATCGTGATCTAAGTCGGGCGAAATTCGTGAGTTTGGATCTAAGAGAGCGCGATGTTGATTGTGATGTTGATGATGATCCATTAAATTTCGATCGTTTGGTGAGATCCGATGGTCATTTAACAGTCGATTATGGTTTTCTAAGTTTGGTGAATTTGGTCCACGTGGATCGCCGTCGCCGCTACTCTGTTGAAGATTATTTTGAGCGGCCAATGTGATGTTGAGCGTTGCACGATCTGTCAACGATCTTAGCGTATCGATCGATCGATGAATGTGATAATTTGCTGAGGAATTCTGTATATCCGATATATTATTTTGTAACAATGGTGTTTGAAAATCCGGGATACGATAATCTAATCGTTCCATTGTTTTGTTAAAATTGGATTTTTTTTTAAAAAAATGTCCGTAAATAAAACGGTTATATCGGTTGTACAAAGAGAGTCACAACAGATTCACTTCTCACCAAAAAAAGAATCATATCAAGTTTATTTTTTCTTTAAAAATTTTACAAAAAAATTGATAAAATTTTTTTGACCAAATGCAACAAAAAACGACTCGAGTGTATGTTGTCATCTACTCACGACTACTCACGACTAGTGTCAATTATGCACACAGATGTAAAAAAAAAAATCAAAAAAAAAAAAAATTAATGTATACAATAAAAACTCGTAAATAAATTCATTTAAAAAAATTGTCCATGAACCTGCTCAGACAGCGGTAAAAACACAACTACTAAAAACTAAACAGCGTCTAAAAATCTATCTTAAAAAATAATATTTGGAGGGGGGAACGAACCAAAAATATATATACATACTCTGTATTCTTATATACCATACACATGTATATTCATATCTGACACAGGATAAAATATTTAAAAAAAGGATCCTCATCTTTTTCAAACAGACCAAAAATAGTCAAAGGGGCTACAAAGGGTCTAACCGTGAAATATTTTAACAAGCGAATACTGTCCTTATGGTTCACATTCATCCAAATGCGATAGACTCTGTTGGCTCCGTGCGTACACAACAAGGATATCGTGACACATTCCGAGTGAGATAACGCTAGTACAGTGGTGTGCCGTATCTAATCTCAGTGAGTGAGATTAGTTATTTGGATACGTACATAGTACCAATAGTACATACAAACTCACACAAACAATACGTGAATATGTGTGAGTGCTGTGTGGTAGTGTAAAGTACTTATGTGTGAGTAATCTGGTGTACCAAGCATAAAGGAGGGTGATCGATCACGAATTAGCCAGACAAAGATAACTATATACATAATTTATCAACGGAATGAAGACAGTGAATGTCTGTACTCGATTAGATGATGCCTTAACAACAATAAAGATCAAATACAAGCAGTAAATGTATGCGTGTGATGCGTTCTATGACGCAACAGAGTGAGAGAGACAACAATGCGTTGTCTTAAGGGATGAAAAAAATGTGACATACATATTTTCAAGACGTTCAAGAGAGAGTAGGCAACATTTTTTTTATCCTTATTTCTAAACACTAATAAGACAAAGAACACTATGTATTTAGGGGGATCCAAGTTGAGGAAAGACCTTGGTCCTTTAATGATGCTGTGGATACGTATAGCATACACCAAACAAATTGAAACAAAAAAATATTCAACAAAAAAATTATAATTTCTAATTTTTTTTCTTTTGAATATTACATAAAGGGATATATTCCAAATTTTTTTTTGGAAAATGAAAGTAAATCCAAAAAAATTTTGAATTTTATCAGTCATTCGTGTTCCATATGTTGTATTTTATCTTTCGTTTACTTAAATTTTTTTATTTTTGAATATTTTTTGATATATTAATTATATATAATTAACAATGTAAGAAAAAAATCAAAATAACGTATTATTATAAAAAAAGAAATAATTTTTTTTAAAATAAATTATTATTTTGACGTCACTGATTGATATGGTTACATGCATATATTTGTAGCTGCTGAAGAGGGCACTACATGTCCAAATAAGTTAAATTAAGTTCTTGTTTCCCCCCAAAAAAAGAATAAAAATTTACTAATAATAAATTATGTTTTTTTACGAGTTACTCATTGAAACACTTGAGTGCTCAGAAAATCACGAAAAAAAAAAATGACGAAAATGTAAAACAAGTTTCGGTTTTTTATGAAGGTCGTTTGTTTTCAAGATTCATAAACAATTTTAAAAGAATTTAACCCTTTGTATAACTTATACATACTAACCATTTCTATTTTAATACAATTTTTTAGGTTTTTGAAATATTTTGGATGGAAAGAAATGCATGTTTCGATAGGGCACAGATAGTCAGTGACAATTTTCTTATAAACATTAAGATTTTTTCTAAATTTTATCTTGTCTAAAATGAAAATTATCAAGATAAAATCATTATAGTAACTGTTAATAACTCAATAAATTTAGTGACAATATGTTTATTTAAAATATATTTATTATAAATGATAAATATGCTTCCGAGATAGTGATGAGCAAATGCAAGACCAAGACCAAGACTCGGCAGTCTTGGTCTTGCTCTTGCATTAAGAGTCTTGGCATTGGTATTGCTAGAGCAGTTTGAGTCTTGGTCTTGGTCTTGCAAAATGCAGTCTTGGTCTTGGTCTTGTTATTGCTAAAAAATCTTGCACTTTCTTGCATTTTTTATTAGCGAATTTTTTTCTTCTAAAATCAGAATTTTTACTATCTTTACGTATTAATTATACTTTCAAACTATTTAAATAGTTTAGCCAGAGTCTTGCTTTTTTCTTGCTTTTGTCTTGGTCTTGCTCACTTGAGTCTTGGTATTGGTCCTGCAGCCATACTTATAGTCTTGGTCTTGCTCTTGGTATACATAGTCTTGGTCTTGCAAAAAATGCAAGACCAAGACAAGACTGCAAGACTAAGACTAATTTTGCTCATCACTATTTCGAGACTACTTAAATAGCGGAAGCATTGTGATCACTTATGAATTATAAAAAAAAATTTCTGCCAAAAATCGAAACTTTTATGCACATTTTACGTTTTAGATTTTCCTGAAAATTGTTTTTAATAAAATTCTCAAAAATTACACAGTTTGGTTCCTAAATGGTCCCCTACGAATTTCATCGCAATCGGAGTAACGGTAGCTACGCCGCTACCGTGACATTTCATTAAGATCGAAAATCGCACCAAATAGCATAATTTCTGAACTATTCGATTGTTATTGATGAAATTTTTAGAAATTGTACAGTTTAGTTCTTAGTTGGTCTCCTACGAATTTCATCGTAATCGGAGTAACAGTAACTATGACGCTACCATGAACTGCCATTAAATGTCAATATTTTATTTGCTATTAGTCCCACTTCGCTGAAATTTTGAGAGCACTTGGGGATTAGTCTGTAAAATTACACCAAATTTTCATGAACTGTACGACATAAATATTATTTCAGGGTATATATTTGATGAAAAACTTGGAAATTTTTTGTTTTAATGTATTTCTTGTTTCAAAAATCACTTTAATAATATGGTAAGGCACGAAATTTAAGACATGAAGCAGTTTAAGCAGTCATCACTTTATCTATTACGAGTACAAGGAAGCTATGTGCCACATCTTATTGCCAGACTAGACTTAAGACTAGTTCAATCTGTAGCGACAAATTCCGTTTCGTCTTAACGTAGTTGCTCTGAGATAGTCAGGTACAAAAGTGTATCTCAAAAAAAAATTTTCTTTTATCAAAAATTAAATAATGTATTAATATTCTTCAGTGATTATATTCGTATACCACTTGCTTTTTTTTTTTTTTTTTTTTTTTTAATTTCCGTGCGCTTATGTTGTAGCAATGTAACAACATTATTGAAAAAGCGTTGTAAAAACGTTGTAAAATGATGTTTATAAATTATATTTTAAAAACGGCGTGGTGAATAAGTTTTATTTCTTATTAAATACATATGGTTTGTAACCAAAGGGTCAAACTAGAATGTCTACCAAACTGTGCCCACTGTAATCAATGGGTGACGTAATACATCACACATACAATCACAACACACGCTGTATGGACACGAATATACCAATGTGTTAGTAATATATTTTGATGATGATATATGCAGTTCGTATACATACACTATATACTATGATGGCCGACTTATTTGACAACTAATCAACAATTAAAAATAAATTTATTTATTTTAAGAAAGATATCCCTCTTTATTTTACACTTAAATACGACACACTTCATATTTTTGTCTGTTTAAATTTCACGAATTGATTAGAAAAACATGATTTTTATTTTGATGTGAACACCACGGCAGTCAGTAACAGACTAAAGTAGTAGTGGTGTAAATTGCTACTTATTGCAACTTTAAGATTTCACTTTTTTATATGTATAGGCTTGATCTGTCTCATCTGTGTTTGTAATACCGCTGCTACACGATGCTACGAACACCTTCCAACATTCGACGTTGGATGGTTCATAGCATCGTGTAGCCGTTGTTCGAACCTACGAGTGTCCAATGTCGAGCGTCAAACATTCGCATTTGGTCGTGTCCCGTTCGATGTCGGTATTCTTGCACCGAGTCAAAGGGATGCTTCGAACGTTTGAAGGTCAATGTTGGTTGCGTTCGTTGGTTGCGCACGACTCGTTCATGTGAAGAGAGACAACATCAGTGTATAACATTAGAGATAACATCAGACAGATAACAGCGTTGTCGACTGAGTACCAACACATCATCATTCGTATTGGATCAAACATTCGATTCACCGTGTAGCAGATACATTCGTCGCACCAACTATCGAACTTAATTGCCTCAAACGTTCGATCGAATGTTGGAAGGAACGTTCGTAGCATCGTGTAGAACCCGCTTAACTTTGTATTTTATAACTTGTTTGCCGAACAAAGGGTTAAAATTTATTTTCTTTTATTTATTTCATTCTTAATGATTAATATTAAGTGAATTACTAATTGGCGACAAATTTTTCACCTTATCTGTATCCATCAAAACCAAAAAAATAAAAAGAAAAGTGACGCCAGATCCCCATAATGTAATCAATAAATGAATTTATTATGTATTTTTAAATATACAAGTGTTAAATGGTAGAAAGTTTTTGTCGGCATCTCTTATTGTAATTATTCGCCCTTTAAGTAATGTTCTTTTAACAAAGTTATATAACTTTTTATTATTACGACACAAAAACGAAGGGTTGAATTGCGACGTGTATCGGTAATGGACAATATTAGGGGGAAAGGGTTCATTTCAATTATATTTTATGGATAAATATAAGTATTGTGCTCTATTGTATAATATTTAAAAATGCCGCATTATATACAAAATTTTAAGAAAGAAATTTTTTGTTTAAATATATCTATGTATGTAATGCTGTATCCATATCGGTAAAATACTAGTGTGAACGAGTGTCGTACGTGTGAACGCACCTTTACTGAATTATCAACATGTGACGTCACTACGCCGAAATGTTATCATCACCAACGATAACCTTTTGATAAGCTTTAATTAATTTAATCTTGATTGGTAGTTAAATGAATGATATTGAGTGAGATGCGCCGTTGTTGCTCAGCCGCGAGATAATTAAAGCACAAATAGAAATCATTCAGTGTCGTATTTACAGGGGCAGGCGGGGTCAAATATTTTTAAAATGAATTTTGTCATTTTGATAGTAAAAATGAAAAGTTTGCACCTAAATTACTTTGATTTCAAATCACTTTTATAAGTTTGAGAAAAAAAAAAACTTTAATTAGGTGACGTCATTCAAGTAATTAAAATTTTTCAGTGCTTTACAAACCCGAAGTAAAATGACAGAATAATGACACTAGAACTGAATTGTGGATTTTCGAAGTCGTTATTTTCTAGAACTAGAAAAAGGACTTGTGTCGAAGAAATTTTGTTATTTATACGGTAAAAAATGAAAAATTAAGAATATTGTAAATATAGTGCACGTAAACACGTGGCTTGAGAATTTCTGAGACAGACAATCGTGGTTTTACCGATTTTCCTAACAACAATGACAGTGTCTGATAGTGATGTCAAGCAATTAATCGATTAATCGGTTTAGTCGACTAATTTTGTTTACATTTAGTCATTTATTAGTCGGCTATTTTATCCTCGATAAAATGACTAAAATGATTAACTTTTTTTTTTTTTAAATTACTAAATACGACTAATTTAACAATTTCTCTGTATTATTTATCGAATTTTAGAAAATGGAAACTAAAAAATTATAAACATATTTGTATGATTTTTCACTTTTATGTGATTAACACATTATGATACTATAAGTTGGGGCGAATCTAGACAGAGCTGCCTCTCGATATTTTTTCGTCAGTGGTATGACCGTACAAGGTCATAGATCAATTTATGCTACTGAATTTTGTTAGCTATGAGTTAGTCATCAAAGAAAAGCGGTGAACGTGACATCTCGGTATTTTGTTATTTTACAGGCGCGTTGTTTATAATTTTTAAAAATAACGCGCGTTTTGAAATTTTATAAAGAAACTGCTGTACAAAAAAAAAAAAAAACAGTTATATGTATAAAGTAGGGACTGGCAACAAAATGTTTGGTGTTTTTTTGACAATATATGTACCAAAAATGAAAGCTGTATTGTGCTTAATTTTTTTCTTATAAATTGATTAACAAAAAGTTGTCTATAGGTGAAGCGAATTCATACACCATGGTGCGTCAATATAAAAATATAGTGGGTATAAACTACATAAACTGTAGTCTAGATAACATAAAGTGGGCTCTTTTCGATAGAGGCGCAACAACCGGGGAGGTCCAAGGGGCCCGGACCCCCTAAAATTACCTGGAAATTTTCCTTTAATTTATTTTATTTATATAAAAAAGTAAAATTTTTAGTGGTTTACTAATATTTTTTATTTGAAAATCAAATTTTCGGAGACGACATTTTATTACAACATTTTCCATTGTTATCGGAGAACTGCGTTATCAAAAAATTTGATAATTTAAATCTTTGTTGGACCCCCTGTAGATATGTAGTTGTTGCGCCCCTGCTTTCCGATATTAAAAATAAAAGAAAATCGTTCAGACAAGCTGCTGAATACTTCCATGTTTCCAAATGGACCTTACATGATAAACTCAAAAGCAAATCGAAATAAAATTCATTTAAATCCAAAATGTTTTATTCCAGCCATCAAAAGTCATTCGCGTACCAATTTTGATATTTTTATTACTGCCCTATATACTCGTGATATTATAGCATTTAAATTATTTTTTTAGAATTTTTTAGATAAACTCTAAACAATTTATTGCCAAAAAACTGAAAAAATCGTCCCGATTCGTCCCAACTGACGGTATATGTCATCATTTTTGAAGGATTACCCTATAGGTTACCCTATTCATAAATTTGATTAAAAATTTAGTCGATGACTATTCTATGCTCGATATTTTCAAGTAATAACTAATTTTGTCTGAAGAATAACTTTAGTCGATTAATTCACCAACTACTCCTTGGCTCAATATCACTAATGTTTGAGGTTTTGGTAACACTAAGAACTAAAATAGATATTATTATTTGTGAAGTATTAACACCTTAATGGCCACTGACGTCATAAGACATCAAGTGAAACCTTAGTAACTCACACACCACGTCGCAGGATGTCAACAATTCCATATAAAGTGTATTAGCTGTCGAAAGAGTGTACCAGTTAGGCATTTTGTCATTATAAGATTATGACTGTCATGGTGTTAAATATGTAAAATAGGTAAAAACTAGATTAAGTAAAATAAGTAGTTCATAAGAAACATAACTCTAAATCCACCTTTGAAACCACAAAACGTTTTTTTCACTAAAACACGAGACTAGTGATAAAAAAAAATCAAGAAAAAAGTTCAAACCTACTTTTTTTTGCAAAATTTTAATAGAATTAACACGTGTAATATTTGAAAAAATTAAGAAATCCCCCCAAAAAAAATCTCGAAAAAAATTCCAGTAAGTTTCTTTACTTAAAAAAAAATCGTTAATGACCTTCTAACCCAAAAAAGAAGGTAAAAAAATCGTTAAATAACCGAAAAAAAAACTAACATTTATTTTATATGGAACATAACATAGAAGATGCGGTCAGTTCTCGCATTGAAAGGGACGCTAAGACTGTGACATATGCTGTTATGTAAAATATCAAATTCTTACCACTCGCATCATTCATATTCAAATGGACCCTCGACACAGTTCCCGTTTTCAAGGATGCATTCACAGTCTAAACAATCGCAAACAAAATTACAATTTCATTTTTAGGGTGACATTTTTTTGAAGGGATACTTTTGTGACCAGTTCATTGTTACAATATTGTGGACCAGCAGGAGTCAAAATCGTTTTGAATTCGTGTTTGATTGTAGTAAACTGGTTTGGATGATTGTAATTTTTTGAACTAGTATGCAAATTATGCAACTTGACAGAAGGGGATGATGTTTTTGAGATTTTTTTGATTTGATTTTTTTTCTTTTTGGGGAAAAAAACTTCAAAATATGAATATTTAAAAAATATTTCAACAAAATATACATATAAACAACAACCATAGGTCGTAAATGGTAACAAATCTACGATGGCATTTTAGCTTTGTACAATGTAAAGCGCTTAGCATTCTTACTATGGTAAATGCCATCCTATATTTGTCCCCAGAATACGTACATATCAGGGGCGTAGCTACCGCCGTATCAGCCGTATCAATGATACGGGGCCCCCGAGGTACAGAGGGCCCCTAACGTGTGTAAGCAAAAATTAGTAAAATGTTATGCACAATGTCACTTAATCTCGTGCTTCCCGGGGAAAAAACATAAAAAAACTGTCATACGTGCCTTTTCACTTCAGAAATGATAAAAGTCAAAAAAGCGACCCCTTTTTTTCCCGGGTTAAGCGTGCGCCCAAAAGTTGGCAACATGGGTAACTTCAAAAATGAGACTTTGATGGGGCAGGAACGGCTATCAGACTTGTCACTATTGTCTATAGAGGCAGAAATTTTAGAAAAACTGAAACCGTCTTCAGCTATAGATGATTTAATAAATCAATTTGCCGGAAAAAAGACAAGAAAAGTATATATTTAACTTGAATTGTTTGGCTAGGCTCAATTTCTAGGAGGAAGCGATAACTTATAATCAATGAATATTTATTTTAATTTAATGCAAGCATTTTTGTTTCTTTTGTGAGAAATCTTTACCCTTGATTTGCCCGCCCCCCCAACTAAATTTGATACAGGGCCCCTCCAAAGCACGCTACACCACTGGTATATATATATATATATATATATATATATATATATATATATATATATATAACAAAAATTTTGACTGGTTCGATTGGGCCCCTGGTAGGTTAAGCAGTAGCGTGTCGGTCACGTCGAATGGATGAACCTTCTGTGAGGGGTGTCGGTTCAAATCTCCGCGGAGTCCACGTATAAAGCTTAGATTAGGATTAGTGTAATATTAATTTATAATGATAATGATGTTTGTAACTTAGAATTAAGGTTTAAAATAATATGTTTGACTAAAAAAAATCCCTAAAAGTCTTGCGTATAAATTTCACTGAGCACGTAAGTTCACGAGTTAAAAACAAATTCAAAATAATTTTTTCTTCTTTGTTTACACAGTTTAAAAATATCTTCACCATCATTTTGTTCTGTTGAATTGCGATTTTTGAGTCTCGCGCTACGCTTCCTTTTTGTGCAACGCTCCCAAATATTGGTCAAATTTTAAGGTTATGAATCCATCCTCTAACGGGCCCGACAAGTTGGGGACAGCTATTACAATTGCTCCGCAAAATTTCGAAAAATTCCGTTATATATGTATATTTTTCAACGGTGATCATGAGTTTAAAGTTGAAATTCGGAACGCTAAAATCTGTCCAATTTTGTTGGTCTCAACTAGTTCCAATCTACTTAACGTAATTGTTCCGAGATAGCCACACACAAAAGTATATCTCAGTGAAAAAATTTTCTTTCATCAAAAATTAAATACATAATGTATTAATATTCTTCAGTGATTATATTCGTATACCACTTGTTTTTTTTCTTTTAATTTCCGCGTGCTTATGTTGTAGCAATGTAACAACATTGTTGAAGAAGCGTTGTAAAAACGTTATAAATATGATGTTTATAAATTATATTTCAAAAACGGCGTAGTGAATATTTTTTATTTGTTATTAAATATGGTTTGTAACTTTGTATTAAAAAACATTAAATTTTTATCAAATTCTTTGACACGTTTTCATTTTATTCAAAAAAAAAAAAAAAAAATATAATTTTCCCATAAGAGCCCGTGTTAAAATTACAAAACTTTGAAACCGTATTTCTCAAAATTGGGGTGGTTAATTTTTTTTCGGTAAGGGCTCCTATTATTGGTATTGGAGTAACTAAATATCTAGAGAAGTTTCGTTAAAATCCTTTGAAAAAATCGTTTTATCGATCAACTGCCTTAATATTCCTCAGTTATTATGTTTGTATACAACTTGTTTTTTTTTTTAATTTCCGCGCGTTTATGTTGTAGCAATGTAACAACATTGTTGAAAAAGCGTTGTAAAAACGTTCTAAATGATGTTTATAAATTATATTTCAAAAACGTTGTAGTGAATAATTTTTATTTCTTATTAAATATGGTTTGTAACTTTGTATTTTACAACATATTAAATTTTTATCAAATTCCTTTGACACGTTTTCATTTTATTCAAAAAAAATAGAGTCCCATGAGAGTCCGTGTTAAAATCACAAGACTTTGAAATCGTTTTTCTCAAAATTCGGGTAGTCAATTTTAATCGGAATATGCTTGTATTATTGGTACTGAATTAAATAAATATCTAGAAAAGTTTCGTTAAAATTCTTTGAAAAATCGTTTTACGGGCCAACCAGCTCTGCCTTAACAATTCCTTCCACGAAAAACTTTCGCTTCCAAAAACTTAAAATTAATATTTCTTGCAATACAAGCGAACCATAGGCAAGGAAGTGAATGGGATCAGCCGTAGACATGGTATCACACGATGAATTGTCTCAGATCGATCGTCCCTCTCGTGTTAGATATAAATTATTTCGTTGAAAAGAGGTAATGTATTTTATCTAGATGCGATTTGACTGCTACTTGAATTTTATATTATTGTCCGTGCATAGACGGACTACGTAAGCACACATCCACATAATATATTATAATGATCCGTGAGGCACTATTGCTGAGGGCGATATGGCCAAGATGGACACCTGGCCTTCACGGACTACCTGATTTTGCCCCGAAGCCACAGCCTCTGACGACGAATGATCCTCGATTGTAATACATTACAAAGCGTTAAGATGATTTTTTTTTTTAATAAAAAAATGTACACTATTTTTAGTCGAATTTTTCAACTGAAAAAATTAGACTTATACAGTCTATACGATAAGAACGGCGAGAGGTGAGAGTAGGGGCGCTATCCGTTTTCGGACCCGTAGAACACGATTATTTAGAAAAAATGTCATATATATATATATATATATATATATATATATATATATATATATATATATATCCCTGCCACCTTTTAATATATGTAGGGCACCCCTATGGAAGTTAAGAGCTGAAATTTGGTAAATAAGGCTCATTTTCGAGGCACCTCATACTATCAAAGTGGGGCCAAATTTTGGATCAGACCCAAACTTTAGGGGGGTGGTGGGGGCGGTAAGACAATAAAACTTTTCAAAAGCGGTTGAAAATAATGTTTCGGTCAATTATCTACAACATATCCAAAATTCAGCTTCCTAGAATGATTTGGAGGGAGTAGAGGGGGGAAAAAACGATTTTGGCTGGATCTAACACGCCCCCAGCCCCCCAGAATTAACGTAGAGGGTTGAAATTTGGTGTGTTGATAGAGTTCATACCTAGGTTGTGCTTTTTGGAGGTTTTAATATTTTAACCCCACCCCCTCATTTTTAAGCTACAATTTCATGCTTTTTCGACGTTTTCGAAGTTTGTACCACTCGCACAGGTCACCCAAATAAACCTAGAGGGCTGAAATTTTGTATTCGGATTGAGTTAGTATCAAGGGGCTGCCTTTCGGGGGTCTCGACTTTTAATCCTTACCCCCACCATTTTTATACCAAAAAGAACATGATTTTTCTTGTTTTTTAACAGTTTTGTTCGGATCAAAATCTCCCCAAATAAACCTAGAGGGCTGAAATTTTGTGTACAGGTTAAGTTAATAGCCAGCCACTGCTTTTTGGAGGTTTCAACTTTTAACCCTTACCCCAAGATTTTTACGCCAATATTTCCTTGATTTTTTTGCTTTTTTTCTAACACGTCTAGAGACTCTCTAAGAAAAACTAGAGGGCTGAAATTTTGTACGTGTATTGAGTTAGTATCCAGCTAGTGCCTTCTAGGGATTCCACATTACTTTTCCCCCACTTCTCCTATTTTTACATTGGAATTAATTGGTATTGTTAAATGTATTTTAAATGCTTTATTTCTATTCTAATACAAGCAGGCGTATAGTAATTTTAAAAATTTAAAAAAAAATTAACTTATTTTTTTTTAATAAATGCAATACATAAATATTAAGTAATTTAAAAATGTTATTAATGTCACTGTTTATTTATAAAGTAGGAACTTTAGATTTTTATTTATAAAATAGAAATTTTGAATTTTTTTGGAAAGAAAAAATATCTTCATAAAGGCTTTCCAGTTTACTATTTAAGATCTTTTTTTAATATTTAAAAATAAAACACAAAGGCAATTGGCGGATAAGCATGGGTAGGAATGCCCTCGTACGAATTGTGTTGGCTTTTTTCCTGCTAACTGTTATCGGCACAAAATTGAAATTTACTGAGATTCAGCCCTTAAAAACTTAAAACCTTTTTTTAAAGCCCCGATCAGCCGGACACAGTTTTGAAACCACCAAAATGACAAATCGCTTGTAGACATTCAATACCGAAGATGAAGGGAAAAATTCGACTTCCGTGATGGGGCCCCGCTGCTCACGGCGTTTTTTTTATTATATTAAAAAAACTCATTTTCAAATTCAAAAACATTTTTAGAACCACTGATACGTCATGTAATACACGTAATTTAGCATTGTCATTCTCTTATTATTATGTAAGACGAATTTTTTTTAATAATTTTATATAAAATCTATTTATAATAAATTTGGTATTAGGTGGATTGCGCTACCGCAGCGAATATTAGACGTGCGTAAAAAATTTTGGAATTTTTTCATTATTTTTTGATTTCAACATTTAATTATTAACTTGTTAAAACGTCGAAAACCGATCAAGTGTGAATGGGAGAGACTGAATTTCGAACGATTTTTGGACTTGTGTTGGGGGTCAAACAATTTTTACTGACATTTTACAAGTAATTGATTGTTAAACAGATAACAAGCTCAGCACGAGTGTTAATCGGCAAAAAAAACGCAGTTTTAATGTTTTAATTAACATATTTTTAATTAAATTTTATGACCTTCAGAATTAATACAATTTGTTAGTGGGGGGTGTTTAGAGTACTCGAATAAAAAGCCAAGACCCAATTTCCTAAACATTTGGACTTCCGAATTTTTTTTTACAAAATTAAAAATATGTGGATAAAAAAGATTCCATTTATTTAAATGTAGTTGTGTTGAAAACACCAAAACAAAAATTCACCAAAAAAAAAAATTCAAAAAACAAAATTAAAAAAAAAACTTGACTCGTTTTTTATCAAGACTCGTGCCAAGCCAACTCTACATTTAAACAGAAGACGAAGTAATATGTTTTTTTAACTTTTTTTGTACCACGTTCAAATAAAAAAACCTACACTGCTTTTTGTTGCAAATTTTTTTCCTAGTCGACAAGCAAAAACAACTAAAAAAAATTACGTAATATAATAAATTTTTATTTGAGTACGTACAACTTTTGATGTCCCAAATTTGAATTTTGTTTACTCCACGTATGATATTTATTTGGGAAAAACTCTAATTATAAACTACTTTGGGTTTTTTCACATTGATTTTTTCAACGATATAATTTGAATTTTCATCAAATTAATTTAAAAGTAATTAACATGAAAATTACCAAAATGGCGTCTATTCAAAATATAATTACAGTTTTTCCAGATTAATTTTTTTTTGTACTACCCCACCTTTAAAATCTCATTATCGATCCATCCGATCTGTTAATCAAAAATTTTCGATCACTTTCATTTTTGTTCCATGAATTATATTAAACTAAAAAAAAAATTATTCAAATGAAAAAAGGATATCAATACGTGAACGATATGTGTGACAGAGAACAACTAGACAAGGATAGAATGGCCATTAATGAATACTCCAGTTTGTATCTTTGTTTAATATTTACATATGACAAAAACAAAAAAAAATATTTTTGAGTTTTTTTCCCAGCGAAAGTTATAAAACGGAAACTGATGTTAGACGATCTACTTTAATGAAAACGATAAGTACATCATATACCTAACACTCCTATATTGCTAATTCCCGAAGTGGAAATGTTGCTGATTAAGAGAAACAACAACTGCATAATTCTATCTCACTTATTTATACTCGACCCGTTATGCGCAAGCGTTGCGACTGTAACTAACAAATCAATATAAATGTTTAAATGAATAAATTTGACGTACAAACATAAACTGACAGACGATTTGTAAACATGTAAACATGCTCCATTCTGGGACATGCGCATAACATTTGAAGTCTAAATGACAGAGACAGACGTATGTATGTCTGCACCGTTGGGGCGTCATCCTTTTCTAGAACCCTGCTAGCAATACAGGAGTGTAAGGTATATGAAGTATACTTTTAAGGATACAATTCTTGATTTTTTATGCCTGTTGATGTTCGTATGGAATAGGCTTTACTCACTGTTGTTTTTTTTTTTCAAAATGCATCGTGTCTGTGGTATGTGAAAGAAGCATCAATATATATTTTTTTTTCAAAAATAAAAATTAAATGCAGGTAGATTTTTGGATCATTTATTCCACCCAGTGATGTCTCAGTTTACTTAGGATTATATAATTTCGGCTCGAATAAATCTTTTTTTAACAAGAACTTTCAATTTTTACGTAATTATTACACGAAATCTGAATAGGATCGAATAAAAACCTTTAAAGAAACGATGGTCACAAAATATATAGGTCAGTGTTTAGAAAATCAAAAAATTATTTTTGATGGGTCTTCATAAAAAAATGTTTTTGTTTACGTTTTTTTTTTTTTTTTTTTTTTTTTTTTTTTTTTTTTTTAATATGGTTCCGACTCTTCCATCAAGACCCCCTCAGTTAAGGGACGAGTCTGAGCCTAACTCAACAAAACTTTAAATCCAAATTTTCATCCGTATTCAAATTTAAGCTACAAATATATACATGTCATGCGGTTTTCTCGAAACTACATTTACTAAGTATGTGAATTTTATGTAACTATCAATGTTATTTTGTCTTCTGACTTAAAAGTTGCTGCTAATCTAATATAGAAAGTACCACATTTCACTCAAACTTTGTGAGTTGCACATGTAATGGCTTCCACTCATGGTAAAAAAATTTTAAAATTCTGCCAATTCCAGGCGATATTTGCTCCATTTGTGTTTTTATTGTAATAAATTGTAAAAAAAATGTATTTTTGAACTCAAACTGAATAAAAATATTCGATTCTTATCTACTTTAGGAGGAACTTGAAGTCATTCATAACACATCGCCCATCTCTCTTAAATTTTATGTATAAGAGCATGTTAAAAGATAAGATAATAGTAAGATATTGGGAAATTTTAATATAAGAATCAGTGATGTCGAGCCGAGGAATAGTTAGTCGATTAATCGACTAAAATCGTTTTTTAAACAAAATTAGTCATTAGTCAAAAATATCCAGCATACAATAGTCACCTAACCAACTAAATTTTTAGTCGAATTTATGAATAGGGTAACCTATGTGACTCCTTCAAAAACTGTGTTTTGTTTTGAATTATTTTGTAAGAAAATTAAAAGACTTTAAGATAGATAGTAAGATATTTTTTAAGGAAACGAAAAATGTATTAATCATATATCATATAATGTATAAATCACAATGTATTAATCATATAAAAGTGATAAATCATACAAATAGATAATTTTTTTGTTTTCATTTGTTGAAGTTCAATAAATAATACAGAAAAATTAATAAATTAGTCGTTTTTAGTCATTTAATAAAATATTAATCACTTTAGTAATTTAGTTAAAGGTAAAATAGTCGACTAAAAATGACAAAATGTAAACAAAATTAATCGACTAAACCGACTGATTATTCGATTAATCATCCAACATCACTAATAAGAATCAATTTAGTAGTATGATAAAGTAAGATAAAAAGATAAAAATTTGGAGTTACTATAAGTATTACTGGAAGTTAAAAGATTCATTTTTTTTTTTTTTAAATTTTAAACAAGACTTACGGACTCAACGACGTCCGCCAATTGGCGATTTATTCGATTAATCATCCGACATCACTAATAAGAATCAATTTAGTAGTATGATAAAGTAATATAAAAAGATAAAAATTTGGTGTTACTATAAGTATTACTGGAAGTTAAAAGATTCATTTTTTTTTTAAAAATTTTAAACAAGACTTACGGACTCAACGACGTCCGCCAATTGGCGATTTATTCGATTAATCATCCGACATCACTAATAAGAATCAATTTAGTAGTATGATAAAGTAAGATAAAAAGATAAAAATTGGTGTTACTATAAGTATTACTGGAAGTTAAAAGATTCATTTTTTTTTTTAATTTTAAACAAGACTTACGGACACAACGACCGACGTCCGCCAATTGGCGATTTATTCTTCGCGTTGAATACTTTACGTGACTTCGCCTATTTTATTTATTTTTTCATTGTCTAAACTCACTCACAGCTCCACCCGCAGTAATTCAAATTTGATACATTAAGGATTGCGGGTCAGTGTACCATTAAATGTGCGAAACACTTTTTATTAATGAATTCGTAACACAGTGATTTAGTAATACAATCAATTTTTTTTAATGGTTTTACTTGAGTTATTACACGATTTTAATATCTATATAAAAATTTAACACGGAATCAATGTTGAAAAATATTATTTAATCAAAGTAAAAAAAAAAAAAATTGAGAAAGAAATTGTCCCATTCAGAAAATGTATGCAATACAATCATGTGTAGTGTGTACTAATATTTGAATTTTTTTTCTTAATTTTTATTCTTTTAATTTCCGTATAAAAAAAAAATTATATACATACATATATGTATAATACAATGCATCGGTATGAATATAGGTCCAAATAAAATATATATCGATTTTTTATACCTGTTTCTTCTCTGATTCAGGTAGTTTTTGGTGATCAAGGATCTTTAAATCGTTTATAAAACTAGCACGGATTACTAACTACTTTAAAATAATCTTACTCCACTAATGAGAACTAGAGATGTCGATTCTCCAAAAAAAAGATCGATTTTTGGATCGATTTAAATCGAAATTAAAAAAATCGATTCAAAAAAAAAAAAATCGGCTAAAAAAAAATCGATTCTGTGAGATCGATTTAAAAAATCGAAATTTTGAAAAGTTTAATAAAATTAGCTGATAGTTCTTGTTAAGGGACTTAATTGATAGTACATGGGAAATATCGTGTAAAAACACTACATTATATTTGTCAGGGCGATGAGTTAACTTTTCAATTATAATTATAGAAAATAACGCAATTGAATATGTAGGACGAATACCACGGAATAAACCAAGTTTACTATTCAAAAATTTTAAACAAACTGACAAAAAAATGTTTTCTAAATAAGCTGCTTTTGTAGGAAAGGGATCGTTAGCCCCATAGGTGGTCTTCCTTTCCTTTGAATTAATAACCTTTTACTGGACAAAATAGTGCGTATATATATGTATTTATATGGAGCCAAATAGGGGATTCGTTGATAATACCAAGTAAAAAGTGACAATTTATTAACAATAACGTTTTTGGTGTTTCATTTTAACACATGTTTCTTTGTAAAATTACAACTAAATGAAATTATTTTTGAAAAAAATCGGTTATTGATCTCTTACTTTTAATAATCGATTCATGAATCGATTCAAATGAAAAAAATCGAAAAAAGAATCGATTTTTTAAGCTTCGATTAATCGATTTAAAATCGACATCTCTTTGAGAACTAATGAGAAGGGTAAGGGAACTGACTGTTACCGGGACTAGAATTTGGAAAGTACTGTGCGTTGCCAATATGAAACTGCCCAAAGCTTTCACGAATAAAGCCCTCACGTAACACAGAATGGTGTGATTTACAGAATACAAATTTAAAAAAAAAATGATGGTGGTTAAAGCGCTGGGGAGAGAATCTAAATTGATGGGTGGTTCTACTTTTAAAGCTGTCCAAAAATTAAGGTTGCTCCACAATAATGAAGGTTAAAACTGTATACAAAATGAAAAAAACTGTGATTTATTTTATTTAAATAAAGTTAATAAGTCCTAATTAGATGACTTACCGACATTTTACTTTTAATTTAATTTTTTTTTTTTTATAAAAAATGGTGTCAAACTTTTATTGCGACATGTCCCCCATTAGGTATTGCTTGGAACTATTACGTTTTTTAATGAATTTCAAATCGATTTTGCATAAATATGATAAACTAAAGTTTTCGATTTAAATGATCGTTATTCACGATTAATAACAATCTTGTTGGAAAATTGTCTACTTCGTGTCACGTATCCTTCGTCACGAAGAATTCCGTCTGAATTCAGTAATCCGCAAAATATTTGTGACCGAGAAATTTCACATTCTGTAAGGTCACACATGTCCACCCTCTCATAATAGTTCATAAATTAATTATTTGAAAGACATGTCTTATGATGCAATTCATGTATTTATCTATTTTTTAATTTTTATAATGAAAATATACTTTGACAAAAGATTACAAAATTACAGTGTAAACTCCATATAACGAAATTGAAGGGACCGGGTATTTTATTACGTTATAAAGAGTTTTCAAAGAGAAAACAATATAATTTAACAAATACAACTTACGAATTTAGTAAGTGGTTTTAATTTTAACTGAATTAAGTGAAAAAAATTTACATATAATTATAATTTGTTAACTTGTTCTTTTACTCGCCATGTTTACAGTTAAAAAGTTTGAAAGCAACTAAGAATATGATAACGTAAAGACAGCAATAAGACAATAGTACGGAAGTGCAGTAGGTAAAAACACGTGCTACGCAGTTGCAGCAAACAAATAAACAGATTTCTAAGAATCCCTTTGTGCGTACGAAATATTTACGACTCTGTATCACTATTGTGTTTGAAGGTCAATGAAATAAAATTTTACTGGGATTTAAATAATGACGTATTTTTTGCTATTGAGAGTGACTATTACGTTATAAAGAGTGTTTCAATATATGGATGATAATGTAAACCTAACAAACCTTAGCAATTTCTACGTTTTAAGGAGTTTTTTGTTAAATAGACGTTTGCTATATAGAGTTTACACTGTAATAAATATCTATATTAACAAATTTTTCCAAATGCAATTTTTTTTTAAATATTTTGTTCGCTATTGTAGTATTGCTATGTAAAAAAATGTTTTTTGCAAATGAACTTTAAAATTCTCCATAAAAAGTCCATTCGTCAAATTGACGACAATGTATGATTAACGTTTTTCGTACACCAACGTATGATTCTACCGTTAAGAATCCGTGTTACAGCGAGGGTGGTATAGAATTTTTTGTTGATGTAAAAAAAAAAATTAGGCCAGGACGGTTGATAATAGTGTGGGAAAAAAATAACACAAATCAAAGAAACATTGAAAAGATAGATGGTCGCGAGAAGCCGAAGCGAGATCACGAAACATACGACATGTTGATTCCGGGTTGCCGGCATGGTCGCTCTCGCAGGTAGTATACGAATACGCCAGCTTTTGATATTCATGAAATAAATAATTACAAATCTCCTTGTCTATCAACTAATAAAAATTCGATTATCCTTTTTTAAAAATCAAATTTCATCGGGGAAATGTTTTGTCTGGGTTCGGTTTTATGTGGCGCGGAGGCGGGCGGGCGGGTGTTTAGCCGACAGGCAGTTTCGTTTTTTTTTCAAATAAAATTTAACTATAAAACAAAAAACACTTTCAATTTTAAATAAAGAATTTTTTTTTTGGAAATTATTCAAATGTTAACAGATGTTTTTGAAAACCAATTTTTTTCTGTTTTACTTCCCCCTTTTTTTTTGATTAACAGGTGCTACTGCTGCCAAGGATTTAAATTTGAAAAAATCTCGGCTGCTCATTAAAATCTGACCATTCTTTCTATTAATCGTAGCGACCATTGTAGGCTCAATTGTCCGGTAACCGTCTGGTATACGTCTAGGCGAGTCGGCCTATATTTTTCAAATTCATTACATCATCAGAATTTGTTTTTTTTTTTTTTTTTTTTACATATGGCGCGTAGATACTGGGTTCAATTTTTTTTTCAAAATTAATACCACTTTCGATTTCAAATTTAAATATCTCTTAAAGTCTGTCACCTGTTCTATTGTGTTTGAAGTTTTACTTTTTTTTTGGAGCCTTTTGTTTTGTCGTGTCTGCGTGTATCCTGATAAAAAAATATCCTTCGACAAAATACAAATTTGTAAAGTGCGTCTGTTTATAATTTATCAAATAAAAAGGTATTTATTTTCAATTCAGAAAAAAAAACATCCTTACAATAAGTAAAAGTTATTTTTTATTTTTTTGTTTTATTTTTTCTTTGAATAAATTTATTATGTATTTTTACTACGGCCCGGATGAATAAATATGTATATCAGGATGTATTCGTTACAGGATATCGAGATGAAGAACTAATAAATAATCAATCTCTGAGGCAAAAGTAATTCCGACAAGGGTTACAGGAAAATGGTTAATTGAATGTAGAAATAATGTCTGTAAGGGGGGAACCGACTACATTGGGATAAAAAAATGAATTTTGTTCATAAATTTTTCGTAGCACCACGTAAGACCACTGAAGAATATATTCTTAAAGTTACAGAATTTGAGGACACCGGTGAAAGAAGAGGATTCGTCGGAGAATGATGACACGAGGTATGTTCCAACAAACACTCGAATTAATTCTCGTTTTAATGAGCATTCGCATAGTTGACTTTGCTGTTTCAACTAAGCACAATTGTAATTCCAGTTTACACACAGTTTTTGAAATTCTGTGTTCCACAAGCATTTATTTAAAACTAATTTTGAACTCACCCGAATTGATTTTTAAAATTCTTGCTTCAGAGTAAGTATTTCAAATCCTAGACATGCGCATTAACGAAAATTTAATTTTTAACTTTATAAACAGACAAATTTTTAGTCCGAATTGTTCTGTCAAAAGACAAAATTCAAATTTTTGATTTTATTTAATTGCTATAAAAGACATTTTTTTAAATTAGCAAACAGGTGTATTTTAATTATTTATTTTATAAATATTTATATTATTTTAATAAGTAATAAAGTAAAATGTGGAGTAAAGTAAAAAAAATAGTTCGTACTTTTTATTTAAAAATTAAATTAACTTATTTTAAAGAGCCTTATAATGTTTTAGTGAATATATTATTTGTAAATATTCTTCATAATATGGAAGGTATTATAGAATACATAACTCAAGTCTTTAGTAAAGACATCTTTTGAAATTCCTAAGAATTAATATAAACGTTCCTACATTGGAAATTCTAGTGTTTGTTGGAACATACCTACGAAGATATGTTTTCTTTTGCCCAAAATAATGATATTTTTTTATATAAAAATCATAATTTTTTTCAAAGAGCCTACAGAACTTTTACTTTTTTACAAGAGCGTAACTTTATGGTATTTTATATTTATTAACAATAAATAAAACTACTTTACTGTTTAATAAACATCTTGATCGAAACATGTTACACAATTAATTAAATTAAGAGTGATATTTTTACAAAGTAGTGCTTTGTTTATTGTTAAAAATCTTGCACGAAAATTTGTTTTAGATAGAAAAAACTGAACACTGTCTATTGTGCCCCGCCGTCTACATGTTCAATAATATTGCACAAAATTTGATATTGTACAATACAATATTATGTGTGACAATAGGTTATAGTGAATGGTTGTACAATATATTGCGTTAATCAAAAACAATTTGAAATATATTGTACAATGAACGAATGTTATTTTATTGTGCAATATTTCTCTATTTTTTTGAATAAATTTGCATAATTATTAATTGTTTCGCAGCGTCCTTAACACTTAACATTTTGAATTAGGCAACCAAATTTTCAAAAATTCAAAAAGGAATTAGACAAAATGGTCCACACTAGATGAAATTTTGCACCGAAATGTTTCGGTATTAGAAGACATCTCCCAAAAATTTAAGTTTAAACCATCAACGGATGTGCTGAATAATAAGTAAGGTTTTCCTTTTTCGTGAATAATTCCAAATACCTTATCGAGTGGGATACCGTTAAAGAGATCTTCAAAAAAGAAGTCTCATTTAAGAAATATTAAACTTCAAAGTACGAGATATAGGGAATCAAAATATTATCACGTAATTAACCCCAAAGTAACAAATGTGTAAGTAACATTGTCGAATACTGTGTGAGTTTTTCGAGAGTTGCGATTTTTATTACAGCCAAACCGTTGATTTAATCGAAAAATTGTTCAAACAAGAGTTGTAGATATCGACGGGGGCAATCGATTGCTATAGTCAGGAGCTTTATAGCTCTTATGGTTTTCGAGCTATGATACAAACTTATAGATTTTTAAATGGGACTATATATTAATTTTTCAATAAAACTGATCTAATGCATTAATTAACAACATAAATGAGCAAAAAAATTTTTTTACCCAAGTTTAATTTTTTAATTTTTCTTTAATTTATCAGTTAGGCGGTAAAAATATGCGTATGTACTTGAGGCTACTTCAACCGATAATGTTTTTCTTGGTTACATTTCCATTACATCCAAGAAAAGAATCTTTTCCAGTTCCATTTCTATCATAAAAATTTGGTTGTAATAGAAATGACAACTCTCAAAAAACTCACATGTTATATACCTATAAATTTTAGTGAATATTATTTTCGGTTTCTAGGGATCTCAAAACAAATTTCTGCCGTAGTCCCGGGCTCAAGTCGGGTCATGACAGTGGCTGTACTTGAGGCTACTTCAACTGATAGTGTTTTTCTAGGTTACATTTCCATTACATCCAAGAAAAGAATCTTTTCCAGTACCATTTCTATCATAAAAATTTGGTTGTAATGGAAATGGCAACTTTCAAAAAACTTACATGGTATATTTATTTATTTTTATAATAAATCGTAAAAAATTTACTTAACGTAGTTGCTCCGAAATAGGTACAAAAGTATATCCTAGCGAAAAAATTTTCTTTTATCAAAAATTAAATAATGTATTAATATTCTTCAGTTAATATATTTTGTATACCACTTGTTTTTTTTTTTTACTTTCCGCACGCTTATGTTGTAGCAATATAAAAGCATTGTATGAACGTTGTAAAATGATGTTTTTTAAATTATATTTC
The DNA here is from genome assembly GCA_035578155.1 of Brachynemurus nebulosus. Classification (NCBI taxonomy): domain Eukaryota; kingdom Metazoa; phylum Arthropoda; class Insecta; order Neuroptera; family Myrmeleontidae; genus Brachynemurus; species Brachynemurus nebulosus. The sequence continues at coordinate 23,603,445 of JAPWDM010000007.1, read as the reverse complement.
AAAAACGGCGTAGTGAATAATTTTTATTTCTTATCAAATATGGTTTGTAACTTTGAATTAAATAACATATTAAATTTTTATCAAATTTCTTTGACAAATTTTCCCATAAGAGCCCGTGTTAAAATTACAAAACTTTGGAATCGTTTTTCTCAAAAATTCGGGTAGTCAAATTTAATCGAAATAGGTATTATTGGTATTGAATTAAACAAATATCTAGAGAAGTTTCGTTAAAATCCTTTGAAAAAATCGTTTTATCGACCAGCTACCTTAAGTGTCCTATTTTTTTTGATCTCGAAAACGTTGAACAACTTTGGCGACTAAGAAAGGCTGACTTAATTCGTGTTCCAGACTAGTACTTGATGAATTTACTTACATAATTAACACTTGAAAGATTTACTCTGTGAAAAAATCCATATTACAAAATATCAAAATAATTTTCTTTGCGAGTTTTCGTTAAAAACAGACTATTCGGTTACTAGTTAACTTTCGATTAGTTAACTAATCGTCAGATATAGTGATGAGCAAATGCAAGACCAAGACCAAGACTTGGCAGTCTTGGTCTTGTTCTTGCATTAAAAATCTTGGTCTTGCTAAAGCAGTTTGAGTCTTGGTCTTGGTCTTGCAAAATGCAGTCTTGGTCTTGGTCTTGGTCTTGCAAAATACAGTCTTGGTCTTGGTCTTCGTATTGCTAAAAAATCTTGCAATTTCTTGTATCTTTTTATTAGCGAATTTTTTCCTTCTAAAATCAGAATTTTCTCTCTTTACAGTATTAATTATACTTTCAAACTATTTAAATAGTTTAGCAAGGGTCTTGCTTTTTTCTTGCTTTTGTCTTGGTCTTGCTCACTTGAGTCTTGGTATTGGTCTTGCAGCCATACTTATAGTCTTGGTCTTGGCCTTGCTCTTGGTATACATAGTCTTGGTCTTGGTCTTGAACTTGCAAAAAATGCAAGACCAAGACTAATTTTGCTCATCACTAGTCAGATATAACTGATAACTTACAGCTAACGATGAAAGCTAGCTAGTAACCCAGCAATCAATTTTCAGTGAAGATTGATTAGTGGAAATTGTTCTCAAATTGTTTTTCAATATTATTGGATTGTGTCGCAAAGTATCAAGCTAAAAATAAATCTAATTTTTTTTTCTTAATTTAATGAGTTTTAGTTGATTCGTTTTTTTTCCATTTTTTCGTTAAAAATTAAGGTGCTCCGTTGGCCTCAAAGTCATTAACTGCTAATAGGAACTCAATCATAATTTTTTTTTTAATAGTATTTTTGTATTTTAAATACATCTTGTCAAATTACTTCTAAGAAAAGTAGAGAATGTGTAATTTAAAATATGTTCATCATATTATACGTATTATGTTTGAAAAATCATTGGAAGTATATGTAACTTAAATACAACTTACATTACTTAAGTAATAACGAACAATATAACGTGTACGAACGGTGTGTATCATCTAATTTTGATTTACTTAGAACACGCAAACGAAAACGGCTCATCTTTTACACGGCTCCATTGGGATTGAAAAGTACATGATCGAGCAAATATATCTGAACGTATCGGAAAATATTTGTACAGGACTGTATGTCCTGAGAATTTTGTCTAGTGTCGGTATCACATAAGAAGTTTTTACACGTGTAAAAATTTCGTTATTAGTTTTTAAAATTAATTTTTCTAGTTGAAAAAAAAAAAAATAACAGGCAGAAAATTAACCGAAATATTAACCGAGTATTTTTTTCCGGTAACAAAATTATTTATTTAAGGTGTACTGAAAAAAACATGGCGACTTCTTATTAATTGTTAAAAATCCAGTTACACACTCTTGAACATCATTAAAATCATATAACGTGATTATATGTAATTTTTGTACGTAGTGTTATACCGGGTGTTTACTGAATACCCAGTAATGCATCTACAGGGGAGTTAAGTGGAACTATAACTTGACGAAAATTCACATCCAAATTGTTCCTATTCAAATCATCTTTATAAAGTCTGATTTGTAAAAAACTGGTTACGCACTCAAGGTTACTTTAGTTGTTTTATGCTTAAGGGGGACCACTAGAGTGACCGTCTGAAAAAAGGGAATTTTGGGGAATTTTTTTAAAGAAAACTACTGCATGGAATGTTCTAATATTTTAAGGATATATCTATGGATATATGTATAATAAATACATAATAAAATTTTTGGACCGTTTCTACATATTGTAAGTTTCCGCGAATGAATTACATAACAAGGATATCGGCTGGCCTAGAATACTTAGAAAATCTATTTGTATTACATTTACAATACAAAGGACTGCAAGACCAGGTGCACATTGAGCTGTTGCGTTACGCAGTAAACGCAGGACAGGGAAGAGCAAAGCCGAGCAGGGCAGGGCAGGGCAGGAAAGCACGAGAAATAAACTGTGTGGCCGGGCGCACATTGAGACGTAGTTAACGCAGGCAGGACGGCGCAGTTTCTGTGACTCGTGTTGTAGAACGAGGATAGCACGAATTTAAAAGCAGAGCAGAGCAGAGCAGCACTGCTTTTCTTCAATTCTTTTCATTTCGGCGAAATAAATAAAACCAACTAAAACTCAAGAACGTGTTACAATCTCGCGCAGTTTCTGTGTCACATTCGCGAGTGCCACATCGGTTTCGTGCGACACAGTGCTGCTCTGCTCTGCTTTGCGTTTCAATTCGCGCTGTCCCGTTCTCAAACACGAGTCACAGAAACTGCGCTGCCCTGCCGGCGCACACAGGTGGATTTTCAAATATTTGTGGTCAAAACTCCAATATATAAAGTCAGCCATATTGGTCAAGTAACTTAATTTTTTAAATCTTCTTGGTTCCTTGAATCGAATGACAGCCCACGTCAAATTTTAAACGAATTTTTTTAATTGTTATTTACTATTACAAAGTATCGCCTCATAAACAACAAGTGAAAACGGTACAAAATTGAGCTTATCAAAAGAAAGTGTCGTGTTTCGAAAGTTTTTGGTGCAACTTTCATCGTGGATTTTGAACCTAGGGGTGTGTATCTGTGCATTTAAAATGGATTTGTATTTTTTTTTATTTGTTTGCAAAATAAAACAGAGCAAAACTAATTTATAACGTAAGTTTCAGGTAATTAGCGATTTCATTAAACTATAAAGTTATAAATTCATTGGAATCGGACGACTTTGTAAAGATTATAATAAAGTAAGACATCTTAGGGTAACAGCTATGATAAATGTACTTGCAAATATGTGCTACTCTGATTCTTATTAGATATTTAACAATTATAATTAAAAAACACGAAAATTTTTTTTTTAATATTTTTTTCTTTGTCCTTAGGTTTCTGAGGTCTTCTGAGAAGCGCGTCATATGTCGAGACTGTAATTCAAACTTTTTTCGCTGCTGAGACAGATCAAAAAAATTATTATCGGAATTTATATTTGATTATCAATAAAAGTTGTTTTCCGCTAAAAGAAACAAAGATGTGTTTAATAACCTTCTAGCACATCAAATTCTTATATAACGGATATTTCAAGAAAATATTATAAAAAAAATTCTAAATTGAATGAATAGCCAAAACAATTGCAGTATTTATTAGATATGTAAGAAGTTGTTTGTTCATTTATTAGTCAAAAATGTTACAAAGTTGTGAATGAGAGTTAAATAAAGCATTAGTATCAGTTAAAGAAGTTTTTATTCGATTCCTTCAGCTTTTTAAACTTTTAAAATCAATTAATAGGTTTTGAATCCAAGAAATCTGGAAAATTCGCCTGTGTGCGGCGATTTTACTCGGAAATATTTACGCAACCATTGTTAACATGTTTTGCAAATGAAAATATTTTGCTGTGTCAAATTGAAAGCAGACAGTCGCGTTAACAGAACAACATGTACACGGTTTTGGTCCAGTGCTCGTCAACACATTTTGACCACATTCAGTAACAAACACATATCTTGTCAGATGATTAGGTTAGGTAATAGACTTTTCAGCCATTTTGTACTAACGTTTTTTTTTTCTTCTTAACTCTTTTAATATTATTTTTTGACCATAATTAGCTCTTCCTGCGTTACATTGCTATATCACGTCTATATGTATTATACCTGTGTTCAGTTGGGTTACATATTATGTACGTTTACACAAGATTTTGTTTGGCTTGTATTGTTACAAGATGAACTTGGATGTTTCGTCTTAAGACATGCAATTCGGTTATTAATCCATAATAAGATTATTATATACGGGTGATTACAAAATACCTATAATTATGTGTGTGTATGCTTTTTAATTGAACGACTGAAAAATAAAAATAATTGGTGGCGAAAGAATGTTTTGGAAAGGAGACGTTCAAAATAATCAATGATCATTATTTCCGGTTTGGATGAATTTTGCGCGAAGTTTGAAACATTATAGCTTTTAAAAATCACTGTCAGTAATACACTAAAATTTTCTTAACCCTAGAATCATACGTTGGTTTACGAGCCAAGTTAATCATACATCGGCGTCGTTTGGACGAATGGACTTTTTACGGGGAGTTTTAGAGTTTATTTGCAAAAAACATTTTTTTTACATAACAATACTACAAAAGCGAACACAATATTTAAAAAAATTGGATTTGGAAAAATTTCTTAATATAAATATTTATTAATTTTTTTAACCTTTTTATCAAAGCATATTTTCACTATAAAAATTAAAAAATAGATAAATACATCAATTGTATCATAAAAAATGTCTTTCAATTAATTAATTTATGAACTATTATGAGTCAGTGGACATGTGTGACTTTACAGAATGTGAAATTTCTCAGTCATAAATATTACTATAGATATGTAGTTATTTCCCCATTAGGCACATTTGTAAATTTTCTAAAATTTGTTAGTAATTTTTAGAATAAGATCTCAAAAAATAATAAAAATTAAAATATTTTCCATAAAATAAATTGTTAACATTTTATTAAGTCACTTGAAACGCATTCTTTAGTTTTCGATTCAATATATTAAAACTTCAGTATAAACAGCTGTAATCATCTTTCACGTTATCATAATTATTGAATAAATTAATTATAACATCCATATCTTTAATAAATTTGAGAAAAATTAGGAAAACTTTTATATGTGGAGTACAAAATCTTTAAAAAAAAATATGGGTTAATCATACATCGTCGTCCTTTCGACGCATATTATTTCAGTATAAAAAAACGACAATAGCTATAAACAAAATTTATACGTTCTTATGTGTTATAATAACAAATAAATTAGATAACAGAAGTTTCACAGCAAGCAGGCACCGACAAGTTGTAGTATTGGAGCAGATAGAGAAGTTCGTTCGTCGTTTTGACGAGTACGTATGATTCTAGGGTTAAAGAGATGAGTCTAGTTTAGACAACGAAAAAGATACAAAATTTTTAAAAGGCTAGTTTTGCCGAAAACAACTTGAAATATGCATTTAGAGCCCTATGAAGTAATTGGTCTTTGAGTCCGTTCGTAGAAATTGTGAGTGCGTGAAAATCACATGATTGAAATAAAACTTCCATGAAACAATAATATAACAGATTTCGTAAAACAGAGTTAGCTTCATTATAAAAGTTTAATTAAAATTTTAAGTAAAAAAAAATTTTAACTCAAACTTTTATTTAAAAAAGAATTGAAAAGTATAAAGTAACTTCTGAGTGAAGTTTGAAGCAATGTGCAACATAATTTATAACATCTTGAGGCGTTATTATTAGTTATTACCGTTCTTTTGATATAAGTTGCTACTTAACTTCTCAGTAGTTACCAAACTTATGTAGTGAAACGCTTCAAGCTTTTATAAATTTTGTTGCACATTGTTTCAAACTTCACTCAAATTTGCTTCCATTTATTTTACCCTAATTAAACATAACTATGGAAATTAAAAATTGCAATGTAAAATCAATGGAAAATATTTGAAAGTTAGAAATGTAAAAAAGGTTGTACAAAACTAAAAATTAGGACAAAACTAATTATACAATATTGAATTGTCTGTCATCAAAGTTATACACGTATGCAAAATTTGAAGCCTCTAGCTTAATTAGAACTTGTCTAAAAGTCTAAGATAAGCACAGAGTTTGAAAAATTAATTTTTGAAATCAAATATTCAGTTTATGAAAAAGTGAAGATTCCACCAATTTGAAAAATGTAACTACGAGAAAAATATATTCAATCCTAGAAAGGATACATAAGACACAACAAGCTTTTGTGCTTTAGGCAATAAATTTCCTATGCTTTGCTTATTCATTTGGATTCCAGTTAATTTTGGATTATTGTAAAAAATTAAAAAAAAAAAACTAAAATTAAATTGATTATTGATTGTAATAAATGTTTCTTTTTTAAACACGTTGACGGTTAACAGTGTTGTATAGCGTCAAGTGAAACCTGACTAATTGCGACACAACGCTGTACCGCGTCAATAATTCTATATAAAGCGTATTAGTTGTCAAAATAGTGTACCAGTCATTTTAGGTTATCATCATTAACGTGTTAGACTAGAATGGGCCTGTTAGGACTAAAGTGTACTTTCATGTGATTCTTTTAAGATGTCATTTTTAGGGTTAAATTTTGTATCGAAAATTTTGTTAAATTAAATCGAAAATTTTTAGCAACATTTTACAATTTAACACATAGTAATCGCCAATATTATATGTAAGTATCAAAAAAAATGTTTATATTTTAAAATGAATTTTTAGAAGTTGGATCAATTACGGTGTTCAGTTTTAAAATGATAAATTACTTAAAAAATTTTTTGGTGCAATGATGAAATTTTCAAGAAACAAAAACTTTTTTTTTTAAATTAATTAATAATTTTTTTTTAAGAGTAAAAATTAATATTTATCCAAAAAGTACTTTTTCTAACAAAAAAGAAACATTACGATTATCCAAAAAAAACATTTATGATTAGGGAAACGAAATACGGGGGCGACAGGTGTCATAGGTTAAGGGTAACAGACGAAAACAACTCCCCCAATTATGTATGTACAATTGAAATAGTTTTTTGTAAAAAAAAACTTTTAACTACTTGTAATATGAATGCACTCATACAGGAAACATACTGATACATGCGTTTCGCATAAAAACCGGATATTTCGTATACGCTATTTAATTTCTTACATTATTTTCTTACCGATGTGATATTTTTAGCAATACCTTATAGGTTTTTTTTTTTTAATCTATTGGGGAAAATAATAAATATTACATTTTTTTTCAAACTGTTCGGTGAGAAACAGGAAACTTAAATATGTAAGATGTGTTGTTTTATTTATAGTTTACGGAGGGTTCATTATGGAGATGGTAGTTAAAAAAATTAGTTCGATTTTGTCCCTCAGGAACACTTGGATCTGTAAAGAACTTTCTAATTTTTAAAATCAAAATTAAAATAATGATTTATGCCTGATTCGCCTGACCAATTAAAATTTCCCGATTCGCCTGACGATTCAAATAGTGGTATCGTTTCGCCTGACCATAAATTGGACGATGGCTGCCTTTTTTTATTATAATGTTAAAATAACACCATAAGAGATTTTAAGGAAAATTCAAAGAAAATCTAGCAACTTTACTTCCTACTTTTTCCAGACTTAGGACTAGCAGTAATTTTTAATAGGTGTAAAAACTACTATTGTAATTATTAAAAGTTTATTCGCTTTATGTTTCGTCAATTTAAAAAAAATTTTTAAATAATATACCTATGAATACATATATACATATTTACATTAATTTGAGCTAATAAAATTAATTTATCTTAAGCTAAACAGAGTAAGCGATTTTTTCTAAACATCATCCTACTGTTATTTCATTATTTAAGTAGCTTTCTTGAATATGTCTTATTCTTTTATTTACCTATAAAGTAGATCAGGCGAATCACAACTATTTATTTCCGTCTAACATGTGGCCAGGCAAAGCACAAAACCAAAGAGTACCAAATTTTAATTTCAGGCGAAACGAGAACAGGCGAAACAGGAATACACCAAAATAATTAAAATTTTAATATGAATAAAAGAGTTTTTTTTTTTCAAAATTAGTGATAGGTACAATAGACTGTTTACTGAATTGGTCTCATCAAATGCCCAACCACAAATTTTGTTGCAATGGACTATTTCGGATGTTAGGGTAAATGGTATAGTTATTGGACAGTTAAGAAAAATTTTCAAAACAAAGTACAGAAAAAGTACGTGTTGTAGCTTGATTTTTAACGAAAAAATTCATAAATAAAGTAAGATCTGTCTATCTTAATGTACCATATAAAACTTTCATATTACATATTGGTAAGTCTTTGAAAAAAAAAATAAAAAAATATTAAAGTTGTGCGTGTAGAAAAATACAGTTATTGGACAAAAATTTCATTTATTAATCTCTGGCGTATTTCCACAATCCACAAGTTCTGGAGATACTAGAAGGTTGTGTTTAACTAAAAAATCAGGAAGTTTGCTTTACTAGTCTATAAGCCCAGAAATCTTCAAAAAAGAGTGTCTTGTCCAATAACTATACCGTTTACCCTATTAAGACCTCACGATTTCCTTAAAAGTTGCTTTTCTAAAGAACATAACGAGCTAATTTACACATGAGTACATTTTATTTCATTTTTTATAATATTACAAAAACTGCGATAAATCTATATGTAAATAAGGAAACTTAATGATGCAATAACTTATATTCTTATATGTATTTCTTATGCAATGTACTGATTAAATGTTTAAAAACAGTCAATAAGTGATATTATCGCAAAATAATGTTAAAATTTTTTATTTTTTCTGACTTTTCGTTCTTATTATGTACTTTGATGGGCTTTGACAGTTTTTGTAGTATACGTAAATAAGTTATTTGGTGCAGGCTCGACGAGAGCGTGGCTTAGTCACCGTAGCAGCCCCAGGGCCCGAACTTTAGAAGGGGGCCCGTAGCTGTCGGTAGTGGGCTCGGTAAAGAAGTTAAGAGTTTTTTTTTGTTCATTATTTTTTTTCTGGAGAAAATTTTTTAAAATGAGGTTTATTTCCGGGGCCCGCCATTTCTCTCCACGGCCCTGATTTTGTGGCATTTTTGGCTTACACTAAAAAGGAATTTATTATCTAAACTAAACCTACAAAAAAATCTGGATAAGTTTATGTCTCTTTCGGGGAAACTACTGCACACTTCCCCGGTATGTGCTCTATCTTCGACTCAAGTTTTAACAATAAAAATTACTGTATAAATTTTGTGGGTTCTCAAAAACTCAAATTTCAATGTAGCTTTTTGGAAAGAGGAGATCTTAATTTATCAAATAACCTAATCATTTACCACTTTTTTAAAAATACATATTTATAAATGGAAAAAAAATGGAATCGCAACAAGTCAGAACAGTTCTTTAAGTAGTTCATTACACAGCTACCGTAATATTATAGATGTCTAACATATGTAGTAATTTTATTATTTATAATAATACTGATTTGTTTGAACGGATCTCGTATTAAAATAACTTGTAGAACTTTACCAATCGTCAAAAATATTCAAAAAGCCGACATTGTTCAAAAATGTTTGAAAAAACCAAAATTTTTAAAAAATTTAATGATCAGTTATCGTTGATAAAAGTCAAAATGTCCCGTTAATCAAATAATAACATGTATTATCCGATTTAATTTCAATTCAAAAAGGGGTTGTACTAATAAAAAATCAATAATATTAATAAATAAATATGAAAACAACTTAATATTTTTATAATATAGATCATTATAGATCATTGGTATTGATAAAAATAATATGAAATCAACATTGAAAAGACATAATCAAGTTAACAGAACTACATTATTAGCACGATTCGAGTGTTAAAAATGTTCCCCTAATTTTTTTTTTTATTTGACCCTTTATGCATTGCAGCCACTTAGTAAACGTACATACGTTCAATTCAAACCCTTTCTTCACCGTGTTCTATTGTGCTTTCAAAAAAAAAAAAAAAAACTTTTTTGTGCAATATCAATATTGATTTTATTTTTATTCAGGTGACAACAAGTGATTATTGTAACAAATTTATTGATTTTTTTCATTGTAGATCACCACGTATTTGGAACATGTGCATTACTATTTAATATAGTTCAGAGTTTTGGATTGATCTTGTTTGTTTATGGGTTTGTGAAAAGGGTACAATGTCGGCTTTTTGTATCGGTATGACAGTTATTCGTATTATCAAGATTAGATGTTTGTAATCAGATTCTGCGGTAAGATTATTGGTTAATAAATGGTAAATATTTTTATGAATTGAAAAGGGTCTTATCATTTTAACAAAATGAATTTTTCCAAATTAATTGTAAATAATTAACCCTAGAATCATACGTTGGTCTACGAGTCAAGTTAATCATACATCGACGTCAATTTGACGAATGGAATTTTTACGGAGAGTTTTAGAGTTTATTTGCAAAAAACATTTTTTTACATACTACAAAAGCGAACAAAATATTTAAAAAAATTGCATTTGGAAAAGTTTTTTAATATAAATAATTATTTATTAATTTTTTTAAACTTTTTATGAAAGCATATTTTCATTATAAAAATTAAAAAATAGATAAATACATCAATTGTATCATAAGACATGTCTTTCAAATAATTAATTTATGAACTATTATGAGTCGATGGATATGTGTGACTTTACAGAATGTGAAATTTCTCGGTCACAAATATTCCCGTAGATATACAGTTATTTTCTTATTAGGCACATTTGTAAATTTTCTAAAATTCGTCAGTATTTTTTCGAATAAGATCTCAAAAAATAATAAAATTAAAATATTTTCCACAAAATAAATTGTAAATCTTTTATTAAGTCACTTGAAATGCATTCTTTAGTTTTCAATTCAATATATTAAAACTTCAGTATTATGTCGTCTCTGTAAGTCAAACAGCTGTAATCATCTTTCACATTATCATTATCATTGAATAAATTAATTATAACATCCATATCTTTAATAAATTTTAGAAAAATTAGGAAAAGTTTTACATGTGAAGTACAAAATTTTTAAAGAAAACATACGTGAATCGTACATCGACGTCTGACGCACACTATTTTAATATATACAAAACGACAGCGACTATAAACAAAATTAATACGTTTGCTGTGTTATCATAACAAATAAATTAGATACCAGAAGTTTCAGAACAGACAAGCAACGACAAGTTGTAGTACTGGAGCAGGTAGAGAAGTTGGGTAGTCAATTTGACGAGTACGTATGATTCTAGGGTTAACGATCGTTACTAATGACCAGTTTACCTATTTCAAATTTCTTTCTGAATTTTCGGAAATTTGGATGTCTATATCTCCGAAAATTATCGACACAATTTAATCGAAATAATTATAGTTAGATACTTTTAGTAGGTGCCAGAATCTATATTTTTTTCTAATTTTTTAAATCCATGGTTGAAGAGCTGTAAAAGGGGTGGAGATAAAAAAACCTCACTTTGAAAATCAATATTTCGTAATCGTGGCATAAGGGGAGAAATACCTTTAAAACGCAAAAATTTGATAAAATATTAGCAAAATATTTCAAAAATATACTCCCAAATTTTTAGATAGATATTCGAAGTGCTTCGTATGTTTTAGCCCCTGAATATAAAACATGTTCGAGAAACACGTCTTTCTCAAAATAGCATTTTTAAAATTGCCGGGAACTCTCACTTAAAAATTCGGCGTGTTCGTTGCAGAGTTTTTCTGCTCAAAGTGAGCTGCTAGCGCAAGCGCAAGCACTTTTTTTATGGAATACACAAGTATTTTGTACTTCATAAAAAATGTTCTTGCGCATGCGCTAACAGCTCACTTTGAGCAGAAAAACTCAGCAACGAACACGCCGATTACTTGACCGATTTTTTTTTGAAATTTATACCAAATATAGATACTCTATATTATTACCTTCTATGTGAACTAAACTTTTAGGTCAATATCCGAACAAAAGGATTTTTTTAAATACAAAAATAGATCAAAATTTCAAGAAAATTTAAATTAAAAAAAAAAAAGAAAAAACTTCTCCAACTTTTTACTATTTTGAAATCTTTTTGGTTCACCGACATTCAACATATATTAACATGGTAAAAACCTCTTAAACTTTTCAGATAATAATTATGGCTGCTAGAGTGCCCACCATTTGGGCACTTGTGGAGTGACACGCTCCAATTCAAGACATCTGCAACTGCCATTATTAAATAATATATTGAACCACAAAAATTTGATGTAATACTTTAAGGTAATAGTAAATAAAATGCCAAACCCCAAAAATATAGATCAAATTTTGCCTTGTTAAAAAAATTCCCGAAATTACAGGAATTTCTCCGCTTAAAAATGAGAAGTGGAAAAAAAACTTATATTTTTATGAGCTTCTTCATATCCCTTTTATTCCTACTTTTCAATACGATCCAAGTCCCCACGAAATTTTTGCACTGATTGAGATTTACGCCTGTACCATGTACATTCAAAATTATGTTCCAACTTTTTTCTTCGAAACCCTTAAAAACAGATTATTGACGATATTGAGGTTAATTACTCGATAACCGAAAAAAAAGACAAAGAAAATGGTTTCAACAAAAAAAAAAAAAAAAAAATGCACTGAATTATTTATTAGTGGAAGTAAAAATACATTTGGATAAACTCGTTAATAATGCAACATTGAAATATGCAACTGTAGTAGCGCGGGTACCGAGGATAATTGATAGTATGAAATAATTCATAAGATTTTATATTTCATGTCCTGTGAACTCCTTTCCAGTGCAATGTGTTTTTTTGTATTTATTGCATGTGAAATACGCGACAGTTACAAAAATATTCGAGTACTGTCTTCAGGCTAAATGACAACTTTTTAAAAAATGCAAATCAAATTTTTTGAATGAAAAAAGTCTGAGGTATAGTTTCAAAAGAAAAACTGAACCTAATGACATCATCAAAAGTACGGTAATTACGAGTAATAACGTCTACTGTAAAATCCCCTAACTTTACCTATTCAACCTAACTTTACTTTGTGTTAAAAAAATTAAAATTTGATGGTTTACACTACCTATAGCAATTTCTTTTTAGTGACAGAGCTATTTCTAGTTTTCTAAAAATTTTTCTGGTACTGTGAGCCGCCATTTCTTTAAATCATTAGCATTTTCCAATTTATATGGTACATCCCTGTTTTCAAAAAGTGTACAAACTTTAGTTGATATTTCAAAATTTATAGAAGTTAGGTAAATAAATTTATCGTCTAAAAAAATTACATAACCTCGTAAGTATTTAGAAATAATTTGCACATTATCGAATAATTCGTTTAAGTAATGACTACTATAGGTTTGTTAAAATTTGGGTCCTTTAACAATTGTTACGCCCAGTACGAAAGGTAAATACCCCTGTCGCAGCATCCGGCATAACATAGTGAATTTCCGTTTATAAAAATTCGTTTTTCTCGGAAACTAGTTGACATAGAAAAAAAGTTTAAAGACCTTTTTTATGTAATTTTTTCTTCTCTTTTAAATGGTGTAAAAAAATTTCGCAAAAATTTTTGAGTAAGTGGAAATTTTGGCAAAAAACTAATTTTTTGCAAGAACAAAAACCATGTTCCCGGTATCCGACGTGTCTGGCTGACGAACTCATCCAAGGGTTTGGGACTGCCAATGTCCGCACCAAGTTTCGTAAAAATTGGATACTTCGGTCGAGAGTTATCGCGCGGACACACATATATATATATATATATATATATATATATATATATATATATATATATATATATATATATATATATATATATATATGTGTATATAAATTTTAGTGAATATTATTTTCGACTTCTAGGAACCTCAAAACAAATTTCTGCCATAGTCCCGGGCTCAGGTCGCGTCATGACAGTGGATGTAATAGCTGAATTCCATTCTAGAAATTCGCTAAAACATTTGCAATTTAACAATTATGTATAGTAATTGGAACACCTGTCAAAAATTTGAAATCTATTACGTTTCATTATTAGATATTATTTGGAATTAATGATAAAGTGTCAACAACAGTGAAATATTTAACAATTTTACAGTATCTTTCATATTTCACTAAAAAACATGAGCTAGTAAAGTTAGGAATTCGTCGACATCCTAACCTATTACTGTTTTTCTTTCTTTCTTTTTTGACCAGTAATGTAAGTTTCTCGGAAATTTATTTACGAGCCAAATCAAAGATTTTTATCAGTTGATTTTACTGAAACAGTTAAATATAGCTAAATTAATTTCGTATTCATTTTATTCAAATATGAATTAAAAATTATGGTAAAGTTACGTGAGTCCACGAAACTAAAACTTATTGTTATTCTAGAAAAAGATGAACAATACTACTCAGCTGCTTACTTGAAGTAAATAAGCCGACAACAAAAATGGAAAAACTGAAATAAAATCGTCAATTGCATTTATCCTGATCATGAGGTGACACCTAAAAGTTGACTTGTTAATTTTGTAATTTATTTAATTAGTGAAAAGTGACTTAGGTACATATTTTCTAATACGGATTTTCACAAAGTAAATTTTTCAAATTATGAAAACAAACTAATTTACAAATATTTTCTGTTTCCTGGGTCATACGGTTCGTCGAGCCTTACTTTTCTACTAAAATTTCTAAAGTTATACAGATAATTAAAACTATTAAATTACTATTTTCACTCTGATGATGTCATCAAGTTTACTGGGACGTTTATGGGCACATAATTGCTAGATCATCAATCGTAGAATGTTAAAATTTGAGGGGGAATTCCTCAATCCCTTTAACAGTGTCTCTAACCCGAAACATAAAAATATATGTACCACAAAAACACGTTGGTGGCGACACCGTGAAATATTAAAAATTTAAAAATTTTCGTCCCGTATTTAAGTGCATAATTGCAAAACGGTATAGTAATTAGCGATGATGCATTCGTGAGAAAAGTTGTCCGTACAAATTAATCAATTTTTCATAAATAATTAATAAATTGGAAATATTCAGTTGGTCGACAGGTGTTCAAGGAACAATACTGAGACCATCCCTATTCGGTAGCAGGAATCAATACGCCACGCCGACAATTAAAACAAATTTTTTTGACTTACAACTGATCAATTATTAAAACTGTCATTTTACAATTGTAAAATTAACTATATTTTCGCTTTAACCGATACCAGTATAACTTATTTCAAATATTAATACCCCTGTCGCAGCATCCTGCATAACATAGCGAGTTTCCGATTATAAAAATTAGTTTTTCTCGGTAACCAGTTTATACACAATGATGGTTTAAAATCTTTTTTATCTGATTTTTCTCATCTTTCTAATGGTGTAAAAAAATGTTGCAAAAATTTTTGAAATTGGGAAAATTTTAGCAAAAAGAAATTTTTTTCACGAAAAATGCTCAAAAAAACATGCTTACGGCATCAGACGTGTCTGACTAACGAATTTCCAACATTTTCACCAAATTTCGTAAAAATAGGACATTTCATTCGAAAGTTATCGTGCGAAAATATATATATATATATATATATATATATATATATATATATACATATGTATATATATATACATATATGTATATATATATATATATATATATATATATATATATATATATATATATATATATATATATATATATATATGGCAAAAATTTATTTTGAGGTCCCTAGAAACCGAAAATAATATTCACTAATATATATATATATATATATATATATATATATATATATATATATATATATATATATATATATATATATATATATTAGTGAATATTATTTTCGGTTTCTAGGGACCTCAAAATAAATTTTTGCCATAGACCCGGACTCAAGTCGCGTCATCACAGTGGCTGTAATAGCTGAATTCCATTCTGGAAATTCTCCAAAAATCTTGCCATAAATGCGATGCTCGGAACATGGTTTTCTGGGCATTTTTCGTGAAAAAAATTAAATTTTGCAAAAATTTCCCCAAATTCAAAAATTTTTGTAACATTTTTTTACACCATTGAAAAAATCACATAAAAAAGGTTTTTGAACAATAATTATTCTGTCAACTAATTTCCGACAAAAACTAATTTTTGTAAACGGAAATTCGTTATGTTATGCAGGATGCTGCGACAGAGGTATTTTATATGCTACATATTACATTAAATCTATAATAATCACTGCTTGTACGGAACACTATTGGCGCAAGTACAACTTGCACTTGGCGGCTTTTTTAATTCGTAATTATGTACATGCCATAGATAGATGAATAGTATTCATATATCAATGGTACATGCATAGGTCTTTGAGGAATATGTACATATATAGTATCTTACTACATACATATTGGTATGTACATACTAACTCTATAAGTCGTTATTTGACTTCAGTAACGAAATATAGTATGTGGATAAACCATATCAAATATCTCCTTATTGAAAAACCATGTTCCTGAGGTCAGACACGTCTGGCCGAAGAACTCATCCAAGATTTTTGGACTTCCAACGTTCTCACCAAATTTCATAATCCTAGGACATTTCGTTCGAGAGTTATCGTGCGGACACATATATATATATATATATATATATAAATACATATATATATACATATATATATATATATATAAATTTTAGTGAAGGTTATTTTCGGGTTCTAGGGACCTCAAAACAAATTTCTGCCATAGTCCCGGGCTCAGGTCGCGTTATGACAGCGGCTGAAATAGCGTGTATCCATTCTGGAAACTCGCTAATATTCATACACTGTGTAGTTCGTTTGGGTAGTGTAAAAATTATGAGTCCATGTTTAAATGCACGTATAAGTGGTTCAAGTGAATATAATTTGATTTGATTTTTGAATTCTATACGGAGCTATTTGTATCTTTATTGAAAATATAAATATTACGTGTAAATATTACTAAATGATTATAAAATAAAGAGGAATAATTAAATGGTATACTTCTACATAATATTTATAATTTTCATCTAATATACATATTTAAAAATATGTTTAAACTAGCATTTACCCGCGGCTTCGCCCGCGTGGAAAAATGAAATTATGGCATCTAGTTAAAACATATCAAGTGAACTTTCATCACGTCGCTGTTACGCGTCGAATAGGTATTATTACTTTTTTCTTTGAAATTTTCCCACAGAAATACAATATTTTCCCCGGGCAAAAAATAGACTATAACATTCCTTTAACAACATGCCAAGTTCAAATGAAATCAATGATTCTTTTTTATACTGTTTTAAATATATATTTTCCCACGGAAATAAGACTTTCCACGGGAGTTGGATATTTTCCCGGGATAGAAAGTAGTCTGTGTCCTTTCTCATCGTCTTTGTAAACAATATGTAAAGTTTGAAATCAATCATGCTTTTTTTTAATAGTCAGTTGTTATTTCATTGTTTCGTTTTAAATACATTTTCTCTCGGGAATGAGATATTTTATCGGGATAAAAAATATTCTATGTTTATCGTTGTATATCGTCATATTTGTCTATCATAATTTTTTGTTTCATTTAAAATATATTTTTCCACAGGAATGAAATTTCCCACGGGAATTTCCCGGGGTATAAAGTAGTTTGTGTCCTTTCTCATCCCCTCTGTTAGCAATATACAAAGTTTGAAATCATTTATCCGTTTTTTAATAGTGAGCTGTTGTAATTTAATGCATTTTCCCTCGGGAATGAAATATTTTCCCGAAATAAAAAGTAGCCTATAACCGTCTCTGGCCCGCAAGCAACGTCTGTGCAAAGTTTCAAGTTGATTGGTTAAGCTGTTGAGGCGTGAAAGCCAGTCAAACAAACAAACAAACAAAACTCACTTTCGCATTTATAATATTAGTAAGGATGTTAGTACAGTAATTAAATTTCTTCTTCATTTTTTCAAATTTTAAATTGAAAACTATGGCCAAGTTACGTGTCTGTACAATACTTGGCGTAATATGACACCAGTTTCCTAGTAATGATAGACAATTTTTCTGTCAAACACAAAAAAACCCTCTTTGATTCTGACATATATGAAGATACAATTAGCTCCGTATAGAACTCAAAAATCAAATCAAATTATATACACTTGAACCACTTGAACGTGCATTTGAACATGGACTCATAATTTTTACACTACCCGTTCGTTTAAATAAAATTGTCCGCTACTGCATTATTTATAGTTTGAACAAATAAAGTTGGTGGGGAAATGGTGACAATAAAAAGTATACAAAAAAAAAAATCTTACCTGTGGACACATTTTACATTGATATTTCCGTTGAACACCTCCGGTACCAGGTCCTTGTCCTAAAACACCACTATGTCCGCCAGTTGGACCACCTGAAACAAAAAAGTATACTCTGTTTTATTTGAGAGGCATACACGGCAAATAATAGGGGAGATGTGGATAAGATTAGTTAGTTAATAATGCAGTGTTAATTTTGATCAGGCAGTGAAAAATGTGTGTCACAACTATTAGTTAAAAAAATAAAAAATAAAAGCATAAAAATAAATTTCATGCAAACAATCAATTAAAAATCGTGTTGACATAAACAAATTGGAGAAACATACAAAAAACAGAAAAGGCAAATAACAATCATAAAACATATTACAACTGTAAGACATAAAGTACAATATAAATAGTGAAAATGAAAAACAAAAATGAACAGAGGAAACTGTGTAAGGCAAGAAAATGATCACTTATATTTTTTTTTGGTTTTTTTGAGACAATCATTGTTTTTTTTTTTGGTTCGTTTTTGATTCACAAAACGACTCACCCATTTTACTGGCATTTATCGGTTGCGGTACGACCAATAACGCTGACGAACTTGGTCCAATGAAGTTCACACCGCTACCACCACTTTGGTGCATCGTGTTGGCCGTCGATTGACCGCCACCACCCGTGCCACCACCCGTACCACCACCACCGCCGCCGCCACCGCCTCCCGTACCACCACCGCCAGTGCCACCAAGTGTGGCGGCGCCACTTGTAGCGCTACCACCCTGTTGTGTACCACCATGACCCGGTCCTGAATTTGGACCGCCTATTTGATTCTGTTGATTTGAGATCGGGCTCGAACTGGAACTATTCGATCGATTCGAACTCAAATGATTGTGAGTGTGTGAATAGTTGGACAGACTGGATGAGAGGCCGTTGTTGCCGGCATGATGATGGTTTGATATATCATCGATTGTTGAGCCTATCGATAGACGACGGTTTTACAAAAATTTTTTGTTTTTGTTTTGCTTTTTTTTTGAGTTTTTGTCAACACGATTTATTCACAAATAAAGTAAATAAAAGCAATACTAGTAAATAATTCTACGTTTTTTTTATTGGAACGATATCGTCAATCCCCCTACCAAACTGGATCCGTTTCTCCCCTATTTCATTTATTACATGCATATTTAGATTAGCTATTTTCAGAAGATAGAAAAAGGTAATCACTATACAATTAAATAGTATTGAGCACAAATAGCTAAAAATAAAAGAAAAATTCTAGGAAAATTCCCAGCTAGTAGATGAACTAGTTTATTAGTTTTACTAATATAACCAACCAATATGTATGATAAAATTTTTATTTTTCAAAATAAGTTTTTCATTTAATAATTATATGTTAGCAAGCGTTCTATTAGATTTTTGTTTATTTGACTTTTAAAAAATATATTATTATTATTTTTTTATTTTAATTCACGTGATCATATGACCTTCGATTGCTGTTAAATTTATAGACGGAAGTGTCTTAGTATCGATGACAGGTGGATTTTAATTTTAAAATAAACTCACTTTAATTTAGTTCAATTTTTTTGTTCATATTAATAAGTTCTTTAATGGGAGTGTTGCTCTCGAAATGTACACAAAAAATACTACGTATACACAAAGTACATTATGAGGGTGGCCGTAGATAGGGGATATTATTTATAAAGGTTTATCTACACGACACAATAAATAAGTTGTATTTTTAATGTACGCTTAATTGGCGCGCTAGCGATTAAGAAACTATCCTGTCAAAATTTTGTTTTCGAAATCTAAGGCCGTGAAGAAAACCTTTCCTTAAAAAAATAAGCGACAAGCAATAAAAAGCTTTTTAGCGAATTTCCAGAATGAAATTCAGCTATTACGGCCACTGTCATAACGCGACTTGACCCCGGGACTATGACAGAAATTTGTTTTTAGGTCCCTAGAAACCGAAAATAATATTCGCAATATATATAGTTTTCGAGAGTTGCCATTTTTATTACAGCCAAACCGTTGATCTAATCGAAAAATTGTTCAAATAAGAGTTGTAGATATCAACGGGGGCAACTGATTGTTATAGTCAGGAGCTTTATAGCTCTTATGGTTTTCGAGCTATGATACAAACTTATAGATTTTTAAATGAGACTATATATTAATTTTTCGATAAAGCTGATCTAATGCATTAATTAACAACATAAATGAGCAAAAAAAACTTTTAAACCTAAATTTAATTTTTTAATTTTTCTTTAATTTATCAGTTAGGCGGTAAAAATATGCATATGTACTTGAGGCTACTTTGAACGATAGTGTTTTTCTTGATTAAATTTCCATTATATCCAAAAAAAGAACCTTTTCCAGTACCATTTCTATCATTAAAATTTGGTTGTGATAGAAATCACACAAAAAAGGTCTTTAAACTATTATTCTATGTCAACTAGAATAATAAAGGTCTTTAAACTATTGTTCTATGTCAACTGGAAAAAATCACACAAAAAAGGTCTTTAAACTATTATTCTATGTCAACTAGTTTCCGTGAACAGCTAATTTCTTTAAACGGAAATTCGCTATGTTATGCTGAATGCTGCGACAGGGATATTTTACTTATTTTGGGCTCCTTACCGACAGCTAGGGGCCCAAGGCTACAACTCCGGTTGCCTTTTCTTGTCGGACCTGTTTAAACCTCTTGTAATTTTTTTGCCATTTTGCTTTAAAAAAAAATTGATATTACGTGAGAAAGTTCATGGACTTTTAGCTGATATTTAGTATGGTTAGCATAAATTTTAATACATTTCTGAATTTCTGAATTAAATAACTAAAACTCTACCCCAGAATTTGTTGAGTTTGCTCCTTAATTGTTCCTAAAGAAGTAAATTTTTTTTGAAATAAGTTTATTTATCACTAGCAACCCGCGGCTTAGCATGCGCGAAATTGTAACATTATATTAATTTGTACAGCGCATACTTACATATATCGTTTCTATTGAAACAGAATGTTTTCCCGGGGTAAAAAGTAGCCTGTAACCATCTTTGTTTGTTAAGCTTTCTCTTTGCAAAGTTTTAAGTCGAGTGGTTAAACTGAACAAACAAAGAAGGATTTAGCAGAAACTATTTATTTATTTAAGCGGTGATTTTCGGTTGTGTTGTGGCGATTATTTCACAAACCATACGCCAGAATCGGTTCAAATTTTGATATTTTCTGCATAAAATACTTCCTAAATTATTCCTTAATCGATAGAATGCTCTAATATTCCAACCACGTTAAGTATTGTAAAATAATGGTTATTTAATAAATAGTAATTATGTAAAGGAAAAATTTTGAACTTGGCCTAGAGATGTTTAATTAATCTCTATGTAATTAATACAACCATTGAAGGTTTTTTTTTTTCGTAAATTACAACACACTGTGTAGTTAAACTGAAAGTGAACTGAGAATTTGCAAAATGAAAAAAATCGTTAAGGTCATGTGCAATTTTTACCATTGTTTAAACAATTAACAATTTTTGTTAATGATCAAAACTCGTCCATAGACTAATCTATTTCCACATATCTTCTCTTTCGATCATGTGTTTCGATCAAAAGTGTACACGTGATGAATTTATATAAATACTTGAGTGGGTAGAAATTTCTAAGAAAATCTGGATAGGGCAGAGTTGGATGCGTGAATAATGCACAGCAGTATATATTTTTAAAGGTTAAACAGTTTTTCAACTATAAATAGTACAGTAGAAATACCGATTATGTAAACTTAAAAAAAAAAAAGTTAAAATAACTGAAATTTGAAACCCATATT
Source organism: Brachynemurus nebulosus (assembly GCA_035578155.1). NCBI lineage: Eukaryota > Metazoa > Arthropoda > Insecta > Neuroptera > Myrmeleontidae > Brachynemurus > Brachynemurus nebulosus. The sequence goes on along the minus strand of JAPWDM010000007.1, from coordinate 23,581,528 downwards.
TTTAATTCCGTATAAAAATGTTTTAATTAAGTATTAGGTAATTTTCTAATTGATCTGAATTGATAATAAGTAATTATGTGTTATAATTTTTTTTTTTTTGTTGTATTTAAATGTTCAGAATAAATTAGTTATTTTGCTATAAAAAAAATTATTAATTATGAATGTATTATGAAAAATTTATAAATTATTAAAATTAAAAAAAAAAAAACTCCCGGAAAGATTGTGTTGCCTTTCATCTGCACCAAAAATCGATACAGCAAATTTTAAGGCTTGGAATACCGGTGTCTTTTTATAATACCGGTATTTAGTCGGTATTAGCATTTAAAATACCGGAATTCCGGTATTTCGGTATTTTTTCGGTATTGAATGAAGATAGTATAGAAAAAAGGAAAAAACATTAAAAATCATTTAGTAAAATTAATTAGTAACAGTAATTATAACAAACTACATCATCTTTGGATTTTAACAGTAAATAATAACAAACTACATAATTTTGTATTTTTTCTTATAGAAAAATACTTAAAAATATTTCAGAATTATGAAAAAATATGAATAAGTATAAGATATCTGGTCATCTGCACATATGGAAAACATTAACCAAAACTAAAGATATTGTAATAAAATTTATGTTGTAAATCTAACGTAAAAAAATATTCAAAATATGTAATATATAAAATATTTGATTTTGTTAATACCGAAACCGAAATATCTGTATTTGAAATTTCAATACCGATTTTACAAAACGTTTAAAAATTTCCGGAATTCCGGTTTTTCGGTAGTACTGGAATACCGGTATCCAAGCTCTACAGCAAATTCTATCCTATGCGGTGGATCGGGACCGCATAAAAAAAAAATCACACAAAAAAAATATTTAATATCCCTGTCGCAGTATCCTGCATAACAGTAAATTTTCGTTTTCAAAAATTAGTTTTTTTCAAAAACTCGTTTACGTAGGACAATCTTAAGTGATTTTTTCCGTTCATTGTCATGGTGAAAAGAATTTTTGAAAAACTTTTGAATTTTGGCAAACTTTTGTAAAAAGCTTTTTTTTGAGATTTTTGGCATCGGACGTGTTTGGCTGAAGAACTCATCAAACAAAATTTTTGGGTTTCCAACGTTTTCACCAAGTTTCATAAAAATATTTTATTCGAGAGTTATCGCGCAGATACATAAATAACATACATATATAAGCATACATATAAATTTTAATGAATATCATTGTCGGTTTCTAGGGACTTCAAAACAAGTTTCTATCATAGTTTCAGATTCAAGTCGCACCATGATAGTGACTGTAATAGCTGAATTTTCGATTTGAAAATTCGCTAAAAACTTCATAAATAGTTATAAAAAAGTCAAAACGTTTAAAATCTCACGGTTTCCTTAGAAGTTGCTTTTCGAAACGCGATAAAGCAGTAATTTACACATGAGAACATTTTATTTCAATGATGCAATAACTTATATTCTTATGCAATGAACTAATTAAATGCTAAAAAAAAAACAACAAAAAATAAGTAACTTTATCGCAAACTAATGTTCAAATCTCTTACTGAAAAATAAAAATCGAAAAAATGTCTTTTTTTTTTGCTTTTTTGTTTGTAAAAGGGGGTGATTTTTTAAGGTTAAATATTATCGAGTGCTTGTGAAACATTACTACGTATGACGAACTTTTGTTCGCATTTAAACATACGCAGTATTCATATGTTCACTTATCGTTCAGTTAAACTGAAACTTTAAGCACTCGATTTCTTTGGCTAATATGACCAAAATCCAAATATAAATTAAAAATTACAGTGATTGAAAAAATTATCAGATTGGATCGGCTGGGAATCGAACGCAGGATCTCCCGGTAACTAGCCCGGTCTTGCCACTAGGCCAACGATCCTCTGTTCGACAGCCGCCCCAATCCGACAACATTCAACCACTTATGTGTATTGGTACTCTCTCTAATGTGAGAAACGGTTACTATATTTCAATTTCAAATATTATCGAGTGCTTGTGAAACATTACTACGTATGACGAACACCGGGGACTTTTTTTCTGCAATTCTCAAGAGACGAGAACCCCTTAAGAGAAGTACTCTGGAAATTTGTGGAAACAGTTCATTTCGCTACATCAAAATATTTTTATTTCTAACAGGTGTTCAAATATTTTGATCGACCACTGTAATTTTTATGATAAATATGAAATAAAAAGTTAATTAGCTTTATCTTAATTAAAACATAAAAACAAAAAAATAATTAACGCTGATATTTAAACAAATTGAATAAAGTAGTTAAACAATTAGTGTTTTTGAATAGAAATTGTTAATGAAACAAAGACATAAATGAAAACGAATTGTGAAGCTAAATGTAGTGGGATTTTTTTAAAAAAAAATCATCACTGAATTATTTAGAATTTCACGAAATTTTTGTGACTCAGTGTCTGAAGAAACAAGTTTTGAAAATTTCGCGCTTAGACACATACGGGACGGGGGGGAGGAGGCGTGATCACGTCACGATTTCCACTATGTCCAAACATAATATGATCGATTGCAGAAGTTGAGTAATTTATCAAATTAGGATTTGAATTTTTTTTTTTGTTTTAAACGAAAATTACAATTTTAATTATAAATATTTCTTACTTTTAACAAAAATTATCTGTTGTAAAAAAAGACCTTGATTTAAAATTGTTTTTAAAAAATAATTATATTAATATACATAATACTACTATATATGTACACAATAAATATGTAATAAAGAACAGAAATTCTTAAATTGCGCGCGCGCGCCAAATTTTTTTTTCCTACCTATTCAATTTTTGTTTAAATATCGGTAGTATATTCAACAATAAACTCTAGTCCATTATGTTTATATTGGCACCCAATATGAACAACATTGGGTCTATTGAATAAAAAGAAGTATTTGCTTTTACTTCCTATTTTTTAAGTCGTTACTTATGGATCAATTGAATAAAAACCTAAGTGATTACTTAAAAGAGTTTACTTATATCAAATAAGTTGATGGTTTTTTAATGGCGAACTGTTTCCTCCATAGCTTGTAAATTAGATGGAAATTTTATCCAGCGATGAGCTTTTTCCATAATACTATCAGGAACATTGTTTATAGTTTTGCGCACTGTTGTGTAGCGAACTCCAAAATCTTGAGCAACGCCTGTTTGAAATCCGGTGTCACTAATGAATCTTTGAAATGCTTCCATTTTTTGGCGTGAGCTGAGAGCCGCTCCTTTGGTTTCATCTGAGTCCGTTAGAAAGCAATTTGAAAGATAATTTACACTTTCACTTTTAAAACGTAGCAAACCTTCGACCTGGTGGTTCTTCCTTTCGTTACACTGCTTCATATTGCGTATATTTACAAAGTCTACCATATTTAAAATAACCACAAAGAACTCAAGAAATACTTCTGTTTTAATAAAAAGTATCCTCTGTACTAACCTTATAAATATTCAAGTTATTACTTATTGATTTAAGACTATACTTGTTTTTATTCAACTAAAAAAAAGTACTAACTGGAAAAATCTCAGTAAATACTTCCACACTAAGTAAATACTGAAAATAATTTGAGTTTACTTACTTGATATAAGTAAACTCTTTTTTTTAAGTAATCACTTAGGTTTTTATTCAACTGATCATAAGTAAACACTTAAAAAATAGGAAGTAAAAGCAAATACTTCTTTTTATTCAATAGACCCAATAACATATTCAGAAACTCGGTATTACATAATTATAACCATAGAAACAATTCTTACTATTTTATTAAAAATTTGTATTAATTGTGTAATAGCAGTAGAAAATCGATTGTTCGAACCAATCGGGATTGAGGGTGGTTCGGAAAATCATACAAAGCTGATTTTCGTAAGAAAATACTGTCATACATTACAGAAAATACTTGAATACCGGAAAAAAACTAGAAATTTTTACAGTTTAGTGAAAAGAAACAAAGACTTTACTACTCAGCATTATAATGCAACAAAAGGGAAATTTGTAACCCTTTTCGACCCAAATTACTTATGTTTAATAAGGAAATTTTCATATTTGTTTTATAAAGAAAGTAAACTATCAGTTGAGGTCATATCAGGCCATTTACGAAAAACTATTGAAACTATTACTTTGTGTAGAAATTAAAATTTTATTTAAAAACAAAAAAAAAAACATGTTGATTGATTTGAATGGAGAAAGATTGTTTTTTGGGGCAGGGCCGGACCTAGAGTTATTAGGAGGGGGGCAAATTTTCCTGTTGGCGTCCTCCGCGGCAAAAAAATTTTTCTCTCATCAGTTTCTTTTGCAGGAACAAATTCACCTGAACCCTATCAGAAATGGACACTGTTGACCTTTTTTTTTTGGTCATCACTTCTTTTTCCACTGAAAAAATTTTTAAATGTCACTGCCCAAAAAAATTCTAAGCATTTTCACCGTTTTGGCGCCCCTAAAAGCTTGCAAGGGGGGCACATGCCTCTGCTGCCCCCCTAGATCCGGCCCTGTCTTGAGGTATTTTTTTAATTTTTACCTTTCAATTTGCATTCGATTAAGTAACGTTCGGATAATCGACGCTTTACTGTATTTAAAATTCAGTAATGCATTAATTGGGTTAATGCATTACTGGTTTTAATAACCCTAGTTGACAAATAAAATTGAGTCTGAAAAATAATGAAAACCACCATTAATTTACTTGAAAGTTTGATTTAGCATTATATTAGAGTATTGCAAGAAAATTCTAAGTATCCATTTCTTGAATAAAAGTGATTTAAAAACCAAACCTTTCAAGAAAATACTATATTTTGTTAGTTAATAACTTATAAGTAACGAAAAAAATAATGGATAAGACACAGGCTCAAAATCTGTATCGATCAATGTAATTGATGAACTAGAAAATTTTAGTTTAATACCAATTTATCAAATAAATTTTTGTATGTAAAGGATCTACTCCTGTTTTTTTTACTGTTTTTGTTGCTTAAAAACTGCTGTTTTTGTTACTTAAAAATTAAACTCGCTTAAATAACAATACCATATAGATTTTAGAGTGTAAGCAACAATTAAGTGTGAATACCTTCTAAACTACGGAACCGATCTGGATGAAATTTTCACAGTTTCTTAAATTGAAAACCATCGAAAACCAGTGCAAAAAGAATTATTGTAATCGAAATCGTAGTTTGTGAGAAATGCGTGGACAATACATATATACATTTGTGAAATTTGGTACATTTGTGTCATAAGCTCACATAGAAGTACATATATTATGAATATTAGCTATTTTCAAAAATATTACATACATTCAATTAAATATAACAATTGAAATGTCTTTCCTCATCGAATATTTGTCGATTACTGAAGAAGGTTTTGACTTGTTCAAAATTTATATTATTAAAAATTTGAAAAAATGTAAACATGTTTTTCAAATAATTTTATTACATAATTCGAAAACAATATTTTTGTTGTGTTATTTAAAATTTCGAATTAAGTGTGAATATTTTTTAAACTACCTACTGAATCGATTTAGATGATATATGAATTATTTTCTGAGCTAAGAAATACTGAATCCAATTGATAATCCCTTTTTCTATTTTTTAAAAATAGTAAAGAAACTAATAATTTTTTTGTTGCTTATTTATTACGCACATCTATCACCAAAATTACCGGCGTTTGGTGGTCCAAATGATCTCATGAGATTTTTTGGAAGCAATAATTTGGAATTTCTTTTTTATTTTTTTTTTAAGATTTTGTGAAATATTTTTTATAGCAAATGAACTAACTTTACATTATGGTTCTTATTTAAACAATTTTTCTAACAATTTTCAGGTGAAAATAGCCAAATTAATGCAGAAAATGTGAATTATTTTACGCGCATGTCATTTTTTTGTTTTCTTTACAGTTTTGATTTTGTCAAAAATGAAAAAAATATTCTCGAAAAACTTTCAATACCTTTAACTTTCATATTTCCAACTGAAAAATTACCATTTTTGTGATTTTGAAAAAAAATTTAGTGTATGTAATGACGTCATTAAGTTACTTATTTTATTGTTTATATTAATTTTAAATTTTTAAATTTAAGTAATTTGAGTGAGAAATTTTCATTTTTTCTGCAAAAGAAGCCAAGTTTGTTCTGGAAGTGCAACCAATTTTCGGAATATGATTTTTTTCGTTAGGTTGTAAATATCCCTATTTTCAACTTGTAAATAAGGAGAGGAGACCTATCAAAATTAACCCTACGATAGACCGGTCAGTCGCGACTGACAGATTGAACACCACTAACACAGACTGTATAGTTACTAAGCGTACCGTAAAACGGAATGTATAGTAAACGCGGAGTGAATCGGGACAAAATCGATAATTTTTTGTGGTTATTGTGCTTAATCGTTTATAGTTTGAAAACGGTTATATCCGAGTGTGTCTCTTAAACTACTATAAATAAATAATAATAAATTAATTTTAACTGATATTAAAACTGGTTAGAATTTGGTCAAATAGTGCAAGAATTCGGTTATAAATATTTTCTTTTGTAATTTCATGTTAAATTAAAAGTATATTTCATGTTAGGCCCGATTTACATTAACGCTCCGCTCTCGGTACGATATCACTCCACTCCCGGTTCGATATAATATTCTTACACAATCTCGCTCTGATATCGGTTCGATATCAGTCACGGTTCGCTCTCGCTCCAATGTCACTCCAATATCAATACCACACAGGTAAAATTTTATCGGAGCAATATCAGACTTGTTATGGCTTGTACTTATAATGTAAACACTTTTTTGATTCCATTCCACTCCGCTTGCATTCATTTGTTATGAAAAGATATTTGTATCGAACTGAGACCGAACTGGGAGTGTACCCAGAGCGGCATTATAATGTCAATAGAGAACGAATAGGTACCAGCATGATATCAGCTCTGTAATGTGAACACAACAAGATTATATCGAATCGGGAGCGTAGTGATATCGTACCGAAAGCGGAGCGTCAATGTAAGTCGGGCCTTAGAGCAGCGGTTCCCAAAAGGTGGTCCGCGGACTCCCAGGGGTCCGCGGACGATTAGTAAGGGGTCCGCGAGATGTCATTATGATATTGTCATCTATCATATACATGGTGTATATGATAATTAATTAATAAAAACTAAGGATTATATTATGTTTTTGTAATTTTGAATTAAAAAGTTAACTATATAAATGCCTGTGATAGTGTCAAAATGGCTTACATTTTTCACTATGAAAAAAAAATATCCACTTTTTATTACGCGTGAAAAAAAGTAGGTAAACAAATTAATTTCTATAGTAATGGTACAATGTAAGCTATAGCCATCATAGTTATTCATAAAACATTCAAAACAAAAAATATGTTAAAATATTTTTTTTTTAATGTAGCTGTTAAACTTTTATAATTTGAGATTATTTTGCCATTTTTCGTTAGTTTTATTCCATTTTAATTCAGAATTGCAAAAAATATTGTATGTAGCACGTGCAAAATGAGTGTCCTTTGGTATTCGTCACCATTATCCAACTCGATCTGCGACTTCGTTTGGCAAACTTACGACTCATGAAAAAAGCACCTCCATTTTGCAACTTGTAACATAATATACTATTGTACAAGTGTCGTCAACTATTTGCGAGACTATAATTTTTTTGGATTTAGGCGTCCCTGTCAAAATAGCGTTTGGATGAAGGGGTTCGTAGAACAAAATTATTGGGAACCCCTGCCTTAGAGTATCAGTTAATAATACTTTTTAGTAGACAAATTTTAGTGCTTGCATTAACCGTGAGAGCCGGGTGACTAGAAGTGACCATATTTTGACTAAACGAAAAAAGAAAATGGGTTTTCAAAATAATAAAAGTAAAAAAAAAGCTATCAGTGCCAATATTAGTCGATTCGGGATCATCTGGTACATGAAAAGGTGTATGAAAATCGAACGTAAAAATCAAAAATGATCCGATTCATCCCATTTTACGGTACCTATAAAAAACTGAACGAAACAATAAAAATTAGTTACAATGTTATTCATATCAGGTGTCGATATATTAAAATATATTTATTTTAACTGGTAAACCAAGTTACAACAAACAAATAAAAAAAAACTTGATTTTCTAATCTAAATTCATTATTTTTATTAATCGGTTTCAATGTGGATATGACTTGAAGGTTACCTGTAGGTTTACTTGCAATGAACTTGTTCAAATTGTGTTACAATATTATACAACAGCAAATAGAAATATGTAATAATATAACTACCTCACTTCTCTGTACATAACATATTATGTATATGGTATATATAATATACATTCTATGTATATACATAATTATATATTTATAAAGAATTATGTAATGTTTTCAGAAATAACATTTGCATCTAATTTTGCCATAAGAAACAAAAATAAACGTTTTGGTAAAACCGTACTAAATATGCACTTTACACTTTACAAAAAAAAAAAAAATTCAAGAGGCCCCACTAAAACAAAAAAAAAAGATTTCACATCTACCACCATCATACACATCACGGTGGAAGTGTTGTGAAGTACATAAAACATTGTTGGATTTACATATTTATTATGTATGTGCAATGGAATTTTTTTACACATAAGTGTAATTAGTACTGTGTGGACTCACCTTTATGAATTCAGTAAGATTTTGATTGATATATCAAGGTCATTACAACTAATACAACGTGAATGAAGGTTAGATTTTTTTTTTCAAAGATCACTCTCGCCAGAATACCGAAAATTTTTGTCAACTACATGTGTGAAGAGGCCCATTTATTAAAAGTTTAAAAAACATTTTTGGTAACGTTCGTAATATTGTGAAGAAATGTAATGAAATAAGTCGACTTAAGGGTATGGTAACGTTAATTCGGCATTAAAAAAGCCCATTTTTAAGAATTTTTTCAGACGTTACAGGTAAAATAAATTTAAATTTCAAATATTAACTGCTTCTGTAACTGCAAATTGTAACTGCTTCTCGCATTACAGAGAGTACATACACATCAGTGATTGAATGTTGTCTGTGTCGGGCGCCTGTCGAGCAACGGATCGATGGTGTAATGGATAGCACACCCGGCTAGTTACCAGGAGATCCTGGGTTCGATTTCCGGCCGATCCGGATAATTTTTTCAATCAATTTGTGATTTTTAATTAAAACAAATTTAATTAATCGATCGTAGCAGTATAGTACAACAAACGAACAACATTTAAAACAAAATATAAATAATTAAGCCAAGCAAATCTTTGGAGGCGCCTCGGAAAAAAGTTGTTTGTCGGTGAACAATATAACTCATGAGTGGATCAATGGAAATAAAAAAAGAAATATAATATCATTAGATAACCTCTTTCCTAAGGTATCCCTGGGAGGAATTTTTATTTTTTCGATTCTTTAATTTTTGGTGACACTTACACTGATAATCATAAAAAAATATAAAAAAAAACAACAAATAATTGAATACCTTTGTTACGATTACATGTACGCATTTCAATACAATTACAAAAAAAAGATAAGAAAAAAGTTACATTTTAGCGAATTTCCAGAATGGAATTCAGCTATTACAGCCACTGTCATAACGCGATCTGAGCCCGAGAATATGGCAGAAATTTGTTTTGAGGTCCCTAGAAACCGAAAATAATATTCGTTAAATTTTATATATATATATATATATATATATATATATATATATATATATATATATAAATTTTATATTTTATAATGTGTGTTTCCGCACAACGAAACGTCCTACAATTACGAAATTTGGTGAAAATATTAGAAGTCCTAAATCGTTGGCCGAGTTCGTTAACCAGGCACGTCCGATGCCCAAAACATGATTTTTTTGGCAATTTTCGTGAAAAAAATTAGTTTTTTTTGCCAAAATTTCCCTTTATTCAAAAATTTTTGCGACATTTTCTAACACCATTCAAAACGACAAGCAAAAATCACAAAAAAGGTTTCTAAACTATTATTCTATGTCAACTAGTTTCCGAGAAAAACTAATTTTTTTTAAACGGAAATTCGCTATGTTATGCAGAATGCGGCGACAGGGGTATTTAAGTGTTATGTTATTCTTTCATAAATGTTTACAAAAACCAACACACAGAGAGGTGTGTTTATCGCAGGTCAATTCCTGTTTGCGGTAAGATCGCACGCATGTGTGATCACTGATCGTGATCGGCCTCCACGGTTGTTCTGGCTACATATGCACATATGCTGTGAATGCGGACCGTAAAGTGTTAATATATTATTATAACGTTCCATTTTTACACGTGTGCTTAAAATTAAGATTTTTATTAATAATTAATTAGTAATAAAAAACCATTTAAGTAACCGTGTGTACACTTATTTCAGTAATTGTTAACAAATTAATAATTTTTATTATAATTAATAAATTTCTTATCAATTATTTTTTGATTTGTTTCGCATGACTTCGTGTTAAAGTGACGTAACCGAACATAATAAAAGTTTGCATAGAAAGAAAAAAATTGATTTTGTCGAGTGAAATGGAATTTATAAAATATAGGGCATAAAAATTTTTCAATTCAGGTTCGGCCACTACTCCCCATCTTTTGACTTCGAAAAATTGTACGATTTTTTTTTTTTTATAAAAAAATTGGCCCTTCCCCCTTAAGGGGGACCACTAGTGTGACATTTTGAAAAAATTGGAAAATTTTTTTTGGCATGTTTCGATAGTCTATACCTTTAAAAATAACATACTAAAATTTCAAGTGCAAATCTCACATAGTTTTTGAGTTATAGCCATCCAAAGAGCGGATTCTGATTTTCATTGTTAACTTTGAGGTATTGAACGTGGCTGCCAGTCACATGTTGTGGAGCAGCTAGACCCTGGCACATTTAAACGACTCATCTAGTTTTACTATGACCGTTATAGTGAGTACATCGTAAATAATTTCAGTAAAAATTCTCAGTGATTAAAACTAGAGGGCAAAGTAAAGAAAAACGACATTTTTCAAATTTGCTGCAGTTATAACTTGAAAACACAAATCATCCGATCGATTTGATTTTTATTGCAGTTTCTTTTATATACGTCTCTTCCTGCCATGAACCTCCAGTTTTCCGATCGAATAAAAAATGTAATTTTTTGAGGTCAAAAATCATCAAATTTTCGCGCAAAATTTGAAACTTTCTTTAAAAAACTCCGGCATTTTGTTAAATTTCAACTCTTTTTCTTCGATTGAGGTTCACGACACGGGCAATACCTTCTAGTTTAATAGGGTTTTTGGTTTTTTTGATTTCAGACACTATGAAGGTCGCTATCACTGCAGCAGTGGATCAACTTTTCTTTTTGGAGCCTTGGGGGATCGCGAATAACTCACTGAATTTTCAATCTTTTGATCCAAAAATTTTATCATGAATTTATTATATATCAACGAATATATCCTTAAAATATTAAAACATTCTATACAGTAGTTTTCTTTAAAAAAATTCCCAAACATCACCTTTTTTTCAGGCGGTCACACTAGTGGTCCCCCTTAAGTCAAGTCTATTGTGTGTAAAAACAAGAATAAAGTCCAAAAGATAGAAACATTCGTTTCAGATAACCTTGGGAAAATTTAATTGAATTATGGCTTGTGTTAAATCAGTGAGGGCCTTGAACGTTTGAGGGTTAAAGATTTTTTTTAAACCATTAAAAACGTGACTCACGGAATGAAGCTGCTCCCGTGACTACATCAGACCACTAAAACTATCCCCCTAATTAACCAAAATTTTTAATTAAACTATATTATTAGGACAGGTGCGTTGCCGAATGCCATCTATACGTGAGAAAGATATATAATTTTTGTGTGAATAAAAAGAAAATGGCGATATATATATTCGATTCTTTTTTTTTACATCATGTATTACACTATTGTATATGAAAATTTTCCTAGGGCTTAGAGCGAGAAACTAAATGGTGAATAAGGACAACAAATACTTACGTATGAATATATATTAGGTGCACTGGCGTTCAAAAGAATATGGTAACGTGACGGTTGGTAGGGGTATTGACAAATTATTGAATCGTGAATGAATGAAGAAAATTTCGAATAAATTTCGAACACTTACCTTTTTGTAAATGATGATCTGTGCTCATTTTAGCCTAGAAAATAGAAGAGAAACGTGGATTGATTAGATGTTTACGGTATTTGTAATGAAGGGTAAGAGTTCTTACTTCATATCCCTGTTTGATCATGTGATTCCGCGTTGACCAATTCGAATATTCATCTTTCGCATGTTGATTACACTGTAAAAAAAAAAAATTAAACCGGTTAAAATATTATACTGGTGAATGGAGTATTGGTTCCGAAATGTACATGTGTAAATTATTAATTTTATTAGGTATGTTCCAACAAACACTACAATTTTAAATTCGATAATGTCAAATAAAATACAATTTAGAATTTCAGTTCGGTATTTAATATGTGTAGGAACTTTTAAGTTAATTGTTAGGGATTTCAAAAGATGTTTCTACTAAAGACTTAAGTTATGTATTCGGTGTAATCATGTATTCTATACCTTCTATATTAAAAAGAATATTATTTACAAACATATCTATTACAAAATTAATACATATTGTACCTTAAAATATGTTAATTTTTAAAAAGTAAGAAAAATTCGTCATATTTTACTTATTACTTACAAAAATAATATAAGTATTTATAAAATAAGTAATTAATACATATCTGTTTGCTAATTTAAAAAAAATTAAAACAGTTAAATAAAATCAAAAATTTGAAATTCATTTTAATAAAACAGTTCAAACAATCTGTTTATTATTTAAATTATAAGGTTAAAAATAAAATATTCGTTAGTGCGCATGTCTAGAATTTGAAATATTTACTCTGTAGCTAGAATTTCCAAAATCGATTCGGGCGAGTTCAGAATTAGATTTGAATACTTGATGGAAAACAGAATTTGAAATTCTGTGTAAACGAATTACAATTTTTCCTAGTTGAAACAGTAAATTATGCGCATGCTCATTAAAACGAGAATTAATTCGAGTGTTTGTTACAACATCCTAACTAATATAATAAATGCGAAAGTGAGTTTGTTTGTTTGTTTGTTTGTTTGACTGGCTTTCACGCCTCAACAGCTTAACCAATCAACCTGAAACTTTGCACAGACGTTTCTTGCGAGCCAGAGACGGTTATAGGCTACTTTTTATCTCGGGAAAATATTTCATTCCCGAGGGAAAATGCATTAAATTACAACAGCTGACTACTAAAAAACGGATAAATGATTTCAAACTTTGTATATTGTTAACAGAAAGGATGAGAAAGGATAAAACTATACCCCGGGAAATTACCCGTGGAAAATTTCATCCCTGTAGAAAAATACATTTTAAATGAAACAAAAAATGATGATAGACAAAGATGACGATATACAGCGTTAAACATAGGTTTTTCTTTTTATCCCGATAAAATATCTCATTCCCGAGGGAAAATGTATTGAAAACGAAACAATGAAATAACAACTGACTATTAAAAAAAAGGATGATTGATTTCAAACATTGCATACTGTTTACAGAGAGGACGAGAAAGGACACAGACTAATTTCTACCCAGGGAAAATATCTAAATCCTGTCGGAAGTCTTATACTCGTGGGAAAATATATTTAAAAAAGAATCATTGATTTCATTTGAACTTGGCATGTTGTTAAAGGAATGTTATAGTCTATTTTTTACCCGCGGAAAATATTGCATTTCTGTGGGAAAATTCCAAAGAAAAATGTGCAATAGCGACGCGATGTAAGTACACTTTATATGTTTTAACTAGATGCCATAATTTCAAATGCCAATGTTGAACCATATGTTTTTGGTGTCGCTGGTACTGCTGGAACATTTTTAAATATTCATACGGTACAACCATTTTCGGTAGAGTCTTTATGAAATTTTTTTTTCTCGGTATCAAGACGTTCCGTTATGATTACGTTTATTGATGAGTTTGTTATCAGGGCTGGTGTTCTCAATAATTTTCTTCGACAAAAAGGAAAAAAAAACGAGCAAATAGGAGAAACATACGTCGTGTTTTTTTTTTTTGAGTGTGTATTGGATCTCGGACATGTATGTTAATTATTTCATTTAGAATTAATTAAGAAATAAAAGTATAATTAACTTATTACTTTGCTATAATTTGTTGTAATTAACCAAAGTAATTTAAAATTAAGAAACAAAAAATGTTATAAGATTCTTTAGTTTTGATAAATACATATATAATTTATTATTATATTGTTGAATGATGATAAAAACTAAATTAATTACAGGGGCGGTTCAGTTACTTTGAATTTATGTATGTAATTTTTAACCTGACGTTTTGTGAATTGTTTTGGCAGTGGCCCAAGAAAAAAAATTGACAGTTGATAGAATGCAATGTGGCTTATTAATTCTCTGGGTCAATCAGGGGCGTGTAGAGAAATTGCGGGTCGCATGAATAAATCATATTTCTTAAAAATTTTCAGAGTAAAAAAAAAAAAACATACTTTTCCTTCGCACTTTGTCCCAGGTCCCTTCTCCAAATCCGGACCCCGGGGCTACAACCTCAGTTACCCCCCTGCCGTTAGTCGGGTCAAAGGACTATCAAAATTTTTTTTTATTCGTAAGGGCAATTATACTGACCAATAGATCGCATTGGTGTTGATAATATTATCGACTAGGGACAGACAAATTTTACTGCTTTTGTCAATATTTTCAATCTTTTTTAAAAGTTAGATATATATATTTTCAACAAAGCAATAAAATTTATCCCCCCGCAGTCGAAAATATGAGACTAGTGTACTCTCGTCTTTGCTGATCAAGCACTTCAAGAGGGATTACGGTCAGTCAGAGCCAAATTTCAAAAATTTTAGGTGCCGAAATGCCGGCGGAGCTACAAATTTTCCTAAAAAAATAGAAGTAACGAGCATAAAAAAAATCCCCGGGAGGTGCCGAAACATCGTTCCACTGCGTTCTGGTCGAAATTAAACGCTGCGGTCAATTTCTGTATATTGTTGCCGAAACTGGGGCAAGTTTACAGATAACTATCAGTCAGCTATTACAGTCTTTGCTGATCAAGCATTTCAAAAGGGATTACGGTCAGTCAGAGCTAAATTTCAAAAATTTTAGGTGCCGGAATGTCGGCGGAGCTGCAAATTTTCCTAAAAAATAGAGTTAACGAGCATAAAAAAATCCCTGGGAGGTGTCGGAACATCGTTCCGTCGCGTTCCGGCACAAATTAAGCCCTGCGGCCAGTGTCTGTATATTGTTGCCCAAACTGGGGCAAGTTAATAAATTAATGCTAGTGAGGTCAGTGTGAGTACAGATAACTTTTTCTATTACCGCTCATGTGTTCGAATGTGTTAAAGTGTTATTAAATAAAAAAAAAATTAATAGAAAAAAAGGAAGAGGACAGAAGCTTTGTTTAAAAAGAACAAAAAAACCCGTTCCATTGTTCTATATATTTTGGTGTAACCCAGGTCAGGAGAGGCATATGAAACCAGGGTAGGATTCCAGAACGGTACAGAATGATCGGATCGGTTCGAGTAACGAACTAGCTGGCTGCTGGCGTAAATGGCGTAAAGACAAACGAATTGATTGAATCACAAGCGAGACTAGAACTGGAGATGCAGTTGCAAGCAATGTTCGAGCAATGAAAATAATAGAAACACATAATAATATTGGCGGATCGGGGACGAACGCATCAACCGCCATCTACAGACACATGTACACCAATACCTCAATTTGCGTCGTGGTTACGTTCCGAAAAAAAAAGACGCAAATTGAAACGACACAACGTGAATTATGATTTTCTATAGCAAACCATGTAAAGATCGAAGACAGGTTTCAGGGTTACGAAAATACTACTTTTTAAAAAGAAAATTGAACAAAGTCAACATTTAAAAAACAAAAATAATATAAAATTTTATTACATACATACAAAAAGCAAATTCAAAAAACTTCAATGCACGTCGTACACGCGATACAGAAACTGATTCAACATACATCACACGCGTAAGACGTTCCATATTTGAACTGCTAACTGCAGAAAGGGAACAAGTCCAAAATTTTTCAAATGCGTTTTTTTTTTTGTGTCAAACTAAAGATGATGTATAGACGGATGATTTACAACAGAAAGGGAACTTTTCTATCATCTGTTATGGCCATAGTAAGTAGTTCATTTATGCGTTTACTGCAGATAGAGTACAAGTCTATACACCATCTTGAATTTAAAACAACAAAAAAATTTTAAAAATTTTGGACTTATTTCCTTTCTGCAGTTAGCAGTTCATTTGTATATCAGTTTGTTTCAAAATTTAAAACTACGTACAATACATTTAGCATGTGATAACCGCCATGTAATCCGGCAGTATGGATTTCGTCTATTTAACTTAATTTAACATTTCCATGTTCAAAGTAGTTGCCATCTATTAACAATCTTTATTACAACATCAATAGATACATATCCACCATATTACAACAAAGTCGTGCCATCTTTTAGAACAAAAAAAGAAAATTTCAAAAAATTTCGAAAAAAAAAATTAAAAACTCGAACCCAAGACAACGCAACGTCGAAAATCTAACGACGCACAGTGAAAATTAGTACTAATTTAGCAGCGACGCAACTTTGAAATACTCCTGTCGCAGCATCCTGCATAAAATAGCGAATTACCGTTTATAAAAGTTAGTTTTTCTCGGAAACTAGTTGACATAGAACAATAGTTTAAAGACCTTTTTTATGTAATTTTTCCTCCCCTTTTAAATGGTGTAAAAAAATTTCGCAAAAATTGTTGATTAAGTGGAAATTTTGGCAAAAAACTAATTTTTTGCAAGAACAAAAACCATGTTCCTGGCATCCGATGTGTCTGGTTAACGAACTCGTCCAACGGTTTGGAACTTCCAATATTTTCGCCAAATTTCGTAAACCTAGGACATTCCATTCGAGAGTTATCGTGCGGACACACACACACACACACACACACACACACACATATATATATATATATATATATATATATATATATATATATATATATATATATATATATATATATATATATATAAATTTTAGCGAATATTATTTTCGGTTTCTAGGGACCTCAAAACAAATTTCTGCCATGGTCCCGAGCTCAGGTCGCGTTATGACAGTGACTGTAATAGCTGAATTCCATTCTGGAAATTCGCTAAAAACGCAAACCGAAACGACGCAAGGCGAGGTATTGGTGTACTCAACAACACAACCCGTACACACATATCCCAACAACAAAATTATACCCGAACACAAAAACTAGTGGAGAAAAATTTAAATAGAACAAAAATGGCGGGCGACGGGGTAACGGCGGTACTCGTGTACATACATACATACATAATATACGTACGTATTAAAAAAAAAACTAAGTGCATATGTTATGAATCCTAGTACACAATAAACTTTTTTTAGACATGTTAAAAAAAAGGGAGATAAAAACACGAAAGTTATATATAAGTTAGAAAAAGATGAACGGATTGAAAAATCAATAATGCCAGACGGGAAAGGGGTGTACGGGGCAAGGAAAATTCTCTATAACAGCATGAAAAAAGTCATGAAAAATTGTCTGTAAGCTTTTCATTCGAGGTATAGTATAAAAATATTACAGTTGTTAAAATTGACAGATACATGTCTCCATATTAAAAGATATGTTTAACTCAAAAACGAATAACACAATTGACGGGCACAGGACGCAATGGACAGTACACAAGAAACAATTGTTTCGAATCGTTTCGTGTTATTATCTAAACTGGTAGGTATACGACTGAGAGCGTTAGTGCAATGTACCAGTTGGCACCACTTGTGCATAATAGTCCACTCCCCACTAGTGTGCCAGTGTTTGTCGAATCACATTCAAAAAAAAAAATAAAAACACAAAAATTCTCCAGTTCGTAGTTAATTTTAATAGCCAAATTCTATACACCTGACTACAATTTTTAACAAAAGACTCAAAAATATTTCGAATCATTTACAAATTACATTTTTACATTGCTTACTCCCGCTAAAATTAATATGTACAGTGGAGCATCAATTATTCGACCGTCAATTAAAACTGAGTGCGAACGTTGAAAGGTAAAAATTAAAAAAAAAAGGCATTTTCTTACGAAATTCAATCCTGTTTGATTATTAAAATCAGCCTCGGTAACAATTAGTTCGGATAATCGACTTTCTACTGTATCAGTACAGGTGTGTTTTAATGTAAGATATGTTTACATAACATTTTGCGGATCATCCATAAATTACGTCACGCAAAATTCGGCCATTTTTAACCCTTCGTATCCTATCATTACGCTACATCACATTTTGTCGAACCCTCAGCTAATATTGCGTCATAAAACTTGGACCCCCTTTCCCCAAAAGACTGATTAAACATAATGAATTGTTTTTTTTTGCTTAGAAATTTTGGAAAGGAATCGTTTTTAGCGAATTTCCAGAATGGAATTCAGCTATTACAGCCACTGTCATGACGCGACTTGAGCCCGGGACTATGGCAGAAATTTGTTTTGAGGTCCCTAGAAATCGAAAATAATAGTCACTAAAATTTATTATATATATATATATATATATATATATATATATATATATATATATATATATATATCCGCGCGATAACTCTCGAACTAAATGTCTTACATTTACGAAATTTGGTGAAAATATTGGAAGTCCCAAACCGTTGGACGAGTTCGTTAACCAGACACGTCCGATGCTCGGAACATGGCTTACTTGGAAATTTTCATGAAAAAAATTAGTTTTTTGCCAAAATTTCTATTTATTCAAAAATTTTTGTAAAATTTTTTTACACCATTGGAAAGAGGAGAAAAAATCACATAAAAAAGGTCTTTAAACTGTTATTCTATGTCAGCTAGTTTCCAAGAAAAATTAACATTTATAAACGGAAATTCGCTATGCTATGCAGGATGCTGCGACAGGGGCATTTTTTTCTTTTCCTCGTCAACTGTAAGACAAGTTTTTTTTTCAAACGTGACGCCACGTTTGCTCGGACACCTACGTCCCTCCTCGTCACACTTCATCACGCTAGACCACTACCTCCCTCTCCCCTTGTTCGCGTAATTCATAGGTGACCCCCTATCAAGAATAAAAAAATTACAAATTCAATATTCAGGGTTAATTCAATTCAAAGCTCATCTACTTTTAAGTCTATTTAATTTATTGACCCTATATATGCGTGAAAAACAATGATTAGACTTGACAAAAAACTTCTTTGACTCAAAGAAATGTTTTCTTTTAATAGTGTTAACAAAATATTTCTTCACTTCAAAAAATTTCTTTTTAAAACAGAAAAGGTTTTTATCTTTGAGGAAAAAATTCCTTATATTAAGGGGGGAGGGTCCTCTAGACAACAGGATTTTTAATAATTTTTTTTTTAAGAAACTGGATACATTTATTGTATCAAATGAAGTTACATAGTATAGTACATGTTATGGTGTATTTACTCATAAATTTTTATGTAAAAAAAAGAAAAAATGGCGGCGCTACAGCTGTTCCAAGTTGACTCTTTTAATTTGCGCCGTGGAATGCCCAGCCTCTTGTAATCAACTGAATTCAATCGCACAAAAATTTTTTATTAAAATAAGTCATTACGCTTTGCATATACCTATTTCTGATGAGAAAAATTTCTTTTTTTCACAATTTAAAACCAAAAAGAAAAAATTTCACTTTTTTTTTTTTTATAAACAAATTGTTATAAACAATATTTGTAGTAATAATTTATGCAAAATTTTAGGTATATGCAAAGGCCAATATCTTAAAGAGTATCTGTACAAAATTTCAAGTTAATACCTTAATAACTTTTTAAGTTATGTTTTGAGAAAAACGCTATTAAAAAGTTTTCGATCTTGAAAAGTAGAGTTAAAAGCAGTTTATCGTTATCTAAGATGATCTTTCTGTTGTGACTAAAACATTAGAAATATATTCCTTAAGGTTCAAATGAACTTTTAAAGCAAAACAAAAAATGAAAAATTTTAAAGTTCTGGAGGACCCTCCCCCCTTAAAGAAAAAATTTCTTTCAAAAAAAATTTTTTTTGAGATAAAAGAATATTTTTTAGACCATTTCTTTGGGCGTAAATGTGTCTGTATTTTGCAATTATCTTGTTCGTACAATAATTAGGGCACAATCATTTCACAGATCTAAATGATAATAGAATCAAAATATTTTTTTTTAAAAAGTACCATTATTAAATTATTGTAAATTAACAGCGTATTGACTTGTTCCCTATAAAATGATTACGTTTAAGTCAATCGATGGATGAAAAGAGTTTCGAAAAGGGTCCATCCAAGGGTCGTTTTATTAAACATCCAAATAATATGTAACCCTATTCCCTTATTGAACACTGTTCATATTTAGATATCGGATACAAATATATTAAATAATCAATTGAATTCCTTATTGCCATAACATTAACTTATGTATTTATAAATATCTATTTAAAAAAATTACTTATTGTTATATAATAAGTATTTGATTGATTTATTGAAATTTTAAAGTAAATGCACGTACAGTTGTATACATAATAATTGTAACATGTTTTTAAATTGATTTAAAAAAAAAAAACTTTTGTGAAAGTTGCGTGTTGAAACACAGTTATAAAATAAAATGAAACTAAATCTATGTAATAACTTTTTCCACAGTTGGAAAAACTAAAGTCAATATTACACTATAATTGAAATTGAAATACAAACTTTTACTTTTCCGACAACACTTAAATTTTACGGTGTTCGGAATCACTTTTACCTGGAGTTATCGTAAATCACGTAGCACCATCTAGAAGGTGTGAAAAGTGTGAGATTTGATTTCTAAATAAGGCTAATTTCTTTTTTTTTGAGGTTCTTTTTACTATTAGCGAATTTCCAAAACTGGAAATTCAGCTATTACGGTAGGTGTCATGACGCGACCTAAGCCCGGGATTATGGTAGAAATTTTTTTTATGTTTCGTTTGTGAAATACTGTGAGCCTCAAAGTGACCTTTTTGTCTTTCCCTCCTCGTAACTTTTCAATTAAGAGTTCAAAAAATTTAAAACAATATATATATATATATATATATATATATATATATATATATATATATATATATATATATATATACGACCATTTGATAAAAACACTCAATTAAGTACTAAAGGCGTTACATGATTTTGGGAAAAGAAATTTTTCCGTTTTTGTTATTGGCTTAAATGATGTGTTAGCATTTCTAGATTAATATTGAAAAGAAATGCGGAAATATTTTAGAAATTGTGTTGAATACGATTTCTGAAACGAATTCGAGTGGTTGAAAACGTTTAAAGAATTTCTCAGCTTGGCCAATAACATTTTTTCATTATTTAATTCCATTACTTTATTTCGTTACTTTTACTATATTTCCATAATTAACTCAAAAATGACGGGTAGAAATACACAAAACGATAAACACGTTTTGAAACTTTATATGCGATTTTCTCGAAACTACGTTTTCCAAAACGGTGAGCACGATAACCCCCGCAATTTTCATCCGATTGACTTGAAAATTTTATTTGCAGCTTCTTAGATAGACTGTCTAGGGAGGAACATAAGATTTTTGAAATTGGTTTACAAATATAGTTTTTATAAACAAACTCAGGTTGATTTTTTCGTCGATTATCAAAAATTTTTTTTAAGCTAGTGTTATTTAGCGATAAATCAATATTTTTTAATAATCTTGTGTACCGCTTTAGTAAAACCACCTGCGCTTGCGCTGCCATTTGGTTTTGTAGATTGACGAAAAAAATTTTTTTGTGTACCCCAGATCACGTGTAATAACTCGAATAAAACCTTCATTTCTGAGATTTCAAAGTGATGTAATGCCTTAACGCAACCCAGTAGCTAAATGAAATTTTGTATCGAGGTATTTTTCGACATTAGAAAACTTTCCTCAAAAATTCCGCATCAGTCCATAAGGAGAATGTTGAAAGTGGATAAATTTTCGTTTTTCGTAAATAACTCCAGCATACAGAACCAAAATGAAGAACTAATTAATAGCTACGGAATCCTGATTTAATGGTACACAGCATGCACTTGTCCAATTTTTTTTAACGACAGTATATGTACCAAGCTAATATGTAGTATTCAAAAATAAAATACCCCTGTCGTAGCATTCTGCATAACATAGCGAATTTTCGTTTATAAAACTTAGTTTTTCTTGGAAACTAGTTGACATAGAATAATAGTTTAAAGACCTTTTTTATGTGATTTTTTCTCCTCCTTTCAACGATGTAAAAAAATTTCACAAAAATTTTTGAGTAAGGGGAAATTTTGGCAAAAAACTAATTTTTTTCACGAAAATTGCCAAAAAAACCATGTTCCGGGCATTGGACGTTAGTGATGAGCAAATGCAAGACCAAGACCAAGACTTGGCAGTCTCGGTCTTGTTCTTGCATTAAGAATCTAGGACTTGGTCTTGCTAGAGCAGTTTGAGTCTTGGTCTTGGTCTTGCTAGAGCAGTTTGAGTTTTGGTCTTGGTCTTGCAAAATGCAGTCTTGGTCTTGGTATTGCTAAAAAATCTTGCACTTTCTTTCAATTTTTTATTAGCGAATTTTTTCCTTCTAAATTCAGAATTTTCTCTCTTTACGATGTTAATTATACTTTCAAATTATTTAAATAGTTTAGCAAGTCTTGCTTTTTTCTTGCTTTTGTCTTGGTCTTGTTCTTTTGAGTCCTGGTATTGGTCTTGCAGCTATACTTATAGTCTTGGTCTAGACTACAAGTATGCAAGACCAAGACTAATTTTGCTCATCACTATTGGACTGTCTGGTTAGCGAACTCGTCCAACAGTTTGGGACTTCCAATATTTTCATATTTTCACCAAATTTCATAAATGTAAGACACTTCGTTCGAGAGTTATCGCGCGGACACACACACACACACACACACACACACATATATATATATATATATATAAATTTTAGTGAATATTATTTTCGGTTCCTAGGGACCTCAAAACAAATTTCTGCCATAGTTCCGGCCTCAATCGCGTCATGACAGTGGCTGTAATAGCTGAATTCCATTCTAGAAATTCGCTAAAAGTTAAAAAAAAAAACAGATAGCTTGATTTTTAGTACATTTATTTCCCTGTACAGTTTCCGTTGGGATAAAATTTGTCGATGTACCCGTAGGATATATTTTTAACATTAATTTCAAATTAACACCACGAAAACAAATAAATATAGTTACATTAGATTTTTTTCTCAAACCCTTCGCCTTACAATCTATTGTTTATCACGGTGACACACCGAATTGAAAGGTGTAGAACAAAACCCTTTCTCTGTTGTTCTATTCATCATTAAATTTGCATTTTTTTAACCCTTTACAATACAGTGATGATGTTACATTAACTATTGACTGATTGATTCACTCGCGTTGCATAATGCCTGTGTGAAATTGTGAAATATAAGAAAAATGACATCAATAATAATACTGAAATATATTTTTGAATGCGACCGGCTAGATCAGACCATATGTTTCATTTCAAATTGGTCAATTCACTTTTTGAGTTACGAAAATATAAAAAGTTTGTGTGTCGTGAAGAAGTTGAACCATGTTGAACGGAGCAAGTAAATAACATGTGTTTTTCTCGGAATGTTTTTTTTTTTCTTAAAAGATGTGGATTTATACATTTTTTTGAACAGGGGGACAAGTGAAGACAGATCACTAGACGCAGACCCCTTCGTCTCGTGTATTTTTACATGGTACTATGATATCTGATATTTTTTCTGACAATTTTTGTTGTAAAAAGAGTAATAGTAATTCAGTGTTATTTTTGACGATATTAATAAAAATTTAAGTGATTCTTAACGCGGTTCAAATAATCACTGATCTTTAATTGGACCATAAACTTTCTAAAAAATATTTTATAATAAAAGGTGCTACGTTGAGATAATTAAATATACGGAATTGTCGCTTAATTTCAAAGTTACTTTCTGTACAAAAATCAAAGTGGTACACAGAAGTGGGTCCAATTCGTTAGTCACGTTTACACTAGTACGTTTATTGCCGATCACGCGATATCACGTGACAAATATAAGAACCTACTTAGTTAACATAAAATATTTGGCCATCTCACAAAGTCTATATTTTTAGCTTGGCTAGGAATGTGTTAAGGAGGCTAAATTTTTGATTGGTCAATGCGGGACAATATAACAATTTTGGATCTTATTTGAACTCGTGTAATATTTTGAAAATATTTGGAATTCCCAATTTTTTTTTTTTTTTTTTTTTTGAAAAATACAGTTGAGCGAAAAAAAAACACCGAATGAACGCATTGGGTCCATTCCGGGACTATTTTAACAAAAATTACAAAGTTGGACAGCAAGTAACTGCTTTTCTAGAACTGTTCCGCAGAATCCCGAACGGTTACATTTTATGGATTTTGTAGTTCTAACAACGAAATCCTTATGAATTTGTCATTTCTGTCATGGCATTAGGTGGTTTACTCGCACTTGACCACTTTGTAATAGTTAATGTTGACAGTGTCGTTTCTAAAAAAAAACTATTACTGAAATATTTTAAATTCATATAGAAAGTAAAAGGTTTAGATAGTCATATTATTAACAAATTAAAGAATAATTTTAATTTAAATAAAAGCAAAAAATAGTTTGTTCCGAAATGTGCGGAAAACTAACTACCAAACAACGAAACCCTGACTAAAAGCGTGCCTAACATGCACTTGTAGAATTTTATTTAGAATGTTGCCAAATTAGCATAAAAAAAATTTTACTGAAAAACCAATTAGAAACTTTCACTTTAAAAAAAACAATCATTATAGTAATATTTATGTATTTGTTAAAGTTAGTCTCTATTTACCCAGTGACATATTTACAGGGGGGGGGATACGTGGGCTACAGACTGAGACGGAAAATATTTCTAAAAGGAATTTCGTCATTTTGATAGCATAAATGAAAAGTTCACACGTAGGGTGAATGCGGGAGCGATGCCGCACATTTTGAAAACGCTTGATAATTTTTAAAGTATGCATTTAATTGATTTGAAATTTGGTACACGATAAATGTAATCCATTAATAGCGCTATCTATCGATCAACGGACGAACTATGGCTACTGTGGCGTCTCTCCCGACGCGGCATCTCTCCCGCACTTACCCTAAATTACCTGATTTCAACTAATAGCTTGCAAATCACTTTTATAGAGCTTGATTTAAGAAAAATAATATTTTTTAATCTGATGACGTCATAAAGTATACTAAAACTTTTCAATGTCATAAAAACCCTAAATGAAATGATAGAATAATGAAATTGGGAGCGAATTTTACGTTTTCGAAGTTATTCTGTTCATTTTTACCACAATTAAGAATGTACGACCACTAGAATAAAGACTTCTGCCATATTTTTAAAAGGAATTTCGTAATTTTGATAGCAGAAATGAAAAGTTAAGAAAAAATTTCTGTGTTTGGAGACGATCATGCGTTTATCGGTTTTGTTAATAACAACAGCAGGATTTAACGATTATCCGGAACCTAGTAAATGCCCAACTCTCGAACGAACTACAACACATAATATTATTTGTGTAATTTGTATGTAGGACCAGGGTCGATAAGGGCACCGGTAGCCAACAGGCGGCAAACCCCTATGCCGCCTCTGTATTTGCCTACCAAACAATTACATTCTAAGTTGGTAAAGTTCAAAGCAAATAACTCATCCATTTCTCCATCTAAATGCAGATGCACACAAAACGAATTATAACCAATAAATTTATTCATCTTTCCGGAAGATAATATCACCAAAAAAAAAAAAAAAAAATAATAGATGTATGCTGGAAGGACCAGGTACACAGCATTCGGAAATTTAGACAAAAATATCGCCCAAAAAAAAAGTGGAACAACAAAAAAAACTCGAATTTAATTTTTCGATTAAATGAACGAGCATTTAAATAGAAAAAAAATTCGAAAAAAAATATTTTACATAGAAAAAAAACATACCAGGTGCGTATAAACACCAAAGAAAAACAAAAAAAATTAACAAAAAAAAAAATTATATAAAAAATATACTTATGGATATTAAAAAATAATAAAACTTCATCAAACCGTATTCAAACATGTATAATTTTACGTAACGTGTATTCGAAACAAGGCAAGTGACGTACTAATACACCACATTGAACCATCACCATCGCTGAGATACGGAAGTAAAGGAATTTTACATCAAACTCATGACAAATTTACGTAAATAATCGTACGTATCGAATACAATTCCGTATTTTATGCCCGTTCGAACGAGCGTTAATGATGATCGTACCTGATAGAATCACACGTAAGATGATTATAATGTACATATACGGGGACGTTTGTATATGAAAACCGCATTGCTCGCTACGTACAACAAAAAAGGGTTAAAAATATTTAAACCCTTTTTATGACAAGATGCTATGCAAATGAATGATGAAAAGGTATAAAATAATAAAATACATTGATTTAATTTTACTTAAACAATACGTCAGTCACAATGGGATATTCCATGGGATGAATGCTGCTAAGACAGTATATGGTGTCCCCTTTTTCTTTCATTTTTTTTTTTTTTTATTGTGAAATGATAAATTATATTTTTGTTTGAACAGAAGTTATTTGCATAAAAAAAAACATTCGTCAAACGAGTGTTACGCACGCATTAACTTAGGGTTCCTAAGAGTGGTAAGAGTTCTTTACAGTACATTTTTTATTTGATATGAGGATCAATTACGTTTCTTATATCTCCTAAAGAAACACGTACTTTTAAAAGAAGCACGTAAATTTTGAAGTTCGATATCATGCAAACGAGGCTTAAAAATGAAAGACGATTAAAACAACATCAATTTAATAGATTTGAGCGTTACTTTATGGTATTCCATATTTGATATTAGTAAATAAAAATACTTTACTTTGTAAAATACCACTTTTATTGAATACAAAAACTCCTATGACATGTTTTGGTCAATATGACCACGTTGACCGAATATTTCATTACAGTTTTTATTTTCAATAAAAGTGGTATTTTGTAAAGTAAAGTGTTTTTATTTACTAATATCAACATCAATTTCTTTATAAAAGATTTTTTTAACGATATCTCACACAATCAGGGCTGGATTACCCAATAGGCCTAGGGACAGGGTGGCAAAAGTTGTAAAATGAGGTTTTTTTTTGCTCGTCAGTTATTTTTTTGGAGAAAGTCGAAAAATCAAAAAAAAAATTATGATTTTCTTGTATTTGAGCAAAAAGTGGGGGTTTCCTCTTGAATTTACTAAATTGAGTTGCCTATATTTCCCGAAGCAACTTAACCGAAAGGATTTTAACTGAGTATTCTTGACTGGTTGAAAACTTACAGAGGGGACAAAAAATTTTATTTGGAAGAAGCAAAATATTTCCTTAACCTTAGCTTCATTTTACGAACTCTTTCTAACGATAAATATGGGAAAAAAGTATTGGAAGAAATTAAGGAAAATTTTGTTTTCACTTGTAGCTGCAAAATTTCATTTTTATAGATGCGAAAATGTAGCAATTATAAAAACGTTACACAAGGACGTGTTTGACGAAATTAAATGCGTTCCGTGATTTTGACTACGGAACCCTAAAAAAAAAAACATTACGTAAATATGTATTTAATATTTTGCCGTATGAACGGGACACATTAGGTTCATGTTAGTATGGTGAGAATTAAAAAAAATTTTCAAAAGAAAAAATCATTAAATTTTTTTGAAGATGTGACGAACACTAGATTATTTAAATTATTTTTTTCTATTGCTTTAAGGGTTTAAAACTATGAGAATATTGTCTTTTCGAGGGATAATATATATTTAATATTCAAATGTTGAAACAAAATTTGAAATAACTGAATTTTTTCAGGTTTTTTTTTTTGGTCTCTAGTTTAAATATGCATAAAAAATTCGTTGGAATTGAAAAAAAATTGTTATAAATTAGAAACAGTTAAAAACACGGTACGGGAAGGGTTCACAAAATTAATTGCGAAAAACGGTTGGGTCCAATTGTTTTCGAATTATACGCTTTAGTATTTATTACACGATTCAAATTGGCGCATAAAAGATATCAGACTATACCAGAGATTAGTCAGTAAGTTTCTGACTTCCTTTTAGTAATGTCGATTGATTAATCAATTAATCGGTTTAGTCGATTATATAATTTCGTTTGAATTTGGTCATTTTTCAGTTGACTATTTTGAGTCTTGACTGGTGAGTGACTAAAAACAACAAATTTTATTTTCTTCTGTATTTTTGATTCGAAAAATTAATATTCCTGTCGTAGCATCCTGCATAAAAAAGTGGCTTACACAGGATAATGGTTAAAAAATCGTATGGCCATGGTATATAAAAAAATTCGAAGAACTTTAGAATTCTGCAAATTTCTGCAAAAAACTCATCAAACGGTTTGGGACTTCATTACATATACACATATAGGGTAAATTTGCCTATTATGAGTACCTTTTTTTAAAGCCGTGTTTTTCTAAAAATATTCGACTTTAGCTACTAAAATCACCTCTAGTCTATGGAAAATATATTCTAGTTTTACTGACAGAAGTAAAAATCTGATAGTAGTTCAACTTTATTGTTGGCAAACGATTTTGTCAAAAGTGTCATTTTTGGTCATCGAAAAAAAAGGTTTCCTAACATGAGATAGTAAAGGATCCTAATATGAGATACTGTCTTATATTAGGAAACTCTAAGAAAACAATTTATAAACAATACTTTTATTAATTAATATTAAATGAAAATAATAACAGACTTCAGTTTTAATGGTTTATTTGTACGTCATATTTACAATTACTTTATTGTATAAAAAATAAGTAATAATTCTGATTTCAAAAATTAAATCTATCGATTATCTTTCGATCATTTAAAGGTGTGCGGGAAATTTACGTGTAATTAACTCTCTGCATAATTGAAATAACGTGTTCTCAAATTCTAAAGTTAATAATTTCCTAATATGAAACACCTAGTTCCTAAAATGAGATACCTCATATTCGGAGTCGTTGGGTGTCTCATATTAGGAAATATTTAACACTAGAAGTTTTTAGGTTATGTTTTTTTTCTTAGGCAAAGTATTTACAGAAATACGTGATAAATCATTAATACAATATGTGCACTTTTCGTGAAAAATAGTTGCAAATAATTATACGATAAACAAAGGAAATACATAACATAAAAACACAATATGTAATTTTTTTTGGCATTAAAAAACAAATTTTTGTTGGCACAGAATGTCCATTCGGCGAAAATTTAGGGAAACTAGCAAAAAGTTTGATGTTTCGATTCTGCTTATCTGTGCGAGGGACATAATTGTAAATATCTGGTCATATAAACGAAATAACCTGCTATCTAATATTAGGCGACTATCTCATAATAGGCAACTTTACCCGGCATATTTATACATATAATATTATTTTCGAGTTCTGTAACAGTCCCGGGCCTAGGTTTCACCATGACATCTGCGATAATAGTTGAATTTCCGTTCGAAAATTCGCTAAAAACTAAAACAGAGTCTTCCAAACTGTTTAAGTTGAGAAATGTTTACTATTTTCAATAATTTTTACAGAAAACACTTCATGAGTGCTTGTGAAACACTGGTGTTTCGCGGAACATAGTTTGGGAAACGCTGAACCATTCATTTGTATGATTTTTCATTTTTATTTAAAGTCTGGGAAATCGGGACGTCCCGAAATAATATTAGAATCGAAGTCACTCTTGGCGAGATATATCAATAAAACCGCCATTTTAGTAAAAATAAATATTTATTGAATATAACATCAAATTTTAACACTTCTAACGTTAACTAAAATCCAGGGCCGTGGAGAGAAATGGCGGGCCCCAGGAATAAATTTTATTTTTAAAAATTTTTTGCCTGAAAAAAGATCTGATGAGTAAAAAAAAGCTCCTTCAACTTCTTTCTGGGCCCTTTACCTGCAGTTACGGGCCCCTTTTTAAGTCCGGGCCCCACGGCTACAGCCCCGACTACCCCACCCTCTCGTCGGGCCTGCTAAAGTCTAAACAATTCGTATGTTGAATTCTCATAATCACTAGAGTCTCGGCCCGAAAATTCCGGGACACAAGACGTCCCGAAATCTAAACCACACATCTATGTTATTAATACGATATGTTCAACACTATGGTTCCATTGCAGAAGATTTTGAAATTTCGAGTCTAAGATCTGTTAAAGGATTAAGAAAAAAAATTTTGAAAAAAAAAATTACTAGAGAAACGTTAAAAGAATAGTAATTGTGAGACACAAAATTGATGAAAAAAATTATTCAAAAAAAATTGCTATATATGTACACACATATATATGTGGTAAAGGGTTAAATATGTAAATATGAAGAAATCTTCACGTCTCTGAAGAATGCATAATTATCATTTTAAAAAAAATAGGAGGTTCTATTGTATCCGTATATGGCCACTTAACCCTTTAAATGTAAACAGATATTTGAAAATAGATAGACTCAATTCCCATTTTAAATATATAGGATGGATACCGCAGCAGGAGATGTGTAATCCGTCGGATTTGAATATCATTAAATAAAATAAAAAAAATATAAAAAACTATTTTAAGCAATTTTTTTTCTTCTAAACGTGTGAACTTTTTTTTGAAACGATGAGTCGTCCTTCCATTATCCTTTCACGATCCTTTTTCAAAATATTCTTAATGATGTAATTTGTCAAATTTAATAATGAATTATTTATTAATCAGGAAGCGAATAACAACAAAAAATTTCTTATGCACGGACTAGAAGAAATATTTCACCCGAACAAAGGACAATGCGCAAAATTTCCCCCCCCCCCCCCAGCGCCCACTGGTGAGATATGTATTTTCTGAAAGCCCCTTTCTAGTAGGTCACAAATATACCCATCTTAGGTGTGGAGAACCTGACCTTCAAAAGTTCTGACGTGCATACTCCACGTGGCCATTTCTTAAGGTAACGATGTGTGTTGACCTGCAGCGGGCATTAGAGTCCCCTTCTGGAGGGTGCACTTCGGACTATCTTATTTCGGCAATCTACCAAGGGGTCTGCCAGAAATCGCCACCGGTAGGACTCCCAAACTTCTCTTCGGATACTCCCAATGTACAGGTTTGAAGCCGCTCGGTACGTTTTATGCCATAGGCCACGTGAAAAAGCGAGGTTAGGCCACTTGCCAGGAAAGTGGTTTTACACACAGTGATAGGCCGGCCCACGAAATGTCTCATAACCCATTTGTGACTTTTTGTACATTTGACGCCCTATAACTTTTGAAGGCCAGGCTCTCCATGAAAGTGCCCATTGACAAAGCTCGATTACTTGACCAGGGCTATCGATCGACACCGGTCTCAACCTTGGGTGCTAGGGGGGCAGATTTAAGATTGTTTTTTAAGTTATCAGGATCTTGTAGGTATAGGCAGTCCTTTAGTTACGTCATCAGGTTCAACATATTTTTAAGCAAAATTTTGGAACCGGTAACAAAACTGTTGTAACATATTAGCTTTCTAAACATCTTCGAAAACAAGGGAAAATGTGTTTCGAAACAAATTTTTAAGTCAAGGGTTCCCAAACTGTGTGCCACGACGCCTCGGGTCACCGCGGTTGGCCTCGCTAA
This sequence comes from Brachynemurus nebulosus, assembly GCA_035578155.1. Taxonomy (NCBI): domain Eukaryota; kingdom Metazoa; phylum Arthropoda; class Insecta; order Neuroptera; family Myrmeleontidae; genus Brachynemurus; species Brachynemurus nebulosus. The sequence goes on along the minus strand of JAPWDM010000007.1, from coordinate 23,549,981 downwards.
AAAAGGGAAAATGGCTCTGAGAGTTCTTTTTTGGATCCACAGTTATCTTTCTTTGGAGAAAACAGAAATTGGGGAATAGGACCCACTACCACTGGGGGAAGTGTTTCTTTTTGTTTCGTTACGTATATTTTTTTCTGGGGGGGGGGGGAATTTTTGAAAAATACGAACTCTGTAAGGCTTCTAAAAAGTTTGGGAACTCCTGCTTTAAGCGATCTACGCGGCCTGTACATATGCTATTGCTACTGTTCGCGAGGCTAGGGCTATTAAATAAATAAATACAATAAGCGGTCTACAGCTTATGTTTTTATATTGACAATGAAGTCTTTAAAGTTGTATTGGACAGAGATTTTTTTAGCGAATTTGCAGAATGAAATTCAGCTATTACAGCCACTGTCATGACGCGACCTGAGCCCGGGACTATGACAGAAATTTGTTTTGAGGTCCCTAGAAACCGAAAATAATATTCACTAAAATTTATATAATATATATATATATATATATATATATATATATATATATATATATATATATATATATATATATATATATATATATGTCCGCGCGATAACTCTCGAACGAAGCATCCAATTTTTACGAAACTTGGTGAGAACATTGGAAGTCCGAAACCGAAGTCGTCAGCCAGACACGTCGGATGCCAGGAACATGGTTTTTGTTCTTGCAAAAAATTAGTTAAATAAAAGGTCTTTAAACTTTTTTTCTATGTCAACTAGTTTCCGAGAAAAACGAATTTTTATAAACGGAAATTTGCTATGTTGTGCAGGATGCTGAGACAGGGGTATTTAAAAATATTTTTGGCGTTCAAAGTGTTAATACCGAATTATGAGAACTGCTGAACAACTGAGGCCACTGGGGCAAATTTTCTGATCAAATCTAGTCTTGAGAATTTGTGGTGTTTCGAATTCAAGAATAATTTATCAATTTTCGTCGGGGTTGAAAAATTGCATTCCAAAAAAAAAAAAAAAAAAATTAAAATCGTTAGTAAATATAAAAAATAGTTTTTTTTTTTTTTTTTTTTTTTTTTAAAGAGTTTGTAGAAAATATTCAAATTTAAAATGTTAAGGATATTTAAATGAGATAAAAACCTTTAAACTCGCGTCAACTTCAATTTTTTCTCACAGTTTCCTTGTCTAGATATGGGCTCATCATTTTTTTTTTATTGTGCATACATTAAATGTGTTTGAATAATATAAAAACATTACCCAGTTGAAAAAAAAGAATGCGTTTTTTTCAACAAACAATTCAAGTGTGTTTAATCAGACTAGCAGAACAAAGATTCCGGATTATTATTATTGTATAGGAAAGGATTATAAAGAGCCTCTGGCGTTAAATAGTTACGTACGGTACCTCAGATGCTTACAAGACAATCACTCATTCGAACTGACATAGCGCATTTCATAATCCTGTAATATTCAAATCAGGACCATACAAAAAAAAAGGATCCTTTAAAGTACCGGGACTGTCTGATGTATGATCTTTGGATGAATTATTTATTAAAAAAAAAAAACCGAATCTAACGAAACATGCCACTTACTTCTTGATTCGAACTCCAAGCAGCCATATAGTGGACACCAACAGCGGCTGTTGGGTCCGAGACATGATGTCCCATATGCTCCGCCATAACCGACATCCAGTGCGCAAGACTTGTCTGATTTCCACCTGATGAACCTGTTGGTGCCGAACTGTTATTAACACCTGTTAGTGACCACAAAAAGAAACAACAAAAAAACAGTAAAAAATATAATGACGAAAAAATTCAAATGAAAAATTGCCGCGTCCAAATTACCTGGCCCTAAACACTGAACGCTGCCCGGCGACGCAAGTGTACAATCAGTGTTTTGTTGCGAACAGGTCTGCGTTGGTCCCGGACTAGAGGTCTGTTGCGAATCCCACCCCACAAAGGATTTCTGAAACAATAAAAACCAATATTCAATTCTGAATCAATAGATGAGTAATTTTTTTCAAGATCATTAGCGGTATCAATATAAAGTAAACGGTATTCAGTGGTGTTATCGAGAAAAAAAACGAATGATCCCTTAAAAATCACCGATAATTGTGCGGAATAGGAAATTGAGGAACCCCGAACATAGAATCTCTTAAAACGCGCCATGTGTATGACAAAGTCCGCTCAAAAAAAGCTCGAGAAAGCTTTTTTTGAATATGCACGCCGCCACTGATAGATCGTTGATTGTAATTGAACTAATTTTCCAGTAATATTGTTTATTTGAACAATAATTTGTCAAATCAAGCCTTCTAGATATCAGCTTATTATATACAATAACCTATATTTCATTATTTAGATATAAACATGTAGGATATAGGGGAAGAACTTGATAACTTTTTCGATTTTCAGTTTTCATTCATTAAGGTGAATCGATTAGTACTGACAAATGAATTACTAAGTCTATTTTTTTCTCTATAAATAAATATAATTTATGTGTAGAAAAATAAATTAAATTTTATAATACATATAACAATATTGTTGTTTTATAATATATATAATTTGATTCTGGTAGTTGACGTGTACGCACACATAAAAACTAACACGTACACAATAATATTATGGGTGTGTTCGTGTCATTTATAAAAATTTGACATTTTTGTAGTGTTGTTTCTGTTTATTACAATAACTAAACGTCCAATATTAAACAAAATAGTTTTTTAATGATTCAAAAACATAAAAGAAAATAATTTTCAGGTTTTTTAAATCTTAAAGTTGATTTTCAATGACACGACTTACTTAAATATATACCTCTGATTCGCCTCTAATCATATTTTTGCATTTACTCGTACGTTAAAAATTCTAACTTTGAAAATTTAGACTACACATGACAAATTATTCCAAATAGTGTCAGTGAATGCATCACATCTCTCTCTATAATATACTAAAATTTCAAATTCTAAACTTGGAAAATTTCAAGCGATCGATTCATCTTAATATTGGTGAAATATTAAGTGCTTTTCCCAATACCTTTCATAGAGAGAGTATATCAATCCTGTGACAATCGCAATTACCTCATAAACCACTACAATTTTTATTAATATTATGTAAAAATTTTTGATTTCGGAAAGTTGTCGGGAAAAATTGTATGCCTTTAGCTTTCTCTAACATCTCAAAAAAGTTATTTAATGTTTTCTTTACTTAAAACAATTAAATCCTATACAATATTTGAAGAATTGACGTCTCTTAAAGGAAATTTTCCCAAAATGTTTTTAACGACGCAAAATAAAAATGAACAGAAGTAAAAACATTGATTCGCACTGGTTATAATCAACAGGCTGATCTTATAATCTATTGATGTTAATAATTCTTGGAAACATGGCATAAGGCCAGAACGGTTAGTTTTTTAATATATACAGAATTTCCATATGGGATAGTTTAAATATGTTATAATAAACAGTGTATATATGTATCAGTGTCAAATCTCCTCTTGCAGACAAATTGTTGGAATTACCTTATCAATATCCGTCGAATTTTCAAAATAATTAAACCCGGACTCTTTTTTCGCTAGTACCGCTTTCGCTAACAGTGTCTTATATAAATTTGCCGGCAAATAGAACGGATTCTCAAACTGTTTATGTTCGAAATTGTTCGTCGTACTCGTATCATTAACATATTTCGATGTTGTATGAAATTTATTCGTAAAATCATAATTATTTTTCGCGAATTCAAATTTAACGGGATTATTTGTATCGATATCGGAACTATCGTTACCAGCACCACCACCACCACCACCACCACTATCCAGCACACTGTTATTGTGGCCTCGATTAAACGTGTTAAATTTATCGGATTCGATCAGTTTCGATGTGAAATGATTGAATGATGAATCACTGACAACATTGCCCGCATTATTCGATAGACAACTGTTCGAACTCTCCGACGTCGAATCAATTTCAATTAAACTATTTGAAGCGGTCATGTTTACTAAGTAATTTTTGAATTTTTTGTTTTTGTTTTTAAATTCACTCAAAAAATATTATTAATATAATTACTATAGTTATTTATAAAATAGGAACTTAGTGTTATTATTTACTTAATTAATTTAGGAACTAAATATTTTTTTTATTGCTAAAAATTTGTTGTTTTTTTGTAGGAACTGTTTGTGTTAAGACACAATATCGAGGAACTTCTGTAGCATCACGTTGTGTTGTTGTTGTTGGAAAATGGAAAAAACCAAAAATTTTCGCCCAAAAAATCATATCATACTCTCCACGTAGTGTATGAGAAACGGAAAACCGTTGCAAAAACAAAATTCAAACACAGATCGAATAACAACGGAAAAAGTACGGTGACGAGAACAGGAGGTAAAAAAAAAAAAACGCACTAGTCGCAACACCACGTCTATATTTAAAACAGTGACGACTTGATCCGTCCATCTATTCATCTAGCTGTCTTTGTCTCGTATTAATTAACACACAGTACACTACGAATATGTTTATCCTCCTCGTCGGGCGTCCTTGGTGCCGTTGCCTCCCTCGCCGCGTTCTCAATGTGGAAATAATTAATATAGCGTCGAGAGTGGAGTTACTTTTCTCGTAGAAAACTTTCATTCATGTGTATTCTCTTACTGACACATTATGTTTTAAATGTTATGTATATTAATTAGTCAGTTAGATGACGTTGTTAGACGTTATTAGACGGTGTATCGTTGGCGTTACATTTTAAACGCGTCAGCGTGTTTTAATTAAACGCTCGCAATTGTTGAATGTGCTCCACCAAAAAATTTTCCAATTGTTATTTGAACATTGTTCAATTATTTCTTGTTATTGGTGTGTTTAGATTTTTCGAAGTTGTATAGTGCGTTCTTATAGGATGCTATGCACCGACTATTATACTCTTGCCTAGAATGCACAGGCTCTGGTCTTATGTTCAAATCGAACATATATATATATAACATATAGCAAAGAATATACGAATATATATATATATATATATATATATATATATATATATATATATATATATATATATATATATATAAAGTAAGAACATATATGAAGCTCAAGCAAGCTCTGAGTCTTGGTATAGGAAAAACTGGGGCAACTTACAAAAAAAAAACTGCAATAAAAACTGTCTAGCTGCTGTTACTGCCACTACTGACGGTGCAGCTCGTTTCTGCAACCAACCGAGCTACAACAGTATTCAGTGTTCATAGTGTGATTATAAAGTCATTTGTCGCGGGGCGACACGAATGAGAAATACGCTTAAGCGTGAAGACGTGGCGACGCTCGAATGATGTAGATTTGTAACGACGATCAGAAAAGAATGTATTCATAAATCTGTTTCGAAAATTTCAACCGTATGTGAATGTTTCGGTTACAACGAATGAAGTGTCAAGTAATTTTTCAATCGTCCATACGTACAAACTTACAAAAGCAGCAAGAATGTAAGAAAAAAAAGATAGGGATAATATAAGTAAAAAAAAGAAAAATAATAGGATGCCATATACATGGGAAAAACTGCAGTTTTCTTTGGTATTTTCTATATCTATATATAATAGTTATAAAAAAGAACTGAATTTTCTCTTGTGATATATATATATATATATATATATATATATATATATATATATATATATATATATATATATTCGTATGTATGTATATATGAAAAATTTGTATCAGACTTATTGACTAGAGGATTTTATTACATTCGTGCCCTTTTCCGCGCCCCCTATCCCCATATCCTTCTTCCGTACACTGTTTTTTTAAACTTATTTCAAAAAAAATTATTTTAATATATATATGTATATATAGGATACCCGCATGTACAACGAGATACACACCAATTGACTCGATACTTAGAGATGATCAGAAGAAAATCTGTTAAATTTTGAATTAATTCAAGCTTGCCAGTAATGACTAATAAGGAAAATTTTGCCTACGTTTACAAGAATAAAAATTTTTTTTTAAAACGATTCTAAAAATCAACTTTATGTATCTGGTTTGGAATTTACAGATACTGATACATTTAAAAGAATTATAAATCTAGCGCAGATAGACAAAAGCAGTTAAGTCCATTTTTGATTTTTGATTTTATTTTATAATAAGGATCAAGAGAGTTTATATCATATATTTCCAAAAGAGCAAAAGTCAAATCCACCGCCAATATCATTTTTTACGCACTTGTTATAAAAAAAATTCTTTTCAGAAACTAACCAAAGAAGTTAAATTCTTAAAATTCTCAATAAAATAATAAATAAGTATATAGTTTAATTACATTGGAAATGTATTTTTATGGCAACAACTACCCGCTAAAACAGGTTAAGTCCACAAATGGTTTTAATAATGAAATTTATTGTTGTTTTTTTATATGTTAAGCCGATAAAAATGTCTTAGAAAATTTTAGTTTAAGGTTTAAGTCATGTAAACTTGTCAAGTCATACGTGGAAGTTAAGTCACGTAAACTTGAAGATAATTCAAATAAACTGATGTTGCCTGTATTTCATTTTAGTTTTTACTCTCTACTGTAAAGTTGATATTTTGGACTTGCGCTAGAAATATAGAACCGGAATTTTTATTCTCGCATAAGAAGTTACCGACCTATGTTGGCTTCGTTCAGATACCGCGATTTTTCAAATTTCTAACAGAGAAAATCGTTTTGTTGCATATTAACTGAGATCTCCAGCTGTGGCACGTACGTGCAAAATTTTGTGTTCAAAGGTGAAATTATAAGGGTTCCACGATTTTGAGTATTTAACACAAATACAGAAAATTGCTAGTGGTCTTCTTAAGCGGGCGCCTTTTATTTTTCTGGGAGCAGAGGCCATTACGTTACTCTAATTAGAGTTTGGAACGTTAATTTATGAATTTTGTCCCACATTTTTGTATAATATATGTAGCACACATGCGGTCCCATCATCGTCGTTATTCATAAGTGAAATTCACCATATTGCAATTTTTAAAAAAATCATTATACAACAAAACTTACATTTTATATAATTTTTTAATTTTCTTTTTAAATGTAAGAAAAAATAACAATTTTGAACATTAATTTGTGATAAAGTTCGTTATTGACTGTTTTAAATATCTCAGCAGTACATTTAGTGATTAGCAAATGCAAGACCAAGACCAAGACTTGGCAATCTTGGTTTTGGTCTTGTTCTTGCATTAAGAGTCTTGGTATTGGTCTTGCTAGAGCAGTTTGAGTCTTGGTCTTGTAAAATCAGTTTTGGTCTTGGTCTTATTATTGCTAAAAAATCTTGCACTTTCTTGAATTTTTTTCTTCTAAAATCAGAATTCTTACTATCTTTACGTATTAATTATACTTTCAAACTATTTAAATAGTTTAGCAAGAGTCTTGCTTTCTTCTTGCATTTGTCTTGGTCTTGCTCACTCGAGTCTTGGTATTGGTCTTGTAGCCATACTTATAGTCTTGGTCTTGCTCTTGGTATACATAGTCTTGGTCTTACAAAAATTGCAAGACCAAGACAAGACTGCAAGAAGAAGACTAATTTTGCTCATCACTAAGTACATTATATAAGAATATAAATTACTGAATCATTCCGTTTTTACACGTGTATGTATTGCAATTTTTGTACTATTATAAAAATGAAATAATATATTTAAAAATGTTCCTACGTAACACAAAACTGTTCCTTTATCTTGTTTCGAAAATCAGCTTGTAGGAAAATCGTGAGGTTTTGACCGTTTTGAGTTATGTATTTTCTATGAAACTTTTTTTATGCGGTCCCGATCCACCGTATAAGAAAGGTCTTTTTTACAATCTGTAGTTGTAAAGTTTTTGAATATAATTGTGCGATTTTTTTAAGGTACCAACATAGTGTGATCGGCCGAAAAATAGTCAATTTTCGCGATTTTTTTCGCATGGATAGGATGGGTGAATGGGGATGAATTTTTTTTTTACAATTAATACCACTATTTAAAAATACAAAAATATTTTCTTTTTACTCATTTTTAATATTATTTAATTTTTATAATTATTGTAATTTTTTGAAAAAAAGTGTCTTAAAAAAAGGGCGGATATTGGTATCCATGATTACGGCCGCAGTTTTCATCCGAAAAAAAAATCAAATAGATTGTCAATCAGTAGGTAAATGGCTATGTACCTATGGGAGCTTTTTTTGAAATTTGAAAAAATGGCGGCGGTTTGAATAAAAAGTACAAAATTTTTTATAGTTTTCCGTGTGGAAAAATAGGATGGATTAGAAAAAAAAGCTCCCATAAGTACATAGCGGCTTACCTACAGACTGATTGATTATTTTTTCCAAATGAAAACTGCGGTCGCAATCGTGGGCACCAATATCCACCACATAAAAAAGGATATGCGATACATCCAAACCTATGTCCAATTGGGATAGTTTATCTTTCTAAGAATATAAGTGGAAGAATTTTTGAAAATAGCCTTAACACTTTTGTTACCTAACTATAGATATGCCCCCACTGAAGTGTCATATCAGCATCGGATTCTAAATTAGGAAGGAGTCATATTTTTTTAACATTATAAATTTAATTTTTTTTATCGTGAAGGAATTACGACCATCACTTTGGATCCGCGCTTATTCAGACTAGTTAGCTACACAACTGCAATCTCTATCAAAGTACTGATTTTCAGAAGTACATAGGGTAAGTGCGGGAGAGATGCCGCAGTAGCCATAGTTCGTCCGTTGATTGATAGATAGCGCTATTAATGGATTATATGTTTAAAATAAGTTACTTATTTAAGCTGTATATGGTAACATTTTTAGTCCATCAGTTTAGTAATTAACCAACTATTTATTATTGAAAAGTAAGTTTTTTTAACATAATATTTTATCAAGCATTTCATTCATTAGAATTTAAGAATGTATATTTCATTGTTTTAATGAAAATGAGTTTTGTTATTAATTTACGTATATTTCAAAAGTACTGTATAAAATTTTAGGTTAGAATTCCGCACTATGCTTGCTATAGCAACATGCGGCATCTATCCTAACAAAGAGGAGAGATGCCGCATTTAAAGTTGGTATAGATGCCGCATTATATTACATGTTAAAAACATAGACTTATATACCTTAATTATGCAATTTTTTTTTGGACTGTAAATTATGCCACGTAATTATAGAAGATCCATTAATGGATCAGGAAGAGCCCTCATATTAGTGAAGATAACGAAAATAATGATGATTGCCTGTGTATTGAATGTTTTGAAAAGTACTCAGAAACAAAAAAAAAGTTGACTGGTTAAAATGTATAAAGTGCCAAAAATGGTTACATATGGCATGCATCATGTATGGAGATGTGTGTAAAATACAAAATTTTTGATATGAACTATGCGACGTCTCACCTTCCTTGATGCGGCATCTCTCCCATAGGCAGGGCCGTGGAGAGAAGGGGCAGGCCCCAAGAAAAAAGCACATTTCTTAAAAATTTCTTCCCAAAAAATAAATGATGAGTAAAAAAAAGCTGATTTTACTTTTTTCCGGGCTCTAATTGACCACTACGGGCCCCCTCTTCCAGTCCGGGCGCCAGGGCTGCAACCCCGGCTACCCCACCCTCTCGTCGGGCCTGCCCATAAGTGTGGGAGAGACTCCGCTTTGCAGGCTCTACAATAATGTTAATTATGAATCCTTTATGACTCAAAATTTAAAATTATTTATAAATAATTTTAAAGAACAATGTATTACATTTTTTATGTACCAAATTTCATGTCAATTAAATGCATACTTTAAGAATATTATTAAGTGTTTTCAAAATGTGCGGCATCTTTCCCGCATTCACCCTACAAAATAGGGAATAATAAAATTAAATCAACCGATAAAGGGTTGATATTTTCACAATGGTACCACCACATATATGATAATCATTTTTTCAAATTTTTTTTTTCTTTTTATTTTTAAAAATAACAAAATTTTTTTTAGAAAAATAAATACACGTACACCTCCGTTGATACAATATGTAGCGTGGTGCTATAAGCGTTAACAACACTACATACACCAGAACAGCACAGGGACGGGCCGGGCTGTACACGCGATGGTGGGTTCAATTTATAATTTGAACAGAAAAATTTTTCGTTGGGAAAAATAAAAAAAAAACAACGCCACATACGCCACCACCAAGCAAGTAAACAATATGGCCGAATTTTCAACATTTTCCAATATATTTTTATAGAATACAACGCCCGTAATGATTGTGTTTTTTTTTTTTTATCCATTTCATTTTCCGAAAACTTGAAATGTTTTTACAGTAAATAAGGCGACCACCAACAAATGTAACTGGTGACTTCGTCATCATTATCACTGAAGACGCGGTACATGCCACCGCGCCGCGTGGCTGGCATATTACGTTGAAACGGAGACGAGACGAGGGCTCACCACTATGCGACAAAGACAACCGAACCGTATTCTTTTAATAAAGACATTAAATTCTAATGTTTATGTTATTTTCGTGAAAAAAAAAAAAGGAAAAACTGAAGAAAATAACAATGTTAGAAACAGAAACTATTTTATTATTTTGCTACTTTTTTTTTTGACAAATTGAAAATAAGTAAATAGCTTTCCTGTTATTTAACACAGTGGGAAAGATGTAAGCAAAAACTTTATTTTTTTATAAATATGTATGTAACTCAATTAGCAGTTACGTGTTAAATACATTAAAATTCTTTTTTTGCTGTGAGATACACCACACTGGATCACGAATGCTTTTTCAAAAATACTTCACAAATACAGCCCAGGTCTCTCAAATACAAATATTTTTACATAAATTTATTTCGAGGACTTTAAAGGAAACACCGTACCAATTTTAAAAAATTCTTTCACTGTTGAAAAGATAAAATATCTCTGTTTCTTGGAAGGATTACGAGTTAATCGATTAATCGGTTTAGTCGACTAATTTTTCTTACATTTAATCATTTGTTAGTCGACTATTTTACTCTCGACTAAATGACGATTTTTTTTTTTTTAATGATTAAAAACGACTGATTTATTATTTTTTCTGTATTATTATCATGAATTCGACTAAAAAATTTAGTCGATTAGTCGACTACTCTATGCTCGATATTTTCGACTAATGACTAGTGATGTTGGATGGTTAATCGATTAGTCGGTTTAGTTGACTAATTTTATTTAATTTTAGTCATTTTTAGTCGACTATTTTACCTTTGACTGATGATTAATTTTTTAAAATCACTAAAAACGACTAATTTATTCATTTTTCTGTATTATTTATTGAACTTCAAACAATAAAAACTAAAAAAAATTACATATTTGTATAATTTTTCACTTTTATATGATTAACAGATTGCCATATACTCGTACCATATACTCGTATATATCTTTTCCTTAAACAATATATTAAAAGTCAGTAATTAAATTCAAAAGAAAACATTATTTTTGAAACAGTTACATAGGTTACTCTATTTATGCATTCGACTAATAATTTAGTCGAATAGTCGACTACTGTACGCTTGTTTTTTTCGACTAATAACTAATTACGTCTGAAAAACAACTTTAGTCGATTAATTGACTAACTACTCCTCGGTTCGACATCACTACTAATGACTAATTTTATCTGGAAAACTTTAGTCGATTAATCGACTAACTGCTCCTTGATCCAACATCACTGATTAGAACAGTGGATTTCGTTTTGTAACGACGATAATGCGACTGGAAAATTTGATCGCCATGTCCGAATGAACTTTCTGAATCTAACTAAAGCAACATAAAGTGATAGTTTGACACGTGATTCGCATCAACTAAAGATAATAGTTATTTATGGAGGACATAGGCTACATTTAAAACACTTTCTCGGTGTGTTTTATAATTGAAATAAATTTAGGACTTTACGGAGTGTAGCCTGAGTTCATACAAGACGAGCGACTCAAAATTAAATAGGCTCTCTTGAATTTGTTCGGAAGTATTCAATTTTATTTGTACGTTTTCGAATAATTTTCGAATGGAGATCACCGCAAAATTTGATTTTTTTTTTTTTGCTTATTTTAATTTTTTTCTTGTTATTCTGTTTTTTATTTTTTGAATAAATGAATTTCGCTACTGTTATTTTTTTATTAAAATTTATATTTATGTTAGAAAAAATGAACGATACCGTATTACTTCTTGATAAGAACGTTATAAAGAAATAGGGTGCACGTTCCAAAAAGTGGGTGAAATTGAAAATATAGTTGTTCGAAAAGTGTACGTACAATTGATAAAGTACATTTCGCAATGTAAAAATTTCGAAAATTTTTTGGGTAATGTGGTAATTTTTAATAGAGCTCAAGAACTGCTGAACAATTTATTAATCTCCGTCTCATGAAGACGTGTCATTCCTGAAGATCTGAAAAATATTGATTGGTTTGTAGTGAGAAAAAATAAGTATTTTTTGAGATATGTGCACAAAAACCGTTTTTGGAAATTTTGAACAAACGACAGGTGTTTATGAGTTCGAAGCAGAGTTGTGCGTGTAATTTACACATACTTGTTTTGATAAAAAGACTGTAAAAAATGTAAAAAAATGTAAAAAACTAAATTTTTTAAATTTAATAGATATATAAACGTTACTAATGGTATTCCATATTTGCTATTGAAGTATTTGCTGTATTTGCAATGTAAAACTTAATAATTAAGTAATTTGAAAATTAAAAATATAAATGGGTTTTGATAGAATAGTTTATTTAAGAATTCAATATTAAAAAGATTTTTATTTATTCAGTTAAATTTTTGTTAAAGGTATCAATCATCTTCATCATCATTATCATCAGTGATTTTATTGTTATTATCATTTAAAGAGAGATAAATATGTAGTAGTTTTTTTGATCGGTCAAAACTCAGTTTGTTCATTTGGAAATTTAAAGCTTTGTAGTCAGTTGTGGATGGCCTTCCACCAGTAGAAAATCATTTTTGTGTCAACATTTTGTTGACACGTTTTTCATGTGACTTATAAACAAGTAATAACCGTCAAAATAAACTGTTTGTCAGTGAAATGACAAATGATTTACGTATTTTACATTTTTTACAATTTTCTACAATTTTTTACGGTTTTTTTATAGTTTTTTACGTATTTTACAATTTTTTACATAAAAATGTAAAAAACTGGTTTTTTTGCATCACATGACACACCTCTGGTTCGAAGGTGTTCAGTCAAATTGTAAGCATATACGAGGTGTGTTCAAAAAGTAAGGTGACTTTTCAAATCACATAATATGTTCACAGTTTTAGCTATATAGCATTCTTTGTTCATTTGTGAGAGGCATAAAGGTTAGAAGTGTTTGGTGTGCTCGGCGATTTTCTGCTGTCGAAAAAAAATGGATCAAAGGATTTGCATCAAATTTTGTGTGGAAAATGGAATTAAGTGCTCCAAAATACTCGAAATGTTAACAGTGGTATACGGTGAGTCTACTCTGAGTAAAAAAATGTTTATAAGTATTACAAGCTCTCCCAAGAAGGTCGAGAAGATGTCAATGACGAACCTCGCTCTGGACACGCCAGCACGTCAAGAACTGATGAAAACGTTGAAAAAGTTAAGAAAATGGTATTGGGAAATCGTGGAATCACTGCTGGAGAAGCTGCTGAGTATTAAGTTGAAATCATACACCGTTTGCGAGAAGCGATACGAAAAAAAACGTCCGGAATTGTGAGAAAACAATTCATGGCTTTTTCATCACGATAAGCACTTGCTCACCTATCGTTGCTTGTGCGTGATTTTTTGCCCAAAAACAACACCATAATCATGCCTCAGCTACCATATTCACCGGATTTAGCCCCCTGCGACTTTTTTCTGTTCCCAAAATTGAAGAAACCCATAAAAGGATGGAGATTTGCAACAACTGAGGAGATAAAAACTGCATCGCCGGAAGAGCTCAAGACTATACCAAAAAGTGCCTATCAGAAGTGCTTCGAGGATTAGAAAATACGTTGGCACAAGTGTATTGTATCTTAGGGGGATTAATTTAAAGGGAACAACATGAATATTGATGAATAAATAAAAAGTCTTTGATAACAACATAAAGTCACCTTACTTTTTGAACACACCTCGTATTTTGAGCGTCCATAAATTTCAATTGGTACAAAACACTTTGTATAAATTGTTTAATAGCTCTTGGACTATAATGTTTGATGTCGATTCGTTTATTTATGTCATCCACGATACTCTTCAGTTTTGGCAAGATGTCAATAATGGAAAAATAGTTTTGTTTACGCGACTTAAAATAATAATTTTTTTTCGTATATTTTCACTTTTAAATGAAATAATTTCGTTTTTGGGTTTATTTATCGTAATGGAAGGGTTAAATATTAACGGGTAATGAAATTTCACAAGGCAAAAAAAATATTTTCTTTTTATTTTTCACGAAGAAAATTATTAGTTACGACTTTGTATGTTGTTGGGGTGTTGTATAAGAAATAAATTCAATAATGAAAGTTTAAAGATATCCTTTTCTGAACCGTTGGATCCCGTATACGATATTTCCCTTTTTTACTATCAATTGGGGAATATGGTATTGCGTAATAGACTTTATTTGTTGAATATGTTATAATGTAATGTAACGGGTACGGTAAGAAGAACCATGGCGGTCCACGTTATGGTTATATATGGGGTACCATTATATTATGTTTAACGTAATCATCAAAAAGTGTGCCAACGCCAGCGAACCAACACACAAACCAACGGAATAAAACGGAACGAGTCACGTGTGTTTTCTTTAAAAACATTTCAAAAATGAAAAAACAACAAAGGTTTTTATTTTTTTTTATTTTTTTCGTTTAGAGCTCCGCTGTTATACGTTTTTCTGAAAATGCGCAGTGTTATTTCTTTTTTTTTTTTATTATCGGTTTTCGTTCATGTTTCACTATTTATAATAGTAGCGATGGGGTATGGGGTTTATAATGTAACCATTGCACGCCCCACCACCGGTTCAGTTGACGGCCGCCGTTGCCGTCACCGTCACCGCCAACATTTATATAACTCATTCCTTTTTGTCATAAACACACAAAATAACCAGCTCAACCAGCTACTAGTACGCGGTGTATGCCAACCACTGATTAGGACACACGATGATGTTTTATACATACAGTTATCTTTGTGCGTACGTATAGCGGGGTCCGGAAAAGTATTCATCCGCTTAAATATCACTCAATAATAAGGGTGTCTACACAATCAATGAAATAAGGAATAAGAAATAAGAAGTATGCCATCTAATGACGTTGAGTGGAACTTTAACGTAACTGTTCATAGATATAAATATGTAGGTACTTTTGTACGTCAAAATTCGTGATTTTTTTCACTTTAGTGACAAAAAAAGTCATCACGAACGTTATTTTTTCATGAATTTTGATGTACAAAAATACCTAAATACATATACCTATGGGCAGTTACGTTAAAGTTCCATTCAACGTCACTAGATGGCACACTTCTTATTTCTTATTCCTTATTTCATTGATTGTGTATAACCCATAAATATTGTCTAACTACCACTAACAGTAGTAATAAAATCACGCCACTCACTGACATATTCATCAAACAGACGCTATAAGTAGGGTTGCCAACTGTCCCGATTTAATCGGGATGTCCCGATTTTAGGCCTCTGTGTCCCGCGTCCCGACAACAGTAATTTTTTTACTTTAATTTTTTTACATTTTTAGTCTCGCTATTGTCGTTTCCAAATTATCGCGCTTGCATGTCATGACGACCAAGGAAGTAAGTATATTTGCTGTACCTATTGATAAAGTGTACTCTGTCAATTAATTTATAACTTATACAGCTTACAGTGTTCCCAGATTAACTCATTAAAATCCCTCCAAAAAATGGGAGAAATTATTTGACGTACATAAAATACGTAAGCGGCGTTTGAGTAGTCTATAAATAATCAATGCCAAAGACGGTCAACTTTATGAAAAATGTTCTTTTTTTTTTTCAAAAATAATACACTTGATAAGCAAAAAAAAAAAAAAAAAAAAAAATCTAAAAATTAAAAAAGCAATTTTTAATTTAATAAAGTAAAATAAAGATATATTATTGTAATATTATCTTCAAAAAATTGTTTTGTTTAAAGGTTTGTCAGATCATGGTTTAAATATGTAGCTGTTAGTAACAAATAATAAAAATAAATACCCCTGTCGCAGCATCCTGCATAACATAGCGAATTTCCATTTACAAAAGTACGTTTTTCTCGGAAACTAGTTGATATAGAGTAATTGTAAATAAAAAAAACCTTCTTTATGTTAATTTTCCGCCTCATTCCGCCAAATCTTTTTCACGAAAAATGTCCAAAACACCGTAAATGTTTTCACGAAATTTCTTAAAAATAAGATGTTTCGTTCTTGAGTTATCGTGCGGACACTTAGTAAACATATATATAAATGTGTCCACACGATAACTCAAGAACGAAACATCTTATTTTTAAGAAATTTCGTGAAAACGTTTACGGTGTTTTGGACATTTTTCGTGAAAAAGATTTGGCGGAATGAGGCGGAAAATTCACATAAAGAAGGTTTTTTTTTATTTACAATTACTCTATATCAACTAGTTTCCGAGAAAAACGTACTTTTGTAAATGGAAATTCGCTATGTTATGCAGGATGCTGCGACAGGGGTATTTAAGAATTTCAACACAACATAAATGCAATTGCAAGAGTGCATTATATATATATATATATATATATATATATATATATATATATATATATATATATATATATATATATTCCAACGTTTTCAAGAAATTTCTTAAAAATCAGGTATTTCGTTCTTGAGTTATCGTACCCTCTTTTAAAATAGTTGCTGTACCTCTGTACTCTTACTTGTTCTTACATCAAAATTATACATGTACCTATCATAATTGTGTGATCGTATGGGTATACCATATTGGCGTTATACATATTATATACACTATATCTTCTTTGACTATACATATGTAGTGTGTCGAATATGTGCTTAGACTGTGAGTAACTTATGACTTTAAGATTACATCACTTAAGATTACATTCCTAAGATCACATTCTAAGACACATAGTTTTTCTCGGAAACTAATTGACATAGAAAAAAAGTTTAAAGACCTTTTTTATGTAATTTTTTCTTCTCTTTTAAATGGTATAAAAAAATTTCGCAAAAATTTTTGAATAAGTGGAAATTTTGGCAAAAAACTAATTTTTTGCAAGAACAAAAACCATGTTCCTGGCATCCGACGTGTCTGGTTAACGAACTCATCCAACGGTTTGGGACTTCCAATACTTTCACCAAATTTCGTAATCCTAGGACATTCCGTTCGAGAGTTATCGTGCGGACACATATATATATATATATATATATATATATATATATATATATATATATATATATATATATATATATATATATATATATATATAAATTTTAGCGAATATTATTTTCGGTTTCTAGGGACCTCAAAACAAA
The DNA here is from genome assembly GCA_035578155.1 of Brachynemurus nebulosus. Classification (NCBI taxonomy): domain Eukaryota; kingdom Metazoa; phylum Arthropoda; class Insecta; order Neuroptera; family Myrmeleontidae; genus Brachynemurus; species Brachynemurus nebulosus. Next base: position 23,532,615 of record JAPWDM010000007.1, on the reverse strand, counting down.
TTTCTGCCAGGGTCCCGGACTCAGGTCGCGTTGTGACAGTGGCTGTAATAGCTCAATTCCATTCTGGAAATTCGCTAAAAGAACATCTTTGCTACTGGCTGATTAAAAACGTTTTTTTTTTTTTTGTTTTTTTAACAGTCCCGATTTTACTTGTCCCGTCCCGATTTTTTTCCCCATTAAATCCCGAAATATTCACTGGTATAGTTGGCAACCCTAGCTACAAGACTTTTGAGTGACATATCAAGAGACTGAAGTGGCAGAAATACGGAGATACTCCTTTTCCTGGCCATCGTATACATATTTTTGTTTAATATACGAATTATACATTACGTATATCGGTTTCTAGGCGCGCTTTTTTGCGAATTTTTTCTTAAAAAAACATTAGCGAAAAAATTAAATATAAGTCTATATAACTTATATTTTTCGTCTCATTTCAAACCCCCCAATAGATACATACATACGCACTCATGTTTTTTTACAGTGGTGTCAATAAGTAAACATACGATGGTTGTGAAAATATGTAACTGAAACTATGATACCACGTTTGAATCATGAATGTTACGTGAACGATACAACATTCGAAAGAGGAAGAAGCGCCGGTTTTTGTTGTGTGATAACGACGTTTGAGGTTTTATTTTCTTAAGGGGGCACTCTAGAAAGCAAAAATTTCGGCTTTTTTTAGGAATTAACAAAAATAAAACTATTAACTTTAAGAACATATAAAAAAAAATATTGAAAATTCAGGGACTAATAGCGATTTAAATATAGCCATCCAAAACAGTGGTCTGCTGTGATTTTGGGATTTCTGTTCATTTGAAACAAAGAGACAGAATAAAAGATTCTGGTTTAGAAAGGTTGTCATTCTGACAGGAACTACAATGAAAAAAAACTTTTGAACGTTTATTTCAAAGTCTTTTATTTTTTAAAAATTAAAATTTTACAATATTCGTACTTCCTGCCGTAAAGCAACATGTATTGAAGGTACATACCAAATTTGAAGTTGACTGGATAAATAGAACATGAAATATCATGTCAACCAGTTTGAAAAATGTAGTTTCAAGAAAAATGTCTTTAAAGTTTTGAAGTAGAATACCAGATACCGGAACGTACCGTATTAAAATGGCTATAATAACTTTACAAATTTTTAAAATTCCTAAAATTTCCTTTTGAGGACACGTTTTTAAACAAGTCCTCAGCACAAGTGTAGAAAATTGTAACTAGTGGTGAGCCCAGAGTGTGCCCGACACGGCGTAAGACATGTAGTCAGTCGGTGCCCGTCACCGAACACACAGTGCATTGTAATACATTGTTAGACATTGTTACTTGAATTGGACAGGTTGGTCTGTCCCATAATACGTGTTTTGTAGTAGTGTGTGTGAATACGCACACTACTATGTACAAAACACCAAACCAACACCATTGCAAACAGTGTGTACGTACACAACATAGTGGGGAGATTTTACGTCACCCACTGGCGACAAGTGGAACAGTTTGACAGACATTCTAGTTTGGTCCCTTGTTTTTAAAGGTTTATATTATCAGAAAATGAAACAAAACCAAAATGAAATTTAAAAAAATTCTAGACTAAAATACTGCCTTAAGGAACCTTTTACAAGTGATGTGCCATTAAAAAGAAAAACACTTTTTTGGAATTTTTTTGCGGGGAAACTTTATTGTACTGAAAAAAAAAATATACATTAAAGTACATATAATTAAGTATATCTTGAATATTTTTTTTTCATTTTTGATCAACCGTCTGCCCTTGCAAGTCTGCTGAAGGTCCGAGGCCTTAAAAAAGAACGGTATCAATGATTCAAAGAAAACTGTAGTCCGATTGGACTAAAATTGAATGCATTCTCTTCATTATGGTGTTTTTTTATAAGACTACCTAGAATCAGCCCCTTAATATAAAAATTTCGATTTTTTAGAATGTCTGAGAGGTAAAAAAACGAAACAATTTTTCTTAATTGTTACTTAAAATGACGCCAAAAAAAAGTTCAATGAGGTCTGATGGGCTGACTCTAGATAGTCTTACAGAAAACCCCATAATAAAGAAAATGCATCCAATTTTAGTCCAATCGGACTTACAGTTTTCTTTCAATCATTGGTACCGTTTTTTTTTAAGGCTTCTAACCTTCAGCAGGCTTACAAGGGCAGACGGCTGATGAAAAATAAAGAAAAATATTCAAGATACATTTAATTATATGTATTTTAATGTATAAAACTTTTTTTCCTTACAATAAATAGTTTATCTAAAAAAAAAATTACAAGAAAGTGTTTTTTTAGCATATCACTTGTAAAAAACCCGTTAAAATACTCTACATCGCAAGATATCTTGTCAAAACACCTACTATAGTTGCACCACACTTTTATGAAAAGTGTTAATTATTTATGTTATTTTATATTAAAAATTTCACTATATAGGTATTCTATAAAATAAATGAACAAAAGCAGCAAATAATATTAATAATAATATTTCGTCAAATTAACCAAATCAGATTCAATGAATTGTTAAAAATTGGATTTATTTAAAAAATATATAACACCTATTTACCAGATCTTTTTTTATATGAATAATATATTTGAATTTTTTATTTTCGAATTAAATAAAATCAGATATATGTATGATTATATTCATATTGTATATCACCGTCCTTGTTTCACACCATACATGTTGTCAAAATAGTTAGGGTAACTCTATTTTGCTTGCAAAATATTGGTGAATAAAATATTTTTTTCAATAGACAAAATATACAGCTAATTTGATTAATAATAAGTTCAAACTTCAAGTGGGCCATTTAAGGTATTATCTGTGTTTATTTATTTGTAAATATCTTTTGATGGGTAATACAAACCACAAATTGGGTCTGAGATCTACATACACACATGGCCAAACGAGCTTCACATATCTATAAAAATTTAAATATCTTTTTTTTTTTTTGAAAATAAATAATAATTACAATAAAAAAATTTCAATATCAATGATTTTTTTGTGTTTATGTAGGGTAATTGCGAATAATGGAATCTTTATTTGGCTGAGATTTGAATGATAACGTTCCAACAATACGATGTTTACGGTCAAGTTACAAAATATCGAATTTTATTTATTCCCAAAGTGATTTAATATACGAAAACATTTATAATATTATTGATATTGAAATGTTCTTTGACTCAAAAAAATGATTTGTTTCAACAGTGTCAAAAAAATATTTCTTTACTTTAAAAAAGCATTTTTAAAACAAAAATACTTAAATCTAAGTATGAAAGTTTTTAAATCAAATGTTTATTTAAAAATGGACTAAAAAGTATAAAATAACTCTTGAGTGAAGTTTGAAGCAGTATGCAACATAATTTATAAAATCTTGAGGAATACTATGTTGCAAATATTTCAAACTCAGTCAAAAGTTATTTTATATTTTGTAGCCCATTTTTATATCACCGAAGGATGACATATTAATTTTGTTGTGTGATCATAGTGGGGGAAACATTATTATAGTTGTACATGCATATATTGAATAAACGCAAGAGGGCTATATTCTCACTGTACTTAAAAAAAGAGCCAAAAAATCATAAATTAACACTCACTGAGGTGACATTACTTAGTGCGTGTCAAAAACACGCATTTGACGAATTTTTTAAATAAAAGCTTGATTTAAATTTTTTTACTTAAATTTATTCTATACTTTTTAGTCTGATCACAACTGATTAAAAAAAATTTATTTGAGAAGTAATTTTTTTTACCTATATTTTAATCGGTTATTTTACCCTAATCAAACATAACTATGGAAACTAAAAATTGCAATGTAAAATTAACGGACAATATTTGATAATTCGAAATGTCAAAAAAGTTGCACAAAACTAAACATCAACAATTTTAGTTTTGGGGGAATTTAGGACAATCACAAAACTATTTATATTGTAATGAAAGTTATGTAATACACGTGTCAAAATTTGAAACCTTTAGCTTAATTAGAAATGGTTTAAATTTTGATTGCAGGTTTTAACCTAAACAAACTAACTAACACAATAACACTGCAAATTAATTAAAAGCTTTTAAAAAAATTTTTTTGAAGAAAAGACATAATTTTTTTTTTATACGAAAGAAACCATTTCTTTGATTCAAAGGATTTTTCTCACTGTAGAATTTCTTGTAGAAAATAAAACATTCGTACTCAAACTATCCAAAACATACCTACTGAGAATTTGCAATCATTACCAAAATGTTTCATTTAAAAAAAAAAAAAAAAATTGAAATTTTACACTTAATGACGTCGACATCGTTAAGTTTACTGAGCCAATCAAATCGATAAAATTCGTAAATGAAACGACAAAGATAAAATTTCTGGCTATTAATACGTTCTTGGGACTATTATATATATATATATATATATATATATATATATATATATATATATATATATATATATATATATATGATTGACCGAATTCTCAAATTAGTTAAAATTCACACAAACCTAAACATAATTTAGAGCCTCGTGTGGTGTTGGTGCTGTGAATTTATAATTGAAACGCTTAGTGAAATACTGACTTAAATCTAAATTAGTGACCGGTAAAATCAGCCTTAATCTTGTAATATTGTCTCGGTCTTGCACGTTTTACAAGACCACGACCAAGACAAAAGCAAGAAAAAAAGTAAGACTCTTAATAAAAAAAAGATTTATTTTAAATATATTTAGTAGACTTCGTAGTGTTGATCTTGGTCTTGCATTTGCACAGCACTATCTTTAATGCAACAAACTTGAAACTATTAAATTACAGAGGCCGCTGTTAAATCGATAACTGTTTTTTTTTATCCCAAAAATGAAACATGAAGCTCTGTCACACTGTTAACCATCTTGCTTTAACGAATTTTCAAATCGAAAATTCAGCTATTACAGCCACTGTCATGGCGCGACTCCAGTCCGGGACTATCATAGAAATTTATTTTGAGATCCTTTGAAACCGAAAATGGCATTCACAAAAGTTTATATATAAAATATAATGTTACGTTCGAGAGTTATCGTGCCGATTCATATATATATATATATATATATATATATATATATATATATATATATATATATATATATATATATATACATTATAGTTTTATGAAATTTGAATTTAAAAACGGATAAATTATTCTTGGATAAATTATTCAGCCAGACACGTCGGATGCCCGAAAAACGACGTTTTAGGTTTCTTTCATGAAAAAAATCAGATTTTTTTCTAAAATTTTGCAAAGGTCAGTAGTTTTTATGATATTTTCTTATACCACTGGAAAGAGGGTTTCCGAGAAAAATTTATCTTTATAAACGGAAATTTACTGCGACAAAAGTATGTTTGAGTTACGGCAGTGTTCAATTAAATCGTGATGAATGTTCAAATTATAATGGGTTAACGTTACATTAAGGGACCACTAGTGTGACATTTTGAAAAAATTGGAAAATTTTTTTTTTAATGTTTCGATAGTCTATACCTTTAAAAATAACATACTAAAATATCAAGTGCATATCTCAAATAGTTTTTGAGTTACAGCCATCCGAAGAGCGGATTCTAATTTTCATTGGTAACTTTGACGTATTGAGAAATATATGAAAGTTGATAGTTCGGAAGTTTCTGGACGTGGCTGCCAGTCACATGTTGTGGAGAAGCTAAACCCTGGCACATTCAAGCGGCTCATCTAGTTTTACTATGACGGTTATAGTGAGTATAACGTAAATAATTTTAGTAAAAATTCTCAGTGATTAAAACTAAAAGGTACAGTAAAAAAAACTACATTTTTCAAATTTGCTGCAGTTATAACTCGAAGACAAATCATTCGATCGCTTTCATTCTTATTGTAGCTTCTTTCATACATGTTTCTTCGTGCCATGAACCTCCAGTTTTCCGATCGAATAAAAAATGTAATTTTTGCAGACTAAAAATCATCAAATTTTCGCGGTTCACAGGACGGGCAATACCTTCTAGTTTAATAGGCTTTTCGGTTTTTTTTTTTATTTCAGGCACTGTGAAGGTCACAATCACTGCAGCAGTGGTGGAACATTTTTTTTTGAAGCCTTGGGAGATCGCGAATAACTCACTGAATTTTCAAAAAATTTCCAAAAATTTTCCAAAAATGTCCAAAAATTTTATCATGAATTTATTATATATCAACCAATATATCCTTAACCCTAGAATCATACGTACTCGTCAAAACGACGAACGAACTTTTCTACCTGCTCCAATACTACAACTTGCCGGTACCTGCTTGCTGTGAAACTTCTGTTATCTAATTTATTTGTTATTATAACACATAAGACGTATAAATTTTGTTTATAGCTATTGTCGTTTTTTTTATACTGAAATAGTGTGCGTCAAAAGGACGACGATGTATGATTAACCCATATTTTTTTTAAAGATTTTGTACTCCACATATAAAAGTTTTCCTAATTTTTCTAAAATTTATTAAAGATATGGATGTTATAATTAATTTTTTCAATGATTATGATAATGTGAAAGATGATTACAGCTGTTTGACTTATAGAGACGACATAATACTGAAGTTTTAATATATTGAATCGAAAACTAAAGAATGCGTTTCAAGTGACTTAATAAAAGGTTAACAATTTATTTTGTGGAAAATATTTTAATTTTTATTATTTGTTGAGATTTTATTGTAAAAATTACTAACAAATTTTAGAAAATTTACAAATGTGCCTAATGGGGAAATAACTACATAACTATAGGAATATTTATGACTGAGAAATTTCACATTCTGTAAAGTCACACATGTCCACAGACTCATAATAGTTCATAAATTAATTATTTGAAAGACATGTTTTATGGTACAACTGATGTATTTATCTATTTTTTATTAATTTTTATAGTGAAAATATGCTTTGATAAAAAGATTAAAAAAATTAATAAATATTTATATTAAGAAATTTTTCCAAATCCAATTTCTTTAAATATTTTGTTCGCTTTTATAGTAATGTAAAAAAAATGTAATAGTAAAAAAAAATGTTTTTTGCAAATAAACTCTAAAACTCCCCGTAAAAAGTCCATTCGTTGAAACGACGCCGATGTATGATTAACTTAACTCGTAGACCAACGTATGATTCTAGGGTTAAAATATTAAAACATTTCATACACTAGTTTTCTTTAAAAAAAATTCCCAAAGATCACCTTTTTTGCAGGCGGTCACACTAGTGATCCCCCTTAAGGATTAATTCAATGTTACAAACTAAACTGTGTTTAAATATGTTTAAATAATAATCTTTTTGTATACTTTTGTACTAGATCTTTGCTAGTACGATACTATCTATGTATACATACATATGTATACCATACACTATACTATTTATAATAGTGTTTATATAGATACGTATTTCATATGATTCGTATGTAGTAACACATGGAATATATGTACATACATATACACATTGCTGTGTGTTGAGAGTGTGTAATTTGATAAACTAGGTGTCCTTCAATCCGCGAACCTCAGTACTTCCTACCACTTCTCAAGTTTTGCTTTTACTTTTCAAAAGCCCGAATTCTTAACATTTTACAACTATATATTTATTATAATTATCTAAAGTCAATGTTACATTATACAATAAATAAACTGGTAAATAATAATTAATAAAATGCAGGTGAATTGTGTGTTACCGAGTACCGCTACATCCTGCGACTGCCACTATCCCACATAGGAAATAAGCCCGCTTAAATACAGTTGCATTGCAGGTTACTACATCACTTTGAACTTCGATTATTTTATGGCAATGATTATACCAAATTAAGTAGAGCAATAAATAATTTTTTTCAATAACAAAATGGCGTCGTTGTCTGTGGTTTTTGTTTGAAGTTATATTAACATATAACTTAGAAAAGAAAAAATTCATCAAGTGCGTGTTTTTGACACGCACTAAGTAATGTCACCTCAGTGAAAGTGTTAATTTATGATTTTTTGGCTCGTATTTTAAGTACAGTGAGAATACAGCCCTCTTGCGTTTATTCAATATATGCATGTACAACTCTATAATTATTATATTATATATTATTATTATTATTATTATTAATTTTTCCCCCACTATAATCACACACCGAGATTAATATGTCATCCTTCGGTGACATAAAAACACATCAAAATATTTGCTTAAGACCACGCGGCTGAAATGAAACCGATTCGAAGCAATATTGAACGAGTCACCATTAAGCTAATAACAAAAATTCGGAATAAAAAAAAATTATTTTCAAAGCGAGTTCAAAATTAAATGCCATCACCATCAGGTTAGAACCAGAATTCATAAGAAATCAAAATATGTTTCAGTTTAACAGTTCGATTGAAGTATTCATAATCTTCTTTTTTTTGAGAGGGGGGGGAGCATTTTAAAAGACTATTTATTTATTATATATTTACAATAAAATAATTTATGTCAGAAGGTTGGTTATGAAAAATAATATAAATATTTGATATCAATTCAATTCATATTAAATGTTATTTCAATTGTTTTAATTTTAAAATTAATTTTGATCTATTTTAATTTCCACAGTTTTGTTGACATTTAGTAGTCTAACACGAACAAGAATTAATTGATAGGTAATAATACTGAAAGTAGAGTGAAGTTATTTTATTTAATCTTTAGTGAATAGAAATATTAATTTAATCGTAAAAATGCTTTTAATATGTAAAATGTGTGTTTTTTTTTATTGTTATTAAGGCAAAAATTCATTAAATTTCTCGGTAATACAAAATATAACATCAATAATGTTGTGAATAAATTAAATAAATTGAACAATATAAATTATTAATCAGTTAGCAAGGATCAACTAATTATTAACGTCTGATACACCTTACAATCATTACAAATTTCATTACAGATTTCATTACACTCTCACGTAAAGTTACCCACGTTATAGAAGTTTTAGACATACCAGACCCACTACACATTTTATGCAGTTTTGAAATGTTTTCCGAGAACTAAAAAAAATTGTTTATAAAGATATTAAAAAAAAATTGGGGGGACAGGTCTACCCACACTGTCAACTTCCCATTGGGTGCCCTTAAGGCTTAAAGACTAGAGATTACTGTACATAAATAATTCTTCTTTCATTTCAGGGGGCTCCTCCCTCGAACCCCCGACAGGGGCTTTGCCTCTTGCGCCCCACTGGGGGGCTTCGCGGCCCTGTATACAAATGATATCATCATTTATTCTCGAGATATGCGAGACGATAAATATTTCACGAAAAGTTTTCAATTTCGTTTTTTTATTATAAAAAACAAACCGAATTTGCTGAAAACTTTATCCGGTCTTCACTTTTTAATTACACATCTAATGAAATTAGTCCGGAGTTGTTCTCGAGATATGCGATGGACTAATGAAATCAGTCTATCATTTGTTCTCGAGATATGCGAGACAAAAACAAATTTACGAACGAACAAACGAAGGCACACACAGACATCACGCTAAAAACGATGTATTCGGATTTTAATGACTTTGAAACGTGCAGATCAGTGATATCAGAGGATTAATCGATTAATCGGTTTAGTCGACTAATTTTGTTTACATTTAGTCATATATTAGTCGACTATTTTACCGTCGATTAAATGACTAAAATGATTAATTTTTGTTTTAAATGACTAAAAACGATTAATTTAACAATTTTTCTGTATTATTTTTTGGACTTTAAAAAAAGAAAATAAAAAAATTACGTATTTGTATGATTATTTACTTTTATGTGATTTAGAAATTGTGACATCTCATATATTTCTTTTTCTTAAAAGAAAAATATTAAAAGTCCATAATTAAATTGAAAAGAAAACATCGTTTTTGAAAGAGTTTCGTAAGTTACCCTATTCATGAATTCGGCTAAAAATTTAGTCGATTAGTCGATTACTCTATGCTCGATATTCTCGACTAATGATTTATTTTATCTAAAAAACAATTTTAGTCGATTAATCGATTAACTGCTTCTCGGCCCGACATCACTAGTGGAGATATGTCCAAATTAGGGCTTGGAACTACTTAAAATGATTTCATTTTAAATATGTATTTAAAATACAAAATGGCATTTTGCATTTTCTATTTTAAATTGGTTCGATCAAACCATTTTCCATTTTGTATTTAAAATGGAAATTTGAGTCCATTTTACATTTAAAATGAAAATGCATGTATACTCAAATTTATGTGTATAGGTACAATATTAATTATAGAACTTGAACGACTTGAAGTCTAACAAATTGTAAGTTAAATGTAAGTTGATTTAATTGACTCAAATTTTTTATAACTCGAGTTGCAATGTCACTTGAGTTAAATTTGTTACTAGAGTTGCAGTTCTCTTAAATCAAACTTTTCTGACTCAAGTTATGTACTACTATCTTTAAGACACGTCGAAAAGAAATGTTTATTTGTTTTTCGAATAGATGATTTTCATAATTTTATTTAGAAGAGTCGTAGCGTAGCCAAGGTTTGAACATGTCAAAGCCGAATAAAATTTTACAATATTTTTAAGTAACAATATTTGAAGAGTTAAGTTTCGTTTTCATATCATGCAAACTTTACAAAATTTTCTCAAGACTGGTTTTATTTAATTTAGTACGTTTGATATTTTCTTAACTTTTTTTTTAATTAATATAAATAATGATATAGAATAAATTTAAAGAAAATTTTGCATTTTATAATCCATTTTAAATAACTATTTTCCATTTTCAATTTTAAATATGTTCAGCAAAACCATTTTCCATTTTGTATTTTAAATGCATTTTTGAAAACCATTTTCCATTTTCTATTTTAAATGGTTTCTATTAACCATTTTTCCCAGCCCTGGTCCAAATTAGCGATTCGTAAAATCAGACCCATTATAATAACTTGCAATGGGAAGTTAAAAATACGAAATTTATAAATTTATATGAAATTCAGCATCGGTTCATTTGGTAATACACCTTTTAAATAAAATTGCAGATTACACTACATTAATCACTCTATATACTAATGATATGTGTTGTATTACTTACAAAGACCAAAAGATATGTTTTTCTTTTTTTTGTGTCTGTATTATCAAACGAATCAGTATTGTTATAATAGAGTTAAAACGTGTATAGGCCTGTTTATCCCAGTTTTCGAAAATTTCCAATTAGTCGATCTGAAAATTGTGACTGTTATAAGATACTCCAGTTCGAAAAAAAATCACATTACAGAAAAAACCGCGTTTAATTCCAAAACAGTTAAACGACTGTCATAGCAACAAACACATATTTTCGAAAATTTCAATGTCTAAGTGTTAGCGCCTTAACACATATTACGTTCAAATTAATAAAATTTTATCAATTATACAATTAAATCGTACTTAAGCATAAATCATTTGATCTAATGCCGGCTAATTATTTAAATCAAATTCAATATGTAATTACGTAATCACCCTATCTTTGTCTGTTTTAGAAAATGTATTAATTATTTGAAGTAACAAAATAAAATATAGTTATTAGTGGTACGATAGATACCTAGATTATAGGCAACACCAACCAATACGACCGGTCAAGGTTTTGGCGCCTAATTAAAACATATACACAGCGATCAAATAGAAACACAAAAAAAAAACTACAACTAAAGAAATATTACAACTCGGTATTAATTACAATTAACATTCTATATTAATAAAAATTTATTTTTTCCGCGCCATTTAATTAACAATATCAAATAACACTAGAGGTCACTATAGTATAGTAAAGTGTTAAATAAGGATTTCTTTTATGTGAAAACACGTGCTTTTAAATGTATGTACAACGGAGCTTATTTTTCGAATTTTAATTAATTAATTAACTTATAATTAGTGAATAACAAACGCATATTGTTTGATTTTATTTTTTGTTTTGTTTAAAATAAAAAAAGGAAAATTTTTTGGTTTAACGAACACATTTTCAGAGGTACGGGTTTATTTAAAAAAATTTTTTGCACGCCTGTATTGGAAATATTGCAGTCTGTTATAGACTTTGTTCCCTCCATGTTAATTGCCGTTGGCAACTAATTTTTAAAAGACTAAAAAAATATAATAAAACTATTAAATCAATCAAATAGTATGATTATTTAATTCCTTAACTTTTAATTTCGAGTTGTTATCGAGTGCCTGTGAAACATTATTAATGTATGGCAAACTTTTGTACGTATTTAAACTTCACTTAATGTCCAGCATTAGCTGATACTTGAACAACACTCGATTTACTTTGACATGTATGACCAATTCATTATGTTAATTCAAATTCACATAGTGTCCGAAAAACTATCAAATTGGATGAATATTGGTGTATGTTTAAATACGAACAAAAGTCTGCCATACATTAATAATGTTTCACAGGCACTCGATAACATTTGAAATTAAAAATATAATTGCGTCTTGCATTAAAAGAGAGGATGTGTTTGATTAATTATCAGATTGGAGTGGCACTCGAACAAGCGGTTCGGTGGCCTAATTGGTAAGGCGCTTGGCTAGCAACCAAGAGATCCGTGTTCGATTCCCAGGCGATCCAATTCGATCGTTTTTCGGGCACTATGTGAATTTTCCGTAACTTTTGTTTGTCAACAAAATGTTTATCTATGCATGCAATGAATGAACTTAAACGAGGCAAAAATTAACTGTTTTGTTGCTTTAATCATTCTAGCGGATTTTCGAATCGAAAATTCAGCTATTACAGCCACTTTCATAACGCTACTTTAGTCCGGGACTATGACAAAAATTTGTTTTGAGGTCCTTAGACACCGAAAATGACATTCACTAATATATATGTATTTACGTATTTATGTATTTATGTATCATCGAACGAAACATTCTATTTTTATGAATGAAATTCAGTGAAAAGATTAGAAGTACAAAAATTCTGGATGAGTTATTCAGCCAGATATAGGTCCGATGCCCGAAAAAAATTAGTCTCTTGCCAAAATTTCTCCAAATCCAAAAGTTTTGGCGACATTTTTTTACACCATTGGAAAGAGGATAAAAAATTACATAAAAAAGGTTTTTGAACTTTTATTCTATGTCAACTAGTTTCCAAGAAAAACTAATTTTTATAAACGGAAAATTAATAGAATTATTTTTTTTCAATTTAAATTCACCTCGCATTTAATGTTTCCTTACTTAATTAAATAAATAAATGTGTAAATGTTAAAACTGTTCCCGTATTAGATACTGTTCCATAATGGGGGCTTTTACGTTACTTAAATAAAACTTGAAGTTTTATAATTAAGGTGATTTGCACGTGCACTCACTTTTAGAAACATGACGAGTTCTATTGAATTCGCCTGTTAGTAATTCTAGATATCTAATTTTGATAAAAAAAAAAAAAAAAAAAAAAAAAATTGGGGAAGACAGGTCCACACACACTGTTAACTTCCCTTGGGTGTTCTTAAAGAACATGGTATATATTGTACATGGTTCCTACACCCCGAACGAAGAAATTCGAAACGAAAAATATTTTCAAAAACTTTCTGTAAATTTTATCCGGTCTTCATTTTTTAATTACGCATCTAATGAAATTGGCCCGGAGTCAATTATGGTCATTTGTTCTCGATATATGCGAGACGAACGAAAACTCACGAACTAACGAACGAACAAACGCACACACAGACATCTCGCTAAAAACGATAGATTTGGATTCTAGTGAGCTTGAAACGTGGAGATGTGTCCAAATTAGCGACTCGCGAAATTGGATCAATTACAATTACTTCCAAAGGAAAAAAAACGACATCGAAAACCTATTATAATTCACTTCCAATTTCTATTTATGGTTTTTCAGGCATTAAATTTTTTTGGAAAATTAAATTAGTCATTAAATTAAAAAAAAACCGTTTTGTCCAAATCAGGCTTAATCGAAGCGGTTACGGTTGATCGTTGTTCAAATTTTATAAAATTATTATATTTTATAAAATTTTTCAAATCTCAAATCCGATCTTAGGATTTATTCAGGATAAAAAACTGAATGTGCGTGAGAATGTCATGTCCGTAACTAAAGAATGGCTATTATGTATTAGTTTGAATATTTTTAAGTAATTAATTTTACCTGTCAGTAGAAGTAGGGAGCGAACTAACCTACGACTCTTTTTCAAGATACGATTAAAATCTGACCGCGGGAGCGAACTAGTATACGGAAGCGAATTGCAAAGGTTAGTTTCAAAAGAATGGCTGAGTAATAGTTTTTAAAAACGACACTGTCTTTTAAATTGCGTAAGATCCAACACTGATTATTACAAAGTGGTTAAGTACGATGACAGAACTGACGAATTCATAAGGATTTCGTTGTCAAAACTACGAAATCATAAAAATAATATAAAAACGATTCGTGAATTTCGTCTTTATGGTTTCACGTAGTTGCTCTGAGATAGTCAGGTACAAAAGTATACCTCAGCAAAAAAATTTTCTTTTATCAAAAATTAAATAATGTATTACTATTCTTCAGTTATTGTATTTGTATACCACTTGTGTTTTTGAATTTCCGCACGCTTATGTTGTAGCAAATTAAAATAATTGTTGAAAAAGCGTTGTAAAAACGTTGTAAAATGATGTTTTTAAATTATATTTCAAAAACGGTGTGGTCAATAACTTTTATTTCTTATTAAATTTGGTTTGTAATTTTCTATTAAATAACATATTAAATTTTTATCAAATTCTTTTGACACGTTTTCATTTTATTCAAAAAAAATTGAGTTTTCCCATAAGAGCCCGTGTTAAAATTACAAAACTTTAAAACCGTTTTTCTCAAAATTGGGACGGTCAATTTTTTTGGTGGTAAGAGCTCGAATTATGGGTATTGGATTAAAAGTTTCGTTAAAGTCGTTTGAAAAAATCATTTTATCGACCAACTATCTTAAAACATACTGAAAAATAATACAAAAACAACATAAATATGTATTCGAAGTCATACGTAGACACAGTACAAAAGCGATACAATATTTATGGACTCTAGTGTACATTAGCTGGTAAATATTCAACCCGTTAACACCATCAGCGAAATGTTAACAAAATTTAAAATCATTTGTTGATTAAAAAAAAAAACTAAAAAAAAAAACTAGTGAACTGGTATCCATCTATTCGGTAACCTTGAAAATATTGTGCAGAACACCTGTAATAAGATAAGTTGTTTTTAGTTGGTGCCACTCTTAAGGAACCAATCGCACCCCGGCTGCGGAAATGTTTTTAATACATGAATGATGTAATATAATATATGATCAGTGATTCTCAAACAGTGGTTCAAGGACGTTTACTTTAATCAAATTGGCTGAATTGCATCACAAATCAATTTTTTATTATTATTATTTTTATTTATTATTTAAATGGTAGCTAATTTTTAATTTGTTAAGTGATTTTTTTTTATTTTTTATTAATTAATAAGTTTTATAATTTATGTATGATTTATTTTTGACTTTTAAATTTTTCAAAAGTGATCGAATTTGGAAAAAAATGTCTACAGAATGTTGTAGTCTAGAGTAGTAGTTTAAAGACTATAATATCATCCATAATTTTGGCAAATTTTTAAACAATTTTAGCGAATTTCTAAAATGGAATTCAGCTATTACAGCCACTGTCATGACACGACTTGAGCCCGGGACTATGGCAGAAATTTGTTTTGAGGTCCCTAGAAGAAGAAAATAATTTTGAGGTCCCTAGAAGAAGAAAATAATATTCACTAATATATATATATATATATATATATATATATATATATATATATATATATATATATATATATATATATATATATATGTGTGTGTGTGTCCGCACGACAAATCTCGAACGAAATGTAGTAGGTTTCCGAAATTTGGTGAAAATGTTGGAAATCCCAAACTGTTGGACGAGTTCGTTAGAAAGACACGTACGATGCCCGGAATATGATTTTTGTTCGTGAAAAAAAAAACTAGTTTTTTCCCAAAATTTCCATTTATTCAAAAGTCTTTCCGACATTTTTTTACACCAATAGAAAGAAGAAGAGAAATTACATAAAAAAAGGTTTTTAAACCACCATTCTATGTAAACTGGTTTCCGAGAAAAACGAATTTTCATAAACGGATATTCGCTATGTTATGCAGGATGCTGCGACAGGAATAATTTGTTTTCTAGCGTTTAAGCCTAATTAGGCTAACCATGGTGGCCACAGACTTTTTAAGATCAAATTCCCTGACTTTTCCAGGTTTTCCAGAAATTTTATTAAAAAATTCCCTATTTTGTGAAAAATGCCACCGCTACTTTATCCCAAAAAAGCTAAAAAAAAATTTCTGACGTAAAAAAGTAAATGACAAGCCAAAAAAAAAGGAAATACACGCCAATTCTTAAATCTAATCTCAAAACAAGTGAAAAATTGATTGAAGTTTTCTCCCTAGATATAAAAATCAATTTTTTCCAGCCTTCTGGTAAAATTCCCTGACTTTTCCAGAAAGTAAAAATTCCTGACATTTCCAGATTTTCCAGTAATGTAGCCACCATGGGCTAACATTATACCTATGTAAGAAATAAATCAAAAACGTAAAATTTTGGTTTGCCTCTAATCCAAGATTGTTCTTAGATTACAGGCGAATCAGCTGAGGTTATATATATTCACCTCTTTTGCAGAGTACTAGAGTTAAACTGAGGTAAAATGACTACTGAATCTTCTCTGGTTGGTTTTAGACTCACAAGATCGAAGTTGCTAAACTACTAGACCAACTCGGGGTGGCAATATTCGACATATGCCTATTTTTGAGCGAAACTAGCGGACCATTAACTGGAATATACACCAAAATCATTGCCCAAAATGATAGTATCCCGTTCGGAATAACATGAGTTAACGTATAAAAAAAAATATTTTTGGAACTGTCAAAACGTCAAAACCGTGTACAACGTCGCACATAATTCTTTTTAAATGATATATAATTGATTCAATATTATCTAGTCGTCCTTCATCTGAGCGATTACATTCTCTTAGTAACTTGTGTCTCAACTTCCAAATTTGTCCTCCAATCGCCGCCGAATGGACAAAATTCTCAAACAGCACATTTTGTGTGCTGCGCTGCCAGTAACAAAATTTTGTGTTCCAATGTATAAATAAATTTTTATGTGTACCCAAACACCCTGGTACCCATCCCGCGGGCCAATACAACCCGTTCGAATAATAAGCCATATATGTACGTGTGTATGTTAAAAAGCGACAGAAAAAAATATAAATTAGCTCAAACTAATTAATAATTATCACGATAATTATTTTATTAATTGACCAATGTTTTGTAAAATTAAATGCTAAAAACTAAATAAAAAAAAAAATTGTATATAGATATTTTTAATTACAAATTAAAAATAATTTTTATTAGTGCTAATTTAGTATGATTTGTTTTCAGTTGAATAGTTTATTAATTCATTAGAAACATTAAATAAAAAAAAAAACTCAAAACATTTTTTAATGTTTTTCCATCAAATCAACCCTTAAAACAAATTATTATATTAAAATTTATAATATTAATTTTTTTTTTTTTTTTGTTAAAACTTACCAATTTATTTCGATTACTATTTTCCGTATCAAATTAAAACCAAACAATATTCACTGTACAGTCAAACTTATTTATTATTATTTGTAGCATTGTAAGTTTTCGTTAAACACTTGTTACCCATATCGTTGTCTATCTAATGTCATTTTTGATATACGACAAAAACCACGTGAATCTACAAAACGATTCAAGATGAAGGATCATCAAAAGGACTATACAGAAACACGAAATTTTCGTACTCTAACACAAAAACAAATAGTTTTCCCGACCAGTATCAACAAGTTTTCCAACAAGTTGAATTAAATTGGCACATATTCTATTTACCAAAAACCACGATAATATTAAAAACACAATATTGTTAACAGATTGGCGCCACGATTTAAAAACCCCCCAAAAAAAAATTGATTGACAAACACCTGACGTTTCAGTAAAAATGAATAACCAACAACAATGTTAAAATAAAAATCGAAATTTTAAAACACATTTCCCGCCATTCAAAACACTTATGACAACCAGCTACGCTTCTACCGTCCTTTATTAATCATCAAATTTGACATTAGATAAACAATATTATACAGTTGAACGTTGCTATGCGTGAAAATTTTCACGAGAAAACCGAAAAAAAAAATGAAAAATCATAAAAAACTAAACAACACAATTATTGCCGTTAACGTTTAATAAAACTAAACTGGATTCAATCGTAAATTATTTCTATTTATAACGAAAAATGAAAATTTTTTTGTATCAACGCCGTTTCGATAGTAGTATTTTTTTTTTGTTACCAAATATTGTGCCAATGCATAGAAACACAGAAGAAAAAAGGAGAAAAACAGTCCAGTATATACCGTAAATTTTTAATACATGTGTAAACGGTGAGACAGCGCGATCAACAATGACTCGAAATAATCGCCGTGTTTAGTTCGCAAAATGACGGCAAGAGAGCGCAACCTCCCTATTACCGCGCGAGCTCGTTCAACATATTTAAACGCAGCATACCAAGTATATATGTATATATATACATATGTATTGTATATATATACACTACCGTTCAAAAGTTTGGAAACACTACGAGAATTTAGTAAAATCATCACTGGATAGATAATAAATAATAATTACATTTATTTGGTTTTCATTTGGACATGTTAAGGACGTTCGTGCGTCAAACCTAATAGTAGATAAAAATTTTAATTTTAGAGAATTGACAAGTTCAATTACATAGTTATCTTCCCTCAAAGATTTTAAGGCCTTCATAGATCATTTCTTAAAGTAATTGACGGTTAAAAATCAAATTTTTAACACAGAGCTATTAGGAAAAAAATATTCTAAACAGCATTTTTTCATTTTAAAAATTATAGTAAGTATATTATAAGAGTAGATACCATAATAAAAAATGTTTAAAAATATTCTTTGAAATATGCAATTTATATAATTGCACAAAAAACATCGTGTTGACGAACGTTAAAATGAAATATTAATTATTGAAATTAATATTCGGGTAGATTTTGATGTGTACACGTACATAATATCCATACAAGGTCAAATCAGACTACTAAATTTCAATCAACAACTGTGTATGCATTGATGTCATAGATCAGTACATAGGTGGTACGTATAGAAATCACCCATATACACGACACGATATGACACATGAACAAGCACAAGCTCTGTATGCATAACATACAGGTATAGTGTTTTGTGGTAGCTACATAACATTATTCTGTAGTGTTTTGTGGACGCGCACGAACCTCTTTAATCTTACTTAATTATACTAATATTGCTACAAAAAATAAGTTTATGGCTTAAATATTCGATTCTAACTTTATTAAAGTATCCACCATTTTTCCTGATGATAGGTTCACAAATTCTGGGCCGCCGTTTACAAGTTAATCAAAATATTTTTTGTTCAATTTTTCCATTCATCTTTCAAGAATGTCCAGAGTTATGCTACACTAGATCGAGAACGATTTTTCACCAGTTACACAGTTACTTTAAGAGAACAGTTGTCTGTTGTGTCAATAGTGAGACTGTAATACAACATGTGTATTTATCAAAAACAATACGGGAGACTACCGACAAAAGATGTAAAAGCTTTTATAATATTGTTAGTTATAATTGTGATACGAACTAATTTATTTTAAAATAACAAACTAATTTATTAAAATATCTGGTAAAGGAATTTTGTAATCTGCAAAAATATGTGTGTTTCCAAATTTTTGAACGGTAGTGTATATCATTATAGATTATATATATATATATATGTATAATACCTATACAAGAATACCAAGAGTAACATTGTAACTAAGCGAGCCGCCAAACAGATATGTTTCAACTTTGAGATTATTATAGAAGATAATTTTGTTATTGTTTGAGAGAAAAAGCCAAAATCGAGCCTCGTCTCTGCGCGGCGTATATAAATTTTCGTTCTATTGTTGTAATTGGGCGCGCGTAATCGTCAAAAGACTCGATTCGGCTTCAATTTTAGACTATCGAAGTGGTTGAAAGACGGATCTAAGACCAAGATTCACTGTTGACATCTAAAGTAGTGATGTCGGATGGTTAATTGATTAGTCGGTTTGGTTGACTAATTTTATTTACATTTAGTCATTTTTAATCGACTATTTTACCTTCGACTTAATGATTAAAATGATTAATTTTTTTTTAAATGACTAAAAACGACTAATTTATTAATTTTTCTGTAGTATTTATGGGACTTCAAAAAATGAAAACTAAATTAGCTATTTGTTTCACTTTTGTGTGATTAACAGATTGTAATAAGCTATATCTTTTTTTTCCGAAAGAATATACAAGACGTCAATTAAATTCAAAAGAAAATATTGTTTTTGCAATAGTTACTAATGATGTCGAGTCGAGATACAGTTAGTTGATTAATCGACTAAAGTTGTTTTTCCTGTAAAATTAGTCATCAGTCGAAAATATCGAGCATAGAATAATCGATTAATCGACTAAATTTTTAGTCAAATTCCTGAATAGGGTAACCTCTGTAACACTTTCAAAAACAATGTTTTAAATTTAATTATTGACTTTTATATAAAGAAAAAAAATAAATAAAAATTAGGTACATAGGTATTACAATGTATTATTCACATAAAAGTAAAAAATCATAAAATAAGATAATTTTTAGTTTTCATTTTTTCGAATTTCATAAATAATGCAGAAAAATTATTAAATTAATCGTTTTTAGTCATTTAAAAAATTTTTAGTCATTTTAGACATTTAGTCGACAGTAAAATAGCCGATTAAAAAGTGACTAAAAGTAAACAAAATTAGTCGACTAAACCGATTAATCGATTAATCATCCGACATCACTAATAGTTACATAGGTTACCCTACTTTTGAAATTGACTAAAAATTTAGTCGATTAGTCGACTATTGTCGACTAGTTTCGACTAATGACAAATTTTGTCTGAAAAACAACTTTAGTCGATTAATCGATTAACTGCTCCTCAACTGGACATCACTAATCTAAAGTATACTAAATTGTGGTTAGAGGTGTTAGAACCCCGTGTTAGAACGTGGGGGCTCAGTGGGCTATAAGTCGGAGAAATTACGTTATTATGATAGCAAAAATGGAAAGTTGACCCAAAAAAATCCTTCAAAGTCATTCTGTTAATTCTTGCGAAATTTAGTATGATAGGTATCGAATTAGTCATATTTCTAAATGGAATTTCGTCAGTGTCACATCAAAAATGAAAAATTTAAATCAAAATTACCCTAGCGCAATCCACCACCTTAATTCAAATTACTTTTATAAAATTTGATTTGAGAAAATTTTTGAAGTGACAACTTCCTTAGGCGTGTTGAGCGATTTTTGGTAGGGGAAAATCTTATGGGTTCGTGTTGTAGCTATGAGTATGACATGTACACGTGTACACATATATACACCAACACATTGTATGTAGCCATGACTGTATGATGTGCGCGTTGGACGCTTTTTGGATGGGTAAAACCTTGTGAGTTCGCGTCACCGACATGTATTGTAAAAGTAACATATCTGTAGCTATAAGGGTAACGTGTTGTGCAACACTATTTCATAATTTTAAATTTTCATTTCTGTCGGCAGACACCACCCCTCCCCCACCCCAAAAGATTGTATTTTGTTAAAATTTTATGACGTCATGAAGTTTACTGAAACTTAAAAACCGTAAATAAAAAGAAACAATGATGAAACTGGAAGGTAATTATAAGTTTTCCAAGTCGTTATTTTCGTTTTTGTCAAAATCAAAAGTCTTCTGTCCCGTTAACCATATTTCCAAAAAAGGAATTTCGTCATTCTGGTAGTAAAGGTGAAAGCTACGTAAAAAAATTATGCTTGCTAATGTTCGGTAACTCTTGGCTACTTTATTCGTATAAAAGTGGAAGCGTGAAAAGAAACGGTGACGTACGCGGGATGGTTCATTTCCGCGGGAGTGTTCGCATCCATATTCGCATTGCGTTTTCGTATTCGTTATAAGTAAAATGATTATTTTTAAAAAATGACAACTTATTCTGAATTGTAGTGACTACGCACAAAACTGCGGCAAAATTTCTACTCCGCTAGAATACTCCGGTAGTCACAAATATTCTGTGCAAACGATTTAGAAATGTTTGAAACCAGTGAGATGTTTTATTCTTCTAAACGATCCTACGGTACACACTAAAGATTTTTTTTAATTTTTTTTAATTATAGATTAAGCGTCGATACTTTGAAATGCATTTAATGTATGGCCTACGGCAAAGGAAACTCAATAATTGGATCAATGCTACGACAAAACTCTTAACAGACACAGTTCACTTTACTTTTTTCTTATTTATTGAACAGATTGACTTAAGTATTAACTTAAGTAGTCATTTATTCATATAAAACAAGTCTGTAATTAGTTTTTACTACCGGTAATTGTTGAATTATTTACTAATTGTTTAAAATTCAACACGAGACAAAACATTAATAAATTGAAGATAGATTTGAGGCTTTAAACAAATTGATTTTAATCAGTGTTGTGTCCCTAAGTAGGGAACGATTTGAAAATTCTCAATAATTATGAAAGTTTTCGTAACTTGAACAAATTGTTCGTAACATATATAATTAGAGACGTGTACGGGTTGCCTTCCCATAAGGTAAAGTTTATATTCTTTTTAACGATAAGAAAACAAAGAAAAAAATTTTACAAATATTTATTTTGAAATATTAAGGCGAGCGGTGAAATATTAACGATATACCTATAGATAGTACGATACATGTAAAAAGCTCATGCGACAAAAGTTATACTACTAACCCCGTAGCTTACAGAACAAACTATATATCGCATTTTATACATATATACAGTGCGCGTACAATTATTCGAACTACGCCGTACGATACGATTTATATTAAATAGGGAGAATGTGAAATTGTGTTTTTGAAATTTTGTAAAACAAAGTTAAAAAATTACCGCCTTGCAACATTCTTATCACACAGAGCTTTCGTTGTTGCTATCAGTAACGAAAAATTCTCACGGGGTTCCTCAAGGTTCAGTGTTAGGTCCAATACTATTTAATATAAATTTAGTTTAATATGTAAATGGGCAGTGTGACATATAATTTAAGAGTAAGAATTCGGAATGGCTTGAACAGCGGTGAACCCTCTGTCGGAAAAGTGTTGGTTCGCATATATTTGCTCCATAAGATTTGTTTATATTAATTTGTTATGACATTGATAACTTACAATTAGAATTAATATTTAAAATAGGGAGTTCGATTAAATGAATTAATTAAAATTATCACTTCAAATAAAATTCGTTAAGTGCGTGTTTTTGACACGCACTAAGTAATGTCACCTCAGTGAAAGTGTTAATTTATGATTTTTTGTTAACTCTATACTTGTTAACTCTACAGCCCTCTTGCGTTTATTCAATATGGATGTACAACTCTATAATTATTCAATATGGATATACAACTCTATAATAATGTTTCCCCCACTATGATCACACAACGATATTAATATGTCATCCTTCGATGACATAAAAAGATACCTAAAGGTGTTACGGGTAGTCAGTAATGTGAAAAAATTGAGTATTTAAAATAATTCTTTTTAATAGTAGTTTAAATTATTTTATATAACAAATAAGACAGGATTATTATATTATGTTTTAACGTTATTTTACAAATATTAAAATAAAAAAATATTTATCATAAACCACGTTATCGCCATATTTACTGGACCCCGTCGTTTTTACGGTGACCATCACAACATTTTATTGGTTCATCCAAAATCAATCAAACAAAAAAAGAAATCATTAGTTTAATTTTAACAGTGCAATCTAATGCCCGATCGCAGGATTTTTTTAAAACTCAAAATTTGTATTTTTTATTAACAATAAACTACTGAATTTTTCCTTGAAAATCCAAAAATAAATTATCAGAAGCCGCCATTTTGTATATTTTCACAAGAAAATAAAAAAAGCTTCGCTCGGACACTAGACTAACTATTAAACTAACGATTTTTTGTTTGTTTGACTGATTTTTGATGAACCAGTAAACTAATTATGATGGTCACCGCAAAACACGACTTGTGGCACGGCATGCAACAAACATGGCGATAATTTGGTTTACAATAATTTTTTTTTTAATTTTTGTTAAAACATGATATAATAATTCTGTGTTATTTATTTTATAAAATAAATTCAACTAGGGTAAAAGCCCCGATTGTGGAACACTATTTTTAGGTATTTCATCAAACTTGCTTACAAAAATTAATAAATGAATTAAACACCCTTTTTTTTTTCTTAATAAGCATGAAACCAAGTTTTTTTAATCCAATGAATATGTTTTTAAGAAAATATAACCCAAAAATTTTGATTTATTAATGTTTTGTTTTATAATTTGTTGACATCTATAAAAAAACAGACAGAATATATTAACACCCTTTAAAAAATCAGCACATTGACACCTAAAAAAGAACACGTATGTACAACATGAGATACATTACATACCATTCACATACATATTTTGCCATCTTTTCACTCTATGACATAGAGTGACATCTAGTAGTAAATAGAATGTCAAATTAAAAAATATAGAATGGTTTAAATATTCGATAAAATAAACGACCAAAATCACAGAATATACCAAAATACCACAGAAAAATACTATATTTTGTTTCGCCATCTATGTATTTTGGTAAAGTTCTAATCAATTCTAAACCTTCTAAACTAACTTATCAAAATGGCGACAATTTTTCATTATTAATAAAATTTTGCAACTTTAAATCAATATTTTTTTATTTATCAATTGACGATACGCTCCGAAATAAAAAAAAATATTAAAAATTTTACGATTTTAAAGCAGTAAGTAAATATTTTAGACTCAAAAAGAAATTAAAACTATTTATAATATAAATTTTTAGTTATTTTACGTACATGATTTTAGTTAAATACAGAGGTTATATTGTGTACTGAAAGAAATACACATATATATAAATTACATTTAAACCGAATAAAAAGATGATTTAGCTCTTATAATCTCTTAACTGGACTAATAAAAATTATTTGTATAGTTTTATTGCGCTAACTTCGAAAATTAACTGGAAAATGTTGAAATTTATAAGGCATGTGTTTCGATAAATAAGCATTAATCAAACGCAAAAGAGACACATTCAGCAAAAATTGTTTAATATATATATGTATTTCTTTAATTAAGTAAAGAAACATTAAATGTGAGATGAATTTAAATTGAAAAACAATCATTCTATTAATAATAATTTTTGTTATCAGACGTTTCTTTCAGAAATAACTTCATTAAGATATAAATGTCAAAACTGTTTTTCTATTGGATCGCGTTCCACAAACGGGGCTTTTACCCTACTATCAAAAAAAAAAAAAAAAAATATTTAAAATACTTAATTGTTCACACCGCTGACTACCCTTAACCCCATAAAATAAGTCTTCGCTTGTGCCTTCTGTACAAATTTCAGGAGTTTTAACAGGGGCGTAGCTACCGCCGTATCAGTCGTACCAATGATACGGGGCCCCCGGACTACAGAGGCCCCTAACATGTGTAAGCAAAAATTAGTAAAATGTTATTCACAATGTCACTTAATCTCGTGCTTCCCGGGAAAAAACATATAAAAAGTTGGCAACATGGGTAACGTTAAAAATGAGACTTCGATGGGGTAGGAACGACAATCAGACTTGTCACTATTGTCTATAAAGGAAGAAATTTTCGAAAAACTGAAACCGTCTTCAGCTATAGATGATTTAATAAATCAATTTGCCGGAAAAAAGACAAGAAAAGTGTATATTTAACTTGAATTGTTTGGCTAGGCTCAATTTTTAGGAGGAAGCGATAACTTATAATCAATAAATATTTATTTTAATTTAATGCAACCATTTTTGTTTCTTTTGTGAGAAATCTTTACTCTTCATTTGGGCCCCTCCAAGGCACGCTACGCCACTGATGTTTTAAACCCAAGGAAGTATTTCCTTTGTGTACCAAACAGTGTATCAAAAAAAAATTTGAAACCAGTTCCAACTTAAAGTACGAATAAATGAAATCGTAATAAACCATGCATATACTGTACCGTCATTTTTACCCGTCGAAACTTTTCGAAATTATGTAATTTTAAAAAGTAGATAAGAATCGATTCATTCGAAAGAACATTCTCGAATTGGGTGATGTTCGTGGCCGTTTCTTGTAGATACTGTGCTCAAACCACGCTCAACAACGTATCCATGCATAATCGATTTAAAAATTATTTGTGCAAATATTTATTTAAACATTTCCATTCAAAAAAAATATTATGTATCAATTTGTATCATTTAATAATTTCAAAATGGTAAGAAAATATTATGGATATGGGCCCTGTTTTGAGCGTCTATGATGTTAGACATAGTGTCGCGCCTTAAAGACGATGGTTCAAAACAATTCGACGCCGTTTGAATAGCATCCCTTTAATAAAAGGTAGGTCGTCTCCCATATACGTTACTCATACCCAAAACTAGAGTTTGTACTGAATTTGATACAAGATGAGTCAATACGATTACTGGTGTAATTAATTAATTAACAATGAAAAAAATTTTTAATTTGGTTTTTGGGTCTATTAAAATGATGGGTATATTGAATAAAAAAAAAAGTAAAACCTTATTAAGTGGTTACTTATGCAGAGAAGTGAATACTTTTATACCATGTGAGTTTTTTGAGAGTTGCCATTTCGATTACAACCAAATTTTTATGATAGAAATGGTACTAGAAAAGGTTTTTTTCTTGAATTTAATGGAAATGTAACCAAGAAAAACACTATCGGTTGAAGTAGTCTCAAGTACATATGCATATTTTTACCGCCTAAGTGATAAATTAAAAAAAAATTAAAAAATTAAACTTGGGTAAAAAAATTTCTTTTGCTCATTTATGTTGTTAATCAATGCATTAGATCAGTTTTATCGAAAAATTAATATATAGTCCCATTTAAAAATCTATAAGTTTGTATCATAGCTCGAAAACCATAAGAGCTATAAAGCTCCTGACTATAGCAATCGGTTGCCCCCGTCGATATCTACAACTCTTATTTGAACAATTTCTCGATTAAATCAACGGTTTGGCTGTAATAAAAATGACAACTCTCGAAAAACTCTTACTTGCTTGAATAAAAGATACCTATTACTTAAAAGTAAATACTTGGAAAAAATTTAAACAATTAAGTATTTACTTATAAGTATTAACTTCTACTAGTAAGTAAATACTTTATTTTGGAGAATTATAACCAACGTCAAATTACTTATTAATTTAAGTCATTAATTGGTTTTATTCAACTAAAAAGAAGTACAAACTGGAATTATATCAGTAAATACTTCCACACTAAGTAAATACTGAAAATTATTTGAGTTTTTTGTAAGTAAATTCTTTTTTTAAGTAATTATTTACTTATGTTTCTATTTAAGTAAAAACCTAAAAAATAGGAAGTACCAGTAAAAGATACTTCTTTTTATTCAATAGACCCGATGTCAAACTAAAACGTTGCCGAGAACGTATATAAAACACATTTTTGACATTTTAAACAGAATTATTTTGCGTACCACTAACATGTCACTATGCCAATGACAAAGAATTTTGCTCGTTTTTTGCAGACGAAATCAAAAATATTTTTATTGTCCACTTTTTACAAAAATTTCATAAATACTTTGAGAAAGTCAAAAAATGGGTGAGCTGGTCGACATAATTAGAGCTTTGGTAAATCTGAAATAAAAATCGTACACAGTTTCTTGATAAAAATGAATGTCAGTAGTAAGGGGCCATCGATAAATTACATATGCAAACAGGGGGGTGGGGGTAGCGACCTAGCGTGATGAAGCGTGATGAGGAGGGTGCGGGTCCGAGCTAACGTGACGTCACGTTTGAAAAACTTGCCTTACAAATGACGAGTCAAAAAACATTCATTATTATATATTTAATCAATCCTTGGGGGTGTCTAGGTTTTGTGACGTAATATTATACAAAGGGGGTTCGACAAAATGTGATTTAGCGTGACGATAGCGTAGAGGAGGGGGGGTTAAAAAAGGCCAAATTTTGCGTGACGTAATGTATGGATGACCTCTAAAGAGAAAAAAAATTTTATGTCGACCAGACCGAGAAAAATAGTTTGTGTTTAACGTGTTTAAATTTTGAGTAAAATTTCATACAACTGCAACAATTAACAACAACAAAGTCGACATTACTTGATTGAAACTAAACTGAACACTGAACTAAACTAACTATATTATATACATATACTTGGGGCAGATGTAACCAGTTAGGACCCTGGAGAAACACTGCGGGCTTCTAGAATGAATCACATCTTTAAAAAAATTTCCTCCAAAAAAATAAATGGCGAGCAACAAAAGCTCCTTCATCGGGCCCTCGGTCCCCTACCGACAGCTACGGGTCCTTTCTTCAAACCCGGGCCCTGAGGCTGAAACTCCGGCTGCTCCTTCCCCCTCTCATCGCGCCTGTAACCAGTCCAAGATATTGTATGTAATTGTCACCTCATTTAAATAGTTCTAACTTCGTAAATATTTGGAATCTTTGTGAAAAATGTGCGCCTGTTTCAAATTTCGTGGCTAAAATATCATTTGATGTGCTAAAATTAGAATTTGAGCAGCCTGGAATTTCATTTTTAAACAAAATATAAATTCAGATTTACCAAAATTGTTTATTTTTTGAAAATTTACACAGAAAATATTATATTCTTTTTAACCGACTTCAAAAACGAGGAGGTTTTCAATTCAAACCGTATGTTTTTTTTTTGTGTATGTACACCGATTTCTCCCACATTTCTGGCCCAATTTGCGCCATTCTTTTTTTAGTTAGTAGATAAAGTTTTCCAGGTGGTCCCATAAAAATTTTGTTGATATTGGTTGGGTAATTTTTTAACCATCTTCAATAATATGAGCAATATGAATAATTATGGGAAATTTATAATTTGTATATGCAAAATTATTTACTTTAATATCTATATAGTAACATATTTTTTTAATTTATGTTGATCCAATTATCCTAAAAATAATTTTCTGTCAGTATCTAGTTTAAAAAATTCTTTGATGACTTGAAAAATCGGTGGATTTTCCTCGATTTCTTATTTTCCTAATAATTATTACTTTAAACATTATTAATGTTCTAAATTTCAAAGCAAAGTCAGTATGTGCCCAAAATTATGATTTTTGGACACTGGTATTTTCGAAACATTTCCATCTAAACGTATGAAATTTGGAATTTAATAAAAAAAAATTTTAAAAACCAAATAAAAAATTGTAATCGGGTGTACTTATAAGCATTGTCACTAAAAGGTATGAAATTAAAGCTCTTTTAAAAAATCGACTTTAGCACGAATTTTGAAGTCAGGTGGGGAGTAGTATAAAAAAAGATGTAGATCTTGAAGAATTCGTGAATTTTTCAAGCACATCCAATCGCAATTTTACATATGACGCGCCGCCTGACTTCAAAATTCGTGCTATTAATTATTTTTTACTTTTTGAAGTCGGTTTTTTAAAAGTGCTTTTATATAAATATGATTTAAAACATAAATAAAAAAAAACATTGAATCCTCTAGTACCAAATAAAATACGTCTGCGTTCTAGTTTGGAGAAAGTGCGTAGGAACACTGCCGAACCTATCCCAAGCTGCTTTGTATATGTCTCCCTAGAAACTGAACTTGTCCGCAAATAATCGATACTCCGAGAACCATAGAGCCATCAGACAAAAAAAACTACCACATATATATACGAACATATTATAATATAACACGCTTTCAAATATCAAAACTACCAAGTTCAAAGCCCTAAAAACCACTATCAATAATTTCGACGCGGGGTGATTGTCTCTATTTAATTACACCAGCAACACTCAACAATAGTCTAGATCAAATTCATCGAGCTAATATGCACAATATCACTTCATAACATCATAATCTTCGACATATATTCAAGGTAATCCTGTACAAAACCACAAATAATCCGATTCGAGTTTAACATAACGTTGAAATATTTGTTTTTAATATCAAAAAAAGAAAGTTCGATCGCTATCCTTGTCCGATCATTGATCACACAAATATAATCATCTTATTTCCACCTGTCAAACAATACGGTTATATATCATTATTGACAAGGGCTCGTCAAAATGTTTTCATTGTAACGAAAATAAAGCAAAAAAAAAAAAAAACGCGAATTGCAAAATCAAACGAAATATGCCGACTGATTGAGTTGAGACTGACCAGCCATACACGAACGGGTTGGCAACTTAGGCCACTCATATTTATATTTGTAAAATTTTTATATTATTGAAACGCAATACATAAATTTCACGACGAAATTTCAATAAGGCGACAGTTGCAAAGGGATTTGTTAGGTTACAGGACGTCCCTTATTGAACTCAGCCCCATTCGATAACAGAGACCACCAAACGTCCTAATAATTTCTAAACTACTTTTAAGAAAATTCGATGTCTTTCGATTTCGTGAAGGTACTTACGTCAGAAGAGGGGGGGACTACAGCCCCAGTTGGCATATACTTCTACACAAATTTCGTCATTTTCCAGTCTAACCAATTATCCTAATTCAAATCACTTCCATAAAGCCTGATTTAAGAAAAAAGAAATTTTTAAATTTAATGACGTCAAGTCTTCAAAATTTTTTTTATTGTCTTAAAAATCGTAAGTAGGGTAAGTGCGGGAGAGATGGCGCGTCGGGAGAGACGCCGCAGTAGCCATAGTTCGTCCGTTGATTGATAGATAGTACTATTAATGGATTATATGTTTAAAATAAGTTATTTATTTAAGCTGTATATGGTTACATTTATGATCAGTGCATTAGTTTAGTAATTATCCAACATTTTATTATTGAAAAGTAAGTTTTTTAACATGATATTTTATCAAACATTTAATTCATTAGAATTTAAAAATATATATTTCATTGTTTTAATGAAAATGAGTTTTGTTATTAATTTAGGTATATTTTAAAAGTACTGTATAAAATTTTAGGTTAGAATTCCGCACTATGCTTGCTATAGCAACATGCGGCATCTATCCCAACAAAAAGGAGAGATGCCGCATTTAAAGTTGGTATAGATGCCGCATCATATTACATATTAAAAGCATAGACCTACACCTTAATTATGCAGTTTTTTTTGGACTGTAAATTATGCCACGTAAATATAAAAGATCCATTAATGGATCAGGAAGAGCTCTTATATTAGTGAAGGTAACGAAAATAATGATGACTGCCTGTGTATTGAATGTTTTGAAAAGTACTCAGAAACAACAAAAAAAGTTGACTGGTTAAGATATATAAAGTGCAAAAAAATGGTTATATATGACATGCATCATGTATGGAGATGTGTATAAAATGTAAAATTTTTAATATGAACTATGCGGGGTCTGCCCTTTTTTGATGTGGCATCTCTCCCATAGGTGTGGGAGAGACGCCGCTTTGCAGGCTCTACAAAAATGTTAATTATGAATCCTCTATGACTCAAAATTTAAAATTATCTATAAATAATTTTAAAGAACAATGTTTACATTTATCGTGTGCCAAATTTCAAATCAGTTAAATGCATACTTTAAGAATTACCAAGTGTTTTCAAAATGTGCGGCATCTCTCCCGCATTCACCCTACAATGATAGACTGATAAAACTGGAACTGGAAGCGAATTATAAGTTTTTGAGGTAGTTTTCTTTTTTCAAAGTAGGAACATGACTAGAAAAAGTCAGTCTATCCGCGCCAATAAGTTCTCAATTTTCGTACAAATTATAATACATATTATGCGTGTAGGGCTTGTAAAGACAACAACGCAACACCCTAAATCTCGCCCGTCTCTGGTCAGTTTTCAAGAGACTTGAAAAGACTAAAAAAAAAAATGAGCATTTAGTGGAAGATTGGAAAATTTCAGACATACGTTTTTCAATTTGGTTATAGTAACCTAACTCTTATTACGTCAAATTTCATTGAACTATTCACAAACGCCATTTTTTTCGTGATTTTCTTTGTAACTTTATGCGAATTAAATCTTTTTTAAAATTGCTTTTCAAAATGTAGATATAATGAGAACGTAACAAGAGAAAAAATAAGAAATTAAAACAATAATTGGCGATAAAATTACTTATTGATTATTTTTTAGCATTTAATCAGTAGGTACACTGTATAAGAATATAAGTTATTGCATCAGTATGTTTCTTTACGTAGGCATGTATTTATCGCAATTTTTGTAATATTATAAGAATAAGAAATACAGCTAAACCATTTTTATACGGTCCTTTTTTGTGCGACTTTTTTATGCGGTTTTTAAAAAAAATGGCCTTTAAAATGCATAATGTGAATCAAAATCAATAAACTTAAACATTTACTATAATAACTTTCTCTGATAAAAATACTTTTTAATTTAAGGATGTTTGGGAGGTACAATCGGAGATAAAAGTACATGAAATTAGAAATTCGTGAGTAATTGCGTTGTATAATAAACTATGAGGTAAATAAATAGTTATCTTTGTTAAATAATAGCTATCACTACAACTGATTGTACAATACATCAAACTATAGCTCTCAGCTGACTATAAGAGCTGAGTACATTCTGATGATTTTTCGGAGGAATTTCAAAATCCTACAAAATGCTAGATTGAAAATTTAGTAGAATGTTCCTCATTAAATACTAAGGCCCCTGTGAACATTTCAAACCGATTCACTAAGCCGTTAAAAAGTTATTAAATTGTACCTCCCAAAAAACCTTAATCAGTACATTGCCTAAGAACATAAGTTATAGCATCATTTAATTTTTTTACAGATATATTTTTCAAAATTTTCATAATATTATAAAAATGAAATGCTTTATCTTGTGTACAAAAGCAACTTCTAAGCAAATCGTGTGATTTTGAACGTTCTGAGTTATGTGATTTCGATGAAACTTTTTTTATTCGGTCCCGATCCACCGCATAAAAATTTTTTTTACAATCTGGACCGAACTAAACTTTTTATAGCTATTTATGATATTTTTGAATATATTATTATCGTATAAAAAAAGGATCAGCTGTAAAATGTTCTCATGTACAAAGTAATGCTTAATCTTGTTTAAAAAAGCAACTTTTAAGGAATAAAGGAAATCGTGAGATTTTGAGCGTTTTAGATTTTCTTACGATCTGAAACTAAGTACAGCTATTTATGAAGTTCTTGAACCGGAAAGAAGTTGGCGCCGAAAGCTGGAAAATCTTTCTGTTTTTTATATGGCTAAATTGCTCCCAAATTGCTCCTTTGGAATCAGTAATTGCTCCACCTGGAACTTAATTACTTAATTAGTTATTTACAAACAAAAAAACTTTTTTGTTTGACTATTTCTATTATCAAAATCTTGTCAAATAATGCATTTTTATACAATTACTTTATATAAAAAAATTGCTCCCAGTTTGCTCCATCTAATTTAAAAGTTAGTTATTAATTTCTCTGAATAATAAGTAAAATATATTAAAATAAAAAATATTATGAATTAGGTTATGTATTATTAAAATGTATAGGCAATCCATTATTCCTTTAAGTCGTTTGCATATATTTAAGGATAATTGAATTTTGACAAGTTAAATAACATTAAAAAAACAAAATATTTTAATAATTATTCAAAAAAATTAAGATTTAGCTTTTAAATTAAATAGAGCAAACTGGGAGCAATTTATTGACGTAAAGAAATTATATAAAAAAGTATTATTTTGGGAGATTTTGATAACTTAATTAACGGAAAAAAAATTTTTTCTTTATAAATAACTAATTAAATAATTAAGTTTCAAGTGCAGCAATTAATGATTTCAAAGGAGCAATTTGGGAGCAATCTAATCATATAAAAAACAAAACGATTTTTCAACTTTCGGCGCTAACTTCTTTCCGGTAGTTCTTGAATATTTTCTAGTGCGATTTTCCGCATAAAAATAAGAGATGCTGTACAAAATTCTTCGACTTGAATTTTATCAAACAACAGTGGTTATTTCTGGCGAATTACATCAATGTTGTTATTCCAATTAGATCAGTATAGTATTAAGTTTGCCTATAATACTCGTGGATTAATTAATTAAGACAAAAAGTGGTAAACGATTGAAAAACAATTCGATTTAATTAGAATATATTAATTAGTGATAAAAATATATAATTGATACTTATAAAACGATAATTGTATAAATTGTACATAAAAATTGACAATTGACACAGTCACTGCAATTGGTGCTAGCGCAATATAAAATTATATAATTCATTATATGGAACCTTGACTTATTGACATCATCTAAAAAAAAGTGAGATGACAACAATCGCTCGTATGTGAGAGTGAGAGAGCATATATTGAGACAAAGTTGCACCAACATTAATAAACTAACTCATTAAAAATTAATGATATTTATTGCAATCAACAACAGTGTAAGGTTAAGGTAAGAGTTGGCCACATCATAACTATCTATAATTATCCTAATCGAAATTAAAATCCTATAAGGCGGAAGAAGACTAGAAGAATTCAGTTTGGATTAAAGAAATTTCAGCCTACGAAATAAACGTCAACTTAAGGTAGTTGGTCGATAAAACGATTTTTTCAAAGGGATTTAACGAAACTTCTTTAGATATTTATTTAATCCAATACCAATAATTCGAGCCCTTACCGCCAAAAAAATTGACCATCCCAATTTTGAGAAAAACGGTTTTCAAGTTTTGTAATTTTAACACGGGCTTTTATGGGAAAACTCGATTTTTTTTTGAATAAATTGAAATCGGGTCAAAGGAATTTGATAAAAATTTAATATGTTATTTAATACAAAATTACAAACCAAATTTAATAAGAAATAAAAGTTATTGACCACGCCGTTTTTGAAATATAATTTAAAAACATCATTTTACTACGTTTTAACAACGCTTTTTCAACAATTATTTTAAATTACTACAACCTAAGCACGCGGAAATTAAAAAAAGCAAGTGGTATACAAATACAATAACTGAAGAACAGTAATACATTATTTACTTTTTGATAAAAGAAAATTTTTTTGCTGAGGTATACTTTAGTACCTGACTATCTCAGAGCAACTACGTTAAGGGGGACCACTAGTATAGCATATTGAAAAAATTGGAAAATTTTTTTTGTATGTTTCGATAGTCTATACCTTTAAAAATAACATACTAAAATTTCAAGTGCATGTGCCAAATAGTTTTTGAGTTACAGTCATCTGAAGAACGGATTCTGATGTTCATTGTTAACTTTGAGGTATTGAGAAATGTATGAAGGTTGATAATTCGGGAGTTTCTAGACGTGGCTGCCAGTCACATGTTGCGGAGAACCTAGACCCTGGCACATTTAATCGACTCATCTAGTTTTACTATGACAGTTATCGTGAGTACATCGTTAATCATTTTAGTAAAAATTCTCAGTGATTAAAACTAAAAGGTAAAGTAAAGAAAAACTACATTTTTCAAATTTGCTGCAGTTATAACTCGAAGACATATATATGCAGGAATAAATATTTTATTAATAAACTAAATATACATTATTTCTACATGCCTTCAGACTACAAAAAATTTTTTTTAAATTTAAAAATGAACTGAGTATATATAAATGGCTTTGAAGTCGACACTGCGAGATTTTTCCACCTTGATGGTTCTTCGCGTTCTGAAATCCACAGTGAACCAAAATCAAAAAATCAAGAATTTTCTGAAAATATACATATACAGTTATGGCACTAACTAGGATGGAAGAAAAGAAATAACAAACCAGCGAGAAATCGCATTTTGAAAATAAACTTTCAAAAATCACCGTTTTTTCTCGACTATAAACAGCCGTCATTCTGAAAATTTACTACGGTACAAAAAGATCCTAGTTCCTGCCAAAGTGACGGTATTGAGGAATAATATACACTTTGATTCATGTCGATATCACAAATACTTTTTGAGATACACGCGGAACCATGTCGAAAAACATACAAACATTTTCTGGGCATGCTCATAACTTTTTTTTTTAAAAATAAAATTTTAGGAGATTATTTCTAACACCTTAAAGAACATAACTGAAAACATGAGTTGGTGAAGGTGTTATTTAACATTTTTTGTAATTTTACATTAGAAGCGTTTGAAAGTTTTTATTTACATATTTTATACTTCCCATGCAACAGCACATGTTTATTATTGAATTTCTATACAAAACTATTGGACCTAATGAAACCAAATTTTAATATATGATACTTCGGCATAGAATATTTCAAAATTTGGCAAAAAATTACTTTTTGAAAAATGTTACGTAACACCTTCACCCACACATGTTTTCAATTATGAAGTAAAAAAAAATCTACCTTTTTTTTAGCAAATCTTCTCTACTATAAATGTTTACAAGAACTAACACACACAGATGATGTGTTGGTTACAAGTCAACACCTGTTTGCGATAATATTGTACACATGTGTGATCACTGATCGCGATCGGCCTCTACGGTTGTTCTGGCTATTTAAAAACTTTGACTGAAAAATACGTGAGACTTGCCCGTTTAGAATATTGCACACGATCAGGGGCGGATTTACGCACAGGCAGACCAGGCACTTGCCTGGGGCGGCAAATTTTGGTGAGGTGGTAAAATTTGTGTTAAGAAATGGTATTTTTAGATCCAGACAAATTTATAATATAAAAACTAATTCTATTAACCGTAGGCAAATATAAAAATTATTTCCACTAAATTTTTAACTATAAAGGAATTATTGTTTTCACCCAAAAGTCTACTGTACTTCTACGAAACGGGTGAGTTATCTTAAAAAATTTCTGTTTTATTGACATCTTATGTTAGGATATTTATTTAGTAATTTAATGTACTTAAATGTATTATCGGTATTCTGGTTATTAACTTACTACTCTTACTATCCCCTGTTATAATTATTAATTAAAAATCGAAAATTGTCAGAAAAAATTTAACTGTAACATTTAAATGTACAGTTTTTGCAACAATTAATTTGGATTAATTTCTTGGAAGTCAGGTTGTTTATGTTTATACCTACATATAATGATACAGCATTTATTAACGTGCATGGTACATTTATTAACGCGTTTTGTATTTATCAAGTATCATATTTTCTACTGTACAACAAGAAAATGGCAGATGGGAAAAAACGTTTAAGTGGTATACAAGACAAGAATTTAGAAAAGAAAAGGAAGCTAAAGAGAACTTTGTTTTAAGTAAAACCTTAAAAATCGATAGTTTTTTTTAATTCCCATTGCCAGTTAAAAAGGCAAGCTAACGAACAGAACAAGAATCAATGCTTGCTAAATGAAAAAGAAACCAAAAACAGTGTTAAGGCATTTCTAGTGATAGTGGTGCGGAGAGTACCAGTGACACAAGAAGTATGGGCTGATTTACCAGCATGCTGAGTAGGCTGGAGCCTAGAGCGGCAAATTTGGGCTAAAAAGTGCAGCAAAATGTAGAATTTGAAGTTTTTTTTTTTTTGCTCGTCACTTACGTGGCGGCCCGATAAGAGCCTAGAGCGGCACTTAGGGTAAATCCGCCACTGCACACGATGCATGTATGTGTGAATGCGCCACAAAAATTCGAACCGTAAAAGAAATGCAAAAACAAATGATTGTCTTATACATATATTTGTTAATTATTAATTAATGCAATAATATTATGGCGTATATGTATAGAATTTGCACATCATAACACACAATAAGTACGTGTAAATAATGCCTTTTATCTACGTTTACGTTAATATATATATTTTTTTTTTTTTTTTTGTTTCTTTTTTTTTTGTTTAGA